>CM031239.1:275354946-275954946 GCA_018340775.1 Taxus wallichiana var. yunnanensis | reverse complement strand
TCTTTAGCAAGTTGATGAAGAGATGTTACAACGAGCTTGAAGAAAATGGTTAGGGGTTGTTGTTGCAGGCCCTGTCCATCTTGCTATTGATTGCGAGAGCTTAATCGGGCATATTATTCTCTATACCATTGATTCTTATGTTGTTATTTAAGCGATTCATTAAATAACTCTAATTTTCATATAAATTTCTCGTGTGATGGTATCTTTGTTTGGTTTCCACTTCCCTAGCTCTTTTTGTAATTTTTTTTGTGTTAGAAATGATTGTCTTTGGTTGAAGCCTTTTATATTGTTTTACTGGTTTTAATAAATATTAGTTGGGTGAACTTTGTTCTTAAGACTAATAAAACAAAAGAGGTGGGGGTCCTGTAATGAAAATTCCCGAGTTCTTTGTGTTGGTCTCACGATTTGAATTTTTATCAAAAATTGTCGTTGGACTCAACTTGATAGTTATTGTTTTGTTCTTATTCTTGTTTGGTTCGAGATCTATAGTTCTTGTTTTATGTTGGATATTTGCGAATTAGTGATTGAGTACTGAGTGCATTGTGTATAGGTAAAACGATCTATTCTGCCTCTATCCTTTTCTTTTAGTTGTTTTAGGTTCTAGTAACCCTTCTCGGTTGGCTTAGTGTGTGCTTAGCTTGACTGATTTTTGAATTGAGCCAAGTTGGTATTACTCTCAAACTAGGTTAGTTGCTTTTGTTATTTTTAAATCCCTCGAAGAACTATTTTATTCTTCAAGCATCATGTTTGATCTTCATAATTTGGTATCAATTCATGTTCACCGTTTGGAGATTGTTGTCTTTGGAATCACTTTCTCTCCCTTGGTGACTGTTGTATGTTTTGAGGATGTAGTTGATCCTATGGAATGTCTCCTTTAGACGTTACTCACATTTTTTTGAATAGCTTAAAATGTCAGAGGAAATACTCTTTTCCTTACCTTGATTTTGTTTCACACATGTTGGAGGATACGAGATCTACTAATCATTATTGAGGAAGTTTTCAAATCTTAAAATTCGGATGTTGGTTTTATGTGTAAGAAATTACTCTACGTTTTGCTCCGTAAAGATGTTTATATTTCATTCTCCTGTGACTTAGAGGTTGGTGTATTTGGAAACTCATTGGTTGACTGGTTTTTGTGATGCTCGTTGTGATATGACCTCCTTGTTGTCATTTTAGTAGAATGGTTATGTGTTGACCAAAAAGGTGAAAGTCAACTTGTTGTTGATGACAGATCCTTTGGAAGCTATGTATCTGTGTTGTGTTCATGTGAATGATTGAGTAAACCTCTTGTAAGATTTATAATGGTTATGTTTGGTCTTGTCAAGTTTGTCCTTTTTCTTAAGACATTCTCTTGATTAGAAGAAAGTTTAATAGAAGGATTGTTAGGATAGGATGTGGCCCATACGGGGTCATTTGTGCGTTTCATCCCTTTCCTTTCCAATTTATTTATTCTGTACTGACATAAAATTAACTGTTATAGGCACATCATCTTAATATTAATAAGTCATGTTGGTTTAGATATTCTCATGTCGATTGATTGTTTGGGATCTTCCAGTGGCATAGTGAATCCTTGGCTTGGTGAACTAACTTAAACAAATAGGGACAGATCACGTTTGAAATTAATTCTCTTCTTGTAATTGTTTTTGTTTCGAAATGTTATCTTGTTTAAATGATGGTCATTATTGTGATATGGGTGAAATTCACTATGATGTTTATTAACTGCTCCTATGTGAAAATGATAATTGAATAGAGTTAGTGCCATCCCTTTTATTTAGACATTTTATGCTTTTGGACAGCTCTTTAATTGCTCTTGTTTAGACTCTTGGATTATTGTTTTCTTCATTAACAGTGCTTTTCTTCCTTGAAACAGTTAGATAACAACATATTGTCTTAATGTTATAGCTTTTATCGTGCTCAGTTCTTGCGAACTGACATGTGCTAACAAATGTGCAGGAGGATTTCCTGAGTAGAAAAAAAAAAAAAAAAGAGAGAGAAAAAGAAACACGTGTAGAAAGTGGATTCCAGCCTTCTTAGGAACTGCTGTTGTACGAATGTTTTTCTTTTGCTTTAAAACATTGGTATGGAAATTGTGGAGACTATTTAGAAGGCATTGCGTTATAATTTTGTATTGTTCTCATGTAGGTTGTTATCGTTTGAAAGTCAATTTGAGAAATATTATTGTCAATAAGATTAAATGAACTTGTTTTGACATGTGTATCCTTTGTTGAATTTTCACTTTTCAGAATATGATTTATCCTTGAATTTTCAAACCTAATTCTAATTATCTAAACTTGAATCAACTTGCATCGCTCTAGTTACCTTGGTCATGTGTCGTTTGGTAGAGGACTATGTTTTGAATCTAGCAAAAAAAAACAAGAGAAACAAATATACCTTGTGACCCCACGTAAACTAATCAACAATCTCTTATTGTGGTGAGTCCTTAGAATGGTCTTAAGGTGAAATCAATGATTAAATTCTTGGAAGATAATAAGATTATAATAAATAGAAGGAACTTGACTAAGAAACTCTTCGATCTATCTTACCCGTTGAAAATGTAAACAGTATACTTATGTCTATCTCTTCAAGTGAAGCCCAAGTGAAACCTTTAATATTCTGGTTAGACTCTTGCCCCAATGAAATCCTTTTTAACCACTAATAAGATCTTAATGATGAATCCAAGTCTTAGACAGTCATGTACTGTAAAAATAAAATAAAATAAAAATATGACCGCTTAAAAGGGTAAAACATATATGTTTAAAAGCACAACGTTGAAAACAGTTTGATGAAGTTAAGAGCCTTGATAAACTAACTGCCTCCTAACCAATGAACAAGTTAATCAAGTTAATGAAGCAACCTCTTACCATCCAATAATTGGTTTACACTGTATATTAACATTAACAAGGTAGGGGAAAATTCTTCAAAGGAGACATGAATTTCAGATTCTCCTATCATGATTCCTCTGGGAAAAGTAAAGAATGTAAAAACACTTACAGCTAAAACATGAATCTAAAGAAACCTTCTGTGGGAAGACCTTGTTGTAAAATTGCATACTTTGGATGAACCATTGTGTCCTTAGTGTGTGCCTCATGTTTATCTATAACCAGTGTGGGTCCGTGTTGTGGAAAGCATGTCTTTAGTTGGTTGTATTCCCTAGAGAACTTGTGTAGTGTCGTATTATCTTCAAGCAAGTCAAAAAAAAAAATCCTGTATTTTTCTTGTGTTGTTCGTGTGTGAATTTTTTTGGGTCATTACACTTGGTATCGTATCGCTTAGCTTAGGTTCATGCTCTCAAACCTATGGGCCGGATTGGTGTTGTATGGTGATGTTACATGATGGTGGTTGTGTTACATGATGTTACTACATGATGATGATGATGATGTTGCATGGTGGTGGTAGATATTGGGAGAGTAATGTGCTTTAAACGTGATGTGATTAATGTCGTAATTGTGATATTGTGAACGCACGTGATGTGTATGTCACTCAGTGCATATTTGTTATCATATTGATGTGCTGGGGATGGGAGTATTCTCTCTCCTTCTTGTGGATTCTATGAAGAGTTCACGTGTGAATTACTGTTTGTTGCGTGTGAAAAGAATTATATTGTGGATGACATAGAGTTGGAGCATTGTGACATAATTGTGATATGTAGGTGTACCAATGTGTTGCATGACTAGATTGATGTTAAAAGAGATGAGTTGTATCTGATGTTTTTACCATGTTTAGAAGTAATGTGTGTGTACCATCTTGTTATGTAGTAATGGATGTTATGTTGTGATGTACTAGGTTCATCGTATGTACGATTTGTGCAAATATGTAATGATTCATGTTGTGATATAGGGGCATACAGTGAGCCTATGAACCCTATTGTGTAGTGATTGCACTTTGGGTGCAGAATGTGGTAAAGTGATGTATTACGCCCTGTGGATGTATGATTGTGATCTACCCCAGTATACATACCATACGTGAGACGTTATGGTAGCTATGTGTGTACCACCATGGTGTTAGTGATGTAGTTATATGTTATGTTGTGAGCCTTACACTAACCGACCCTGAGGGAAATCGGTAAATTGTGTATGTATGGAGTGAGAAAATGTGTACCATTGACCAGTCACTCGAGCCGAGTACGAGATAGGAAGTGGAGCCTTACATAGGCTGAAAACCCACTTTTGTTCGTTTGGTATGTGTGGCACTTGCTCAATGGGTGTCATGCATATTGTGTTTCGCGGACACCTTAGGCTCAGTAGATGGTGACTTGTACTTCTTTCTCTCTCCTGATATGGTTGTCATATAGATTCAACCTATGTTATTTTGACTATGTTGAGCCTTGTTGAAGTTGTGGCGAGATGATTCTGATTGAGATGATGACAGTTGTATTATTGATATGTATTTTACGAGCTGAGGCTCGATGTTCCGAGTGCTAGCAACTCGTTGAGTACCCACGGGTGGCAGATAAGACCACCACGGTTATCGTAATGTGACATTATTATAAGTTGATTTTATTCGTAAATTGAGCTTTTTACTTTATTTTTAAGGACCAGCAACTTTTCTTGTTTGCCATGCTTTACAATTTTGGGCATTTCCTTGATTTATGGCACTAACATGAGGATTTTGATACTAACTATGGCTATTTGGCCATTTATTTTGCTTGATTTTGGGTCTTCTTTTAAATTTAGAATTTTTATCGCCTTGCCCAAGGCTTGTACTTTGCCACTTGGCACTTTGGATTGGATTGTTGTATTTGGTTCTATTTTCGTGATGTGTGGAATAGAGTCATAGGATGCACCATGGATTGGTTGGACCTATGGATGGACCCGCTTCGTTGTATGGGAGTACGCCCCAAGGAGTACATGAGATAACTAGCGGGTTGTTGAACCATGCATTATTATGTCACTTGGGTTAGGAGTGTTCGAACTCTATGTGTCTTGGACCATAGGGTCAACCGGCCTCCTTGAGGGAGGCATAAGAGTTTGAGGGAGGCATAAGAGCTTGAGGGAGGCATAAGAGTTTGAGGGAGGCATAAGAGTTTGAGGGAGGCATATGATATTGTGTGTATATGTTGATGTTTGGGATATATGTTGAGTTATTGTGATGTTTTGGTAGTGGTATTTTGATGTATGTGTTACTCATGTCAGATGGATATGTGTTGTGATGTTGTGGACATGTCATTGATTCCCTTGTGGACACTATGTACCTGTAGCATTTGTTTGGAGTTATGTGAATTTTTTTTTTTTCATCAATGCAAATTGAGGGAATGTACAGTGGATTGTAGTACTCTTTTGTTTGAGTATTTTGTATGTCAGTCATAGATGTGTGATGAGTACTATGTTATGTGGACTGTGCCTAATCCATTCCGTATTTGAGTAACCTTTTGTGGTGTAATACAATCTTGAAGTATATACTTGTGTGCTTGTGAATCTGTAGTGTCTTGTGGACCTGATAGGGTGTTGTGTTAGCAGTTCATGTTGGGCACCCATAATAAGAAATAAATCAAAACCCTTCAATGATGATATTTTAAAAGAAACTAAAACTAGAAATAATGATAATGGAAAGAGACTAATGAAATGATGAACAAGAAAGAACTACCAATCTTCACAGAACCTTGAAAGTTAAAATTTCTATCAAATGTTCCTAAGGCTACTTTGTGACCATGCTTTAATCAGCTAAATTTTAAACCATAGGGTGTAATTTCTCCTTTTCATGTTATTGGTTACGTGCCATTTCATTTCTCCCTGTGTTATGTCGCATCGAGGATGATGCTTTTATTAAGGGGAGGAGAATGTAATGCCTCGTTCGGCGTGTACCCTAGTTCTTGTCTCTATGACCCTCTTGTGGAGCGTCGAATGGCTGTGTGTAATTCTGATGTCTTGGCTCCATGGTCGGTCTTTGCTTCTTGTTCGCCTTCGAACTTTAACATCTAGTTTATCCCCTTGGTTGTTTAGGCATGTTTCTTGTCATTTCAATCATTTATATTATAATTAAAAGAAATTATAATTTCGCTCCACCGGCTTGTAAATCTTTTGGTCCATTTTCTCTACTGCTTGGCGTGGCATGGTGGTAATCTTTTTCCCTTTATTTTATTGATTGTATGTGCAGGCTGAAACACATTTTTTTTTCCTAATGCTTTGACCACTCTCTTCTGGGTCGCCATCTCTTGTTTTCTGCGTGGATTCTTGTTGAATTTTGTTGTTATCTGGCAAAGTGGGTGCATGGGAATGAAGGCCACCTACTTCTTTAATTATTTCATTTATGCTTGGTTTGCCCCACGTGCTGTGAGTAAGAAATATCTCTTCCCTTTTGGTAGTGGGCCGCATACTTTAATTTTGGTTGTTCTTGCAAATCTTTCCCAGATTTCTTGTTGTTGCTGCATGGATTTTTGGTGAGTGTGCAAGACTTTTTGGATGCCTTTTTACCTGCTGGCCGCACCACCTCCCATTTATTATTATTTTTTTTGATTTGCTATCTTCTTTGACCTTTGTGGTCTGCCTCCACCATCCTGCTTTGCTCATGTGAGATTCTCTGGTGAAAGATCCGCATTCGGGGGTTGTTGGTAAAGGCTTTGAGCTTTCAGACAAAAACTTTGATGGTGGCGCCGGTGGTCATTTTTGCACCCATGTTTGGATAGGCTGCGCATTCTGGCAATGGTTATCTCTGTAGGCCATTTTTTCGGCCTTGCTGGGCATACCTTCAGTCGATGTTTCCTTGAGACCACTCCTCATTGAGGATTTTCTTTCTTTCCAACAATTTTTCCTGTCGTGTAGATTCTTCCAACCTTGCATACATGGGTGTTGAAGCACATGCTTCTATCTCTGAAAAATATGTGACCCATTTGTGCTTTGATGGATGTTATCACCCTGTACTAAACTAATTTTACACTCCCTTGTGTTCTATCCTGTGTCTGTTGCTATTCCATGAGACCCCAATCGATTTGTGGCATTTTTTCATGTTTGGCACACTTCGTGGATTCACTCTCTCTTTGCATACATTATTTTGGAGGCGTCTTCTCCTTCAAATGTCTATTATCCTTGTTCCTTGTGCTTGTTCGATGTCTCTGTCCTACTCTGGTGCCCCATCTTTAATGTAGGCATGTTGCGAGAATAATAGAAGCCTTTTTTTGGGCGCTTCCAACAAGCGGAGTTGTCCAACTTTTTGGTTATCTATTCTTCTATCGAATACATCCTCAAATTCGAGATTCTCCTTTGAGATATTTCTATCTAAATCGACTATGTGATAGTTAGAGTGTTACTGGGAGACACGATGAAATTTATTGCCAAGTTTCTCTATTGAGACCTTGTTTGTTTACGATGTCACTCATGGAAGAGAATATCATAGGCGTGGATCTGTTTCATATCAAAATATTCATGAAGCACTTGCTTTTTTCTTATTAAACATTTTCCCTAGTTCTTCTTTTGATGACTGCTCATGCCACAGGTGCACAGGAGATTATTGAGAAAATTTGGATGCATGAGGATTTTCAGTCCTTGCTTAGGCTATGAACCTTGCAAGTGTTTAAACAATTTGAGGAAAGTTTTTTTTTCTATCATTGTTAACTCCACTGTACCGTGTTACGAATTAATATTCTTGAAGAATGCCTCAAATAATGTAATGAGACCTTATAGTAATGAACTGCCCTTTATTATTATGAGGATTCCTTTCAATTTGTATCTGGGCATGTAATTTTAGAGTGTCCTTGAAGTCTTTGGATTGATTGCAAAGCCCTTCTCTCTCATAACATCTTTTCACCACTCCTTTTTCTTTTTCCTTTCCTCCAAAGCCCCGACTTATCATCCCATACATGCTCAAGTTCTCTAAAAACAGACAAGTTCGATGCCATGGCATCTTCATGATATTGTAAAATGAGGCTTTAACATTTACCCCATCAGTATATGGGCAGAGATGCACATTGCGGACTATACAATTGATTTTATGAAGACAAGAGCATGGCCGTTAACAGAGTTTGGACCTTTGGGAGGAGATGGCAAGTGAGGAAGAGAAGTTGCGCGTGGAAGAGTTGGAGTTCTTTGGAATTAGGCAGGCCCTGTCCATCTTGTTATCGACTGCGGGAGCTTAATCAGGCACAATATTCTCTATACCATTGATTCTTATGTTGTTATTTAAATGATTCATTAAATAACTCTACTCTTCATATAAATGTCTCGTGTGATGGTATGCTGTTTGGTTTCCACTTCCCTATCCCTTTTTGTAATTTTTTTGGCGTTAGAAATGATTGCTGGTTGAAGCCTTTTATATTGTTTTCTGGGTTTTAATAAATATTAGTTGGGTGAACTTTGTTCTTAAGACTAATAAAACAAAAGAGGTGGGGGTCCTGTAATGAAAATTCTGAGTTCTTTGTGTTGGTCTCACGTTTTGAATTTTTTCAAACATTTTCATTGGACTCAACTTTATAGTTCTGTTTTGTTCTTATTTTTGTTTCGGTTCGAGATCGTAGTTCGGTTTATGTTGGGTATTTGCGAATTAGTGATTGAGTACTGCGAGTGCATTGTGTATAGGTGAACGATGCTATTCCTGCCTCTATCCTTTTCTTTTAGGTTCTAGTAACCCTTCCGGTTGGCTTGGTGTGTGCTTAGCTTGGTGATATTTGAATTGAGCCAAGTTGGTATTACTCTCAACTAGGTTAGTTGCTTTTGTTATTTTTTTATCGCTTGAAGAAATACTTTTATTCTTCAAGTGTCATGTTTGACCTTCATAATTTGATAAGAATTCATGTTCACCGTTTGGAGATTGTTGTCTTTGGAATCACCTTCTCTCCCTTGGTGACTGTTGTATGTTTTGAGGAATGTAGTTGATCCTATGGAATGTCTTCTTTAGACGTTACTCACATTTTTTTTGAATAGCTTAAAATGTCAGAGGAAATACTCTTTTTCTTACCTTGATTTTGTTTCACACATGTTGGAGGATACGAGATCTACTTGATCATTATTGAGGAAGTTTTCAAATCTTAAAATTGGGATGTTGGTTTTATGCGTAAGAAATTACTCTACGTTTTTCTCCTTAAAAATGTTTAAATTTCATTCTCCTGTGACTTAGAGGTTGGTGTATTTGGAAACTCATTGGTTGACTGGTTATTGTGATGCTCGTTGTGATACGACCTCCTTGCTGTCATTTTAGTAGAATGGTTATGTGTTGACCAGAAAGGTTAATGTCAACTTGTTGTTGATGACAGATCCTTTAGAAGCTATGTATCCTGTGTTGTGTTCATGTGAATGATTGAGTAAACCTCCTGTAAGATTTATAATGGTCATGTTTGGTCTTGCCAAGTTTGTCCTTTTCTTAAGACATTCTCTTGATTAGAAGAAAGTTTAATAGAAGGATTGTTAGGATAGGATGTGGCCCATACTGGGTCATTTGTGCGTTTCATCCTTTTTTTTCCAATTTATTTATCTTGTCTTGACATAAAATTAAGCACATTATAGGCACATCATCTTAATATTAATAAGTCATGTTGGTTTAGATATTCTCATGTCGATTGATTGTTTGGGATCTTCCAGTGGCATAGTGAATCCTTGGCTTGGTGAACTAACTTAAACAAATAGGGACAGATCACGTTTGAAATTAATTCTCTTCTTGTAATTGTTTTTGTTTCGAAATGTTATCTTGTTAAAATGACGGTCATTATTGTGATATGGGTGAAATTCACTATGATGTTTATTAACTGCTCCTATGAGAAAATGATAATTAAATAGAGTTAGTGCCGTCCCTTTTATTTAGACATTTTATGCTTTTGGACAACTCTTTAATTGCTCTTGTTTAGACTCTTGGATTATTGTTTTCTTCATCAACGGTGCTTTTCTTCCTTGAAACAGTTAGATAACAACATATTGTCTTAATGTTATAGCTTTTATCGTGCTCAGTTCTTGCGAACTGACATGTGCTAACAAATGTGCAGGAGGATTTCCTGAGTAGAAAAGAAAAAAAAAAGAGAGAGAAAAAGAAACACGTGTAGAAAGTGGATTCCAGCCTTCTTAGGAACTGCTATTGTACGAATGTTTTTCTTTTGTTTTAAAACATTGGTATGGAAATTGTGGAGACTATTTAGAAGGCATTGCGTTATAATTTTGTATTGTTCTCATGTAGGTTGTTGTTATCGTTTGAAAGTCAATTTGAGAAATATTATTGTCAATAAGATTAAATGAACTTGTTTTGACATGCGTATCCTTCGTTGAATTTTCACTTTTCAGAATATGATTTATCCTTGAATTGTCAAACCTAATTCTAATTATCTAAACTTGAATCAACTTGCATTGCTCTAGTTACCTTGGTCATGTGTCGTTTGGTAGAGGACTATGTTTTGAATCTAGCAAAAAAAAACAAGAGAAACAAATATACCTGGTGACCCCACTTAAACTAATCAACAATCTCTTATTGTGGTGAATCCTTGGAACGGTCTTAAGGTGAAATCAATGATTAAATTCTTGGAAGATAATAAGATTATAATAAATAGAAGGAACTTGACTAAGAAACTCTTCGATTCATCTTACCCGTTGAAAATGTAAACAGTATACTTATGTCTATCTCTTCAAGTGAAGCCCGAGTCAAACCTGTAATATTTCTGGTTAGACTCTTGACCCCAATGAAATCCTTTTTAACCACTAATAAGATCTTAATGATGAATCCAAGTTTTAGACAGTCATGTACTGTAAAAATAAAATAAAATAAAAATATGACCGCTTAAAAAGGGTAAAACATATATGTTTAAAAGCACAACGTTGAAAATAGTTTGATGAAGTTAAGAGCCTTGAGAAACTAACTGCCTCCTAACCAATGAATAAGTTAATCAAGTAAATGAAGCAACCTCTTACCATCCAATAATTGGTTTACACTGTATATTAACATTATCAAGGTAGGGGAAAATTCTTCAAAGGAGACATGACTTTCAGATTCTCCTATCATGATTCCTCTGCGAAAAGTAAAGAATGTAAAAACACTTACAGCTAAAACATGAATCTAAAGAAACCTTCTGTGGGAAGACCTTGTTGTAAGACTGCATACTTTAGATGAACCATTGTGTCCTTAGTGTGTGCCTCATGTTTATCTGTAACCAGTGTGGGTCCGTGTTGTGGAAAGCATGTCTTTAGTTGGTTGTATTCCCTAGAGAACTTGTGTAGTGTCGTATTATCTTCAAGCAAGTCAAAAAAAAAAATCCTGTATTTTATTGTGTTGTTCGTGTGTGAATTTTTTGGGGTCGTTACAATTTTGGAGTATGAAATAATCCAACTTCTTTGAAATTCGAGTTTGTCCTAGGAGGCTGATTTTGGAGAGTTTTGGGACAAGTTAAAATTGTCCCATGCCTCTTAAATTTACCTTCCAACCTTACCTATGGTTGGAGAGTTAAATTTTTCAGTTTTTATGCACTTTTGTTGTAAGTCAAGGTGAATGTTTATTGTACTTTTCTTACATAATTTAATTTTAGTTATTTGGGGTGTGGGCTTGTTTGAGTGTGTAAGTAAAACTGTCATATTATTCACCCACCTATTTATTATGCATTGGAGAATGAAGTTGACTTATGAGTTGGAGTTGAGGATGTGTGAGGTGGCATCCCACTTGGATCCACCTCATCCTCTTCCCTTCCCTCTTCTATAAATTGGAATTCTTTAGCTTGTTTTTGGGTTGCTTCACTTTTGCATACTTCTTTTGGGTGACTTCTTTTGGTTGAGGGAGCTCTTGATTTTGGAGAAAATGGGAGATTTTTGAATACTTGTGCTTGGTTGCTTCCCTTTCATCACTTCATCTTGGGTGAATTCTCTTGGGGTGTTTGAGTTCTTGCAAATTTTGGAGAAGATTGGAGATTTTTGCATGCTTGTGATTGTTGATCTTGGACTGTTTTGCATTGGAAAGCTTACTTTTTGCAACCTTGGAACAAAATTGATCATGGAGAGGTAAGAGCTTAGATCTTAGAAATGCTCCTCTTTTATTTTATGCATATGTGAATGGTTGAATGTTTGAATGTGCTATTTTTTTTTTTTTTTGGTTGGGTAGATGGCTTAGGGATGGTGTAGGAGAAGACTATGGGGTATTCTTGTGGGAGGCATAAGTGCTTTGGGGAGGTATAAGTGTGGAGGGAGTTGGGATTTGGGTTCCACCTTGTAAAAAGAAATAGCTTGCATTTATTTACTCGTTATGGGGTGCCATAAGAGGTTGGGGAGGCATAAGGAAATGTGAGGAATAAGGGGTACTTGGGGGAGGCATAAGGGCTTGTCAGGGATTGAAATGATATATATATTTTGGTGGTTTTTTCTCAGGTGGTGATACCCATTTCCCCTTTGGGAGGAATAAGTAGCATCCCCCATAGTTTCTTGCTCCTTTGGATTGCTTGATGAAGCCTGAGTATTGTTGTGTGTTTATCTTGTGGTTGCTAAAACTGCTATTTTTCTTTGGACTGTGTTTTAAATATGAATATGTATGTGAAAGATTGCATGTGTGTTTGTGGAAGCCAGTTGTTTCCATGAGTTGAAACACATCTCTTATTGCATTATGGTTGGGGCTTAGGGGCCAATGAAGAAGGAAAACTTCTCATTTCCATTGGATGTCTTGCTTGGGTGGAGAACATTGTCTTTCCCCTATTATTTATCATTGTGATCAAATTGAAGAATGATGGAAATTCATACTGTTATTTTGGAGCTGAGAAAGAAGATAGTTTTGACAGTCCCTTGTGAGATTTCTATTTGTAAAACCATTTCCCACTTCAAGTGGATGACAATGTAATATGTTTTGTGATGAAGAGTAGCTCTGTTTTAGAAATAAAATTCTATATTCGAATGTGAAAGACATACTGTGTAATTTGTTTTGTGAAAGATGAGCATTATGTAATCTGGCTTTTGGAAAAAAAAATGGGAAAGAAGTTGTAAAAGAATCATTCGAATTAATAGAAGTTGTATTATTTTCCACAAATGGTATTGTTATATTTGAAATCTGATTGTTGAAATGTATTATGAAATCCTCTATTTGAAAGACTGGAAATATGTATGAAGAAAATATATTACTCTGTTTCATTTGAAATGCTTGAATTTGGGAAATTAGTACTGCATTCTCTTTTCATGTTTTTGATTGAGGGAAATAGAACATGGTAAAAGTAAAATGAATTCAAATACCTAAAGTATGACAAGTGAAATAGATCCATTCAAGTTTAAGTCTGATTTCTATTTGTTTCATTATATAACTGCATATATTTACCAAAAATATACAGAGTGCCATGCAACCATGGAAAATGAAATGAAACATTAAATTGAATTGAATATGATTAAAAAACAACTGAAACAACTAAAACACTTAGAAATTTTATAGACCCTTTTTAAAATCGGGGGCAAAACTTCCCACAGTCTTTTCTTTGTGAAATTGAGAAATTTGGAATAGATCATCAATCAAAAAAATTAATCCTTGAAATCCATCCTAAATTTACCCAAGTGCAACCCTCCATGTCTGTTTTGCATGTGGAGAAAGGAAGGAGGTCAAATTGAACAAAATTTTATAAGTCGAATGTTACCAGTTTTCATTTTATAATCCTGTAGAGAATTTTATAAAACTTTACTCCTAAAAATTTATCCAAATTAAATTATTAAGGTTTTCATGCATTAAGGACGTAGAGAGATTTCCGAAAAGTCCTCGTTTGCCAAAAATGGAGTTCCCTATCAAAATTTATGGCCTTCCAAAGATCACAGAAGAGGAAAACCCTCTTGCACACCCAGAGCATCTTGCATGCCTATCTTGCATGCCCATGAGAAAATGAGTCTCTTACTCAACCGTCTTCCATGCCCATGAGAAAATGAGTCTCTTTTGTTCCGTCTTGCATGCTCGGGAGAGAATGAGTCTCGTCCGTGCCTATCTTGCGTGCCCAAGAGAAAAGGAGTCTCTTCCATGCCTGTCTTGTGTGCCTCGGGAGAAAAAGAGTTTCTCCCACACCTCTCTTTTAGGCCCAGAAGAAAACTTTCTTTCTGCTCCTCTCTCCCACACCCTGGGAAATTTATTCCACGTGTCCCACAAGAAGATAATTTATCTATGCTAGGGATGACTTTCTCTCTCCTAGTGTTGTGTAGGATGATTTGATAACTATTGTAATGGACTCTAGAATTTTTGTGGGGAACACCTTTAAAAAAATAAAAATAAAAAATTATTCCTTAACTTTTCCTAACTAAACCTAGGTTGTTCTTGGTCTCGAAAGCGAGCTTTTTTTAGTAGGCCTTGCACTTGGTATCGAGCCATGCGTTCAAAGCTTGTACCCCTAGGAAAAATAGGAAACTTGAGACATGAGATGTAAACCTAGCACACTTTTTAATCTAGAAAACAACCTTGTTTGAAAATTGAAAACAAAAATACGTATTATGAAATACTACATTATTATGTTTCAACTGTATAACTACATATATTTACCAAAAAATATACAGAGTGCCTTGCAACCATGGAAAACAAAATGAAACATTAAATTGAACTGAATATGAGTAAAATGACCCCAAACAACTAAAACACTTAGGAAATTTTATAGAACCTTTTAGAATCGGGTGCAAAACTTCTCACAGTTGTTTTGTTGTCAAATTGAGAAATTTCAAATTGATCATCAATCAAAAAAATTAACCCTTGAAATCCATCCTAAATTTACCCAAGTGTAACCCTCCATGTCTATTTGGCATGTTGAGAAAGGAAGGAGGTCGAATTGAACAAAATTTTATAAGTCGAATGTTACCAGTTTTCATTTTATAAGCCTATAGAGTGTTTTCTCAAAATTTACTCTTAAAAATTTATCCAAATTAAATTATTAAGGATTATATGCATAGAAGATGTCGAGAGATTTCTGAAAATTCCTCGTTTTCCAAAAACAGAGTTCCCTATCAAAATTTATGGCCTTTGAAGTTCGCAAAAGAGGAAAAGCCTCTTACACGCCTGTCTTGTGTGCCCATGAGAAAATGAGTCTCTTGCATGCCTGTCTTGCACACCCATGAGAAAATGAGTCTCTTCCGCACCCGTCTTGTATGCCCGAGAGAGAATGAGTCTTGTCTACGCGTGTCTGCATGCCCGGGAGTAAAAGGAGTCTCTTCTGCGTTTGTCTTGCATGCCCAAGAGAAAAAGAGTTTCTCTGGCGCTTTCCGTGCTGTCTTCCGTGCCCAGGGAAATTTCTTCCGCATGCCCGTAAGAAGATAATTTCTCTCTCCTAGTGTTGTGTAGGATGATTCAATATCTATTGTAATGGACTCTGTAATTCTTGTGGGGAACACATTTTAAAAATAAAAATAAAAATATTATTGCTTAACTCTTGCTTACTCAACCTAGGTTATTCTTGGTCTCAAGCATTTTTTTTTAGGTGGCATTTCATAACTTGAATGTAGTTATGAATCACTTAGAATAACATTTGTTGTTGTATTCATGGCCAATCTGAAAAAATTAAAATGAGAGAAGAAGAGGAAAATTTAAGCACTCCCCCTCTCCAATTAGTAGACTCCCATAAAACAATATTTTATTAATTTATAAGATATTTCTCAGCCATCTTACAATGATTTGGAACTAATGGTTGCATCAAAAATTTTATCTGTTTGGCCAATTTTTCAATATTTATGTTTTCTAGTAAAAATAAAATGTTTTTATTAAGAAAAAGCTCAACCACTCACAATTGTTTCTAAGTTTGGGCTCGTTATATTATTTTTACGTCTAAGAAGAAATTGCTTTCCTTTTCCATATAAAATAAATTTTATCTTTGACTAATTGTTAACATAATATATTAATGGTAAATGGTTTTTGATGGAGACTATACCCCAAGTAAAAAATAGGTCTTAGAACATAAATATAACCAAAGGAGCACAAGAAAACAAAGGGAATACAACCCAAGGTAAATGTAAAGCACAGAGAAGGTGTAACCAAGCTAAAAATAACTAGAAAAGAATGGAATAGTATAGCAAAACAATAGAAAGCGAGGCAACCAACTAGCCCTAAAAGAGTCAGTTACAACCTAAACACAACACACTTGAGCTCCGGGAGCCCACATATGGAAAAATTAGCACCACGAACATAAAAGGGGTATGAAACCAAGATAAGCAATAAAATTAAAATGGAATGAACACATATCAGTTCCTATCCTTGGAATCGAGTTATTGAGGTTATTATTTCTCTATTTTCCTCTTTACTTAGTCCATTGCTCATTTATGTCTTTTGAGTTAATCGGAAGAACCACCCGCAAATTGATGGTGGGAGATTTCCCCTGAGAATGTGAGATTATCTATGGATTCTGCAGATTTTACGAGTTATTACCATCATTTTTAGCACCTCACCTTTCTCCTCCAATCCATCGAGGGGTAGAGTAAGAATATTGTCTTCAACTAATTTAGGAGTATGACTAGATTCTTCATATGATTCTCGAATCTAAATCAACATAAATTTCTAGGTGCTTACTCCGAATTTTTCGACTAATTACTTGTCTCATCTGAAGATCATCTCAAAAGTACAATCTAATTCTAGGTAATTTTGAGAGAAGTAATGTATGCATCTAAAAGGAAGTCCTTCATATCCAAATATTGGATCCAAATTCTATCTCAGTAACTTTAAGATAAATCAAAGTAGGTAGGTCCTTTGAAGTGTGAATTTCTATGAGAATACGAAGCCTAGGTAGTGTGATGATAAAGTTTTGTTTGATTTTTTCATTGCAATACCTTTTCCTAAAACATTTTTAATGGAATTTAAACTAGATCCCCCCAAAATTGCAAAGGTAAATAAGGTAATGTAATCCAAACAAGTTTTACTAGGAATGGTAGATAACTTTGTTTGTAATTCCTATTTATATATTGGAAGCACTATATTTCTTCTATATGAGACATATTAGATAAAAGTAAAATCCTTTTGACGTTATACAAGTAATTGAATTTTTTCATGCAATAATGAAAAAAGGGTGGTGGGTGAACCTCTAGGCCCCTCCCAATTGATTGAAAATTTTGATTAATTCACCCATCCTTATCTGAATTTATTTACATGTTAAATGTTAATAGTCTACCACCACAACTTAAACATGTAATCACCGTGTTGTACATGTTGGCATAATTAATACATAGTTTAGTTTAGCTACATGTAACCGATCTTTCAGTTACAGGCGGTTACCTCTTAACCACATTCTCACTTGTATTTATACACTCCTCACATTGAATAATATTCATTCAGACATTTACATTTCTCCTGATCTAACAGTGGTATCAGAGCGGCGTGGAAGCAGGAGCGTGGAAGCATGTAGATAAAAGATGGAGAGCTGCTTGGAACCACCGCTTCCCCTCCTGCGTGGAAATTGCATTTGACAGTTTGACAGAAGTTAGAGAAACCAACAAGGACTCATGTGGAGCGCAACAACGATAGCTGGAAGGAAATGGGAATGCTCAGCAAAGTGATCTACACAGTAGGCTCATTGATTAGAGAGACAACATCTTTCTGCTACCTTTCCACAATGGATAAGTGTTTGTTGCTGCCGTCAAGAAAGCAGATAGCGACCCATTGAAGAAAACAGAGACAACGTCTATTATAGACTATTCAACGATCTGGCTTGGAGGAAGAAATATGTAGCGGGAGCGTGGAGATCTGCTTGGCAAAGGATCAAGTCTTAATCCAGCGAGATGTGGCTATTATGGTCATCATCGAATCTGATTTTCAATAATCCGTGAGGAAACGCCACCAAGGAAGGAGCGTGGGAGAAGAAAGAAGACTGCAGGAGGAAGCAGTTAGTTGTGAAACCATTTTTCTATTCATCCCTGTCTGCTGTTGTGTCCCTTTCTTGCTCACTCATATATGCGCTGTCTAAAAGGGGAAATATCCAAATACGCATTTCTTCAGGCTGTTATCATTGCGAATGAATAGTGATTGATGTGTCTGTCTTGGCATTTTATTGTATAAAGTATTGACTGGCAGATTATGCGAGTTGATTTGCTCATACATTATGTTATCTTGGCCATCATTACATTAAGATCGTAAGAATGGTTGTTGGGAGATGTACATGTGGAGTCACAAAAGAGGGAGAAGAGAGCATGTGGCAATGACCACTGACCAATTTATAAGCACTGTGTGGAGTTTGACATGAGTGGCATCGACCACCGAAAACCCAGGTGTGCGTTGGTAGACTCCTTCCCCCAACATCTTCTCAACTATTGTTCGCAGACCAAGTGATACATTAGCAAGCGCATTGTACAAAAGATCAAGAGACGTGGAATTTGTTTTTACAAATCTACCCCAGATTCATCGTCTTGTTACGTCGCGACATGTCCTATTTGCTTCTTGCAACAAGGAATTTGTCTGGATTTTCTTGAATCTCTGCGACAGATGTGCTCTCATTTGTAGAAAAATAGATGAAGAAGTGAGCTCGAAAGCTCGTGTGGTGCACCACAGATGTGCCTGAGGGCATTTAATCTTGCATTTGTCATCTGGATTGACACAACTCTTCTCCATCTATATGTCAAACAAGACTTAGTCCATTATGTCCTCGGATTGCAAGTTTTGGAGACTGGCGAAGAGTAGATACCGATTCTCTTCGGTTATCTCAAATGCGGCACGTCTCTATGGTTGCTTGAAATGTTGCTAACATTGGGGCATGAATTCAGGGCCATCTATTTACACTGGATGTGGTCACTTCATCTAGCATTTCTCTCTTTGCTTCAATGGCGGAGTCCACTGCACTATGGCACTTTCGATATGGTCATCTTTCTGTCGGGGCTCTGCATCAACTCAGTGCCAAGGAAATGGTAAGAGGGCTTCCTCCACTCTCCCATTCCTTACCTATTTTCCCGTCAGGATGTCTTGCGGGTAAACAACATAAAGGTACGTTCAAATAGAGCTATTATCATTCTACAGAGCATCTTTAGGTCGTTCACACCGATCTGTGTGGACCCTTGCCAGCTAGCTTCCAAGGTTTTGAGTACTTCCAGCTTATCATTGATGATTACTCACGGAAAATGTGGGTATATTTCCTCCGGAAGAAGAGTGAGGCATTTGCAAATTTTCAAACCTTCTACCAGCAAGCCACCAGGCAATTTGGGAAGCCTCTTCTTCTCCTCCGCTCGATCTGGGGGGGAGGATGTTGGCATAATTAATACATAGTTTAGTTTAGCTACATGTAACCGATCTTTCAGTTATAGTCGGTTACCTCTTAACCACATTCTCACTTGTATTTATACACTCCTCACATTGAATAATATTCATTCATACATTTACATTTCTCCCGATCTAATAGTACATATATTACGCTCACATTTTAGTGCGATTTAGAGATTTTATATTCAAACCTATTTTGTCTTTATATGTTCCTAGATCTCAAGAAATGATCACATTCAACATCAAAATTAGGCTTCCAACAAAGAAGAAAGATGTTTTTTACATCGACAAAGAGTTATATCATAGATTTGGATTTATTTCTTCAAGGAACTAAGATCAAGTATAAATGCATATACAATGTCATTGAGATCATTCATTTCAAGGAGACATGAGATGTCTCACCATAAAACAACCTTCGATGTAATATTTTTGTTTTATTTTAATGAATTCATTAAACATAAATTGAAATAAAATGTGTAGGAGATAAAAAACTAGGGATCATCACACAAATCCCCAAATTTTTAATTACAACTTGTATTTTTATAGACCCACTATATTTATTACCAATATAGTGTGGTGATCCCCAATGTGTGTGCCGAGATTGATTCCTTTAAATTATTCAAGATTAGCATTTATTATGAAAATGTTTATTAAAATCTCAAGGTGGTTGCGTGATTTTGAAATTATGTTGTCATAAATTACATCTTTTGTATTTATTACCAATATAGTGTGGTGATCCCCAAAGTGTGTGCCAAGATTAATTCCCATAACTTATTCAGATTAGCATTTATTACTTAAAATGTATATTAACCTCTTAGTGGTTGAGTGATTTTGAAATTATGTTTTCATAAATTACATCTTTAATGATGGTGTTGTGAGTGGAATTTAAAATACATTAAATGACTCAAATTTTTAGTTAATCTATATACTTTCATAGAATATATTCACTGAAATAAATCTTAAAATAAACATGTCAAAAACACTTTTGAAGGATATTATGAGGTGGTCATTTTTGAAAGTATTTAAAATTGAAAAGGTGCTTTAGACAAAATAGAATTATGTTATTACGCCGAAGGCATCCCACCTATGGTAAAGGACCACTAGATGTTTCTCCAGTGATGTTAAAATGATGGCCTCCCAGAATTTTTTCAACGTATTTAATTTTGAAACACCCGTTTGACAGTTTTCCTCCATCAGTTTGACGGTAGCAAAAGACCACAGGAGCTCCACCGGTGATCTTCAGTTTCTAGCATCAGCATTTGGTTGAAATTTTGACAGCATCAATTTTAGGCATCTCAGGATCCATCACGAAAGTTTTTGAGGAAGCCATCAACTTCATTTTTAACGGCGTTTATGCGGTCATTTCTGGACTGTAGTGACAGTATTTTGGGGCATTTTTGTTGTTGCAGAGCTTGACTGAGGAGTTCAATAAGGTGGGTGTCATTGTGATGGAGAAGTGATTTTTTGAGAGAAGATTCGGGGATGGTCCTGGATTGCAGAGTATAGTGAGATTTTAAGCGCTATTGAGGAGGGTGACAAGAGGGCATCTATTTCTCTAGTGATTGAAATTTATTGCTGCATCTGTACTACTATGTCTTATTGGAAAAAAGCAAAACCTTAATAATGCTATGATAAAGCAGAGTGTAATAATCATGCTGAGTATTAGAATTGTGATGCATGCTCCCACCACAATCTGATCACCAACGTTCAGATCGACCCAGAGAATTCCACCTAACGAGGTATCCCATTGCTCTTCCATTCATCAACTTATAAAATTCTACTAAACTAATCGAGTGGAAGAAGGTTTATTATTCTTAAGCCAATACTCTTCAATCCTTGGAAAAATAAACGATTAATTATCATCTACAATATTAATGGATACAGTCTTTATTTATTTGTTTGTTTTTCTTTTTTAAGGATCCAACTATTTCCTAATTTTCACTGTTGGGTTCATTTAATCCAACCTAAAAATTAATGGGTTCAACTGTTTTCAATTTTTGATGTATATGTATATGTTAACAAGTCTACCGGGCCTAAGAGTGCCTAAAATTACCTTCCCTGCTAAAAAAGTAGGAAAAGAGGAGAAGATGAATTCTGTAAGCAATGAGTGCCTCGGTCTAAGCATTATAGCTACGATTATGGGTATTTCAAGCCCCACACTTGCACTGGTGGACGAGAGATTGTCCACAGAAGGAACATGACTTAGTTTGGGATTGAGCAACCCCACTCTTGGATGGATTTTAGTAGGTATCTTCACTCTTATCTGGAGTCTCTACTTTATTTACACTACAACTCTTGATGAAGATGAGGAATCAGGCATGTCCCTTTAAATAACACTTCATCATATGGGTATGCTCAATCTATTTGTATTCATCTCTGATTACAACTTGTACATCTAAAACCTTCGAAGTAATTGTATGTAGCCTTTCTATAATTTTTTAAAGCTCTCCCTTTGTGGCTCTCAACTCTATTCACAAATATAATGTAAGTACGATGCGACGAGGATTTGCTTTGATTTTTGGTTGGGTAAATCTTGGGTGTGGATGTTTATGTTTTTGGAAAAATTTGGGTGTGGATGTTTTTTCTTGGAAAATCTTGGGTGAGGTAAATAATATTGTGGGTATATGGTGGATGTTTTTTGAACCCTTTTTCTAAAGAATATTACCAAAGCACCTGGCATATTTTTGAACAGAGTGTGCCCGCTTGTATCACAGGCTGGGATATTCTTGGACCACATCATTAAGATTTGTGAACACTGCCACACTTGAATATACCTATGTTATTATATGGAAAATTGTGCCTCATCTTTTTTGGTGATATGGGTCGTCTTATTGCGGTGGAGGGATTTGAACCTATGTCCCAAACCCACAATTTTCTTCTATGTGGTGGGTGGATGTCTTTTAAGACTCTTTTTCTTTGAAGAATAATATTGAATGCAATCTAATGTACCCAGGATATTTCGTGCTAAGCTTATTTGCAGGCACTCAGAGTTTATTCTTGTTTAGCTTGATTAGGCACATTGTTTTGTGCTCCATCTTGCCATATACTGCTTGTGGGGAACACATCACCGAATCAGCTCCCAAACTAAAAACTGAAAGATGAGTCTATTTATTTGAGATAGTCAGATAGCCATCCACATTCAAAGCTTAAACAATAATTTTTTCTATTAAGTTCCTTCTTCACCTATAAACCAACATGATACGGTTTAGGCTGTAATTGTCTATACTATTGGAAAGTAAATATGTATATAATTTAGAAATGGGACTATAAAGTGATTCATCCTCCAAGTTTTCAACTTGATGATCTTTGAGCATGATTGAGAGGATGAACGAACTTAACTTCTTATTTGGTTAGAATAAGATTTCAACTCAAGCCAGCTAGATGATGGCTCTACATGTTCGAGCAACCATATAATAAATCCTCAAATTTCCAGGTGTCTCATATGAGTCATATCCCATGTAATATTTCACAGAAGAGTAAAAGACTACTTGAAGTATTGCCTCCAAATTTATAATGTTTTCAAGTTGTTAAGAACCAATGCTTTTACATGTAGTCCTCACTATGTGCATATGGACAGACAGGAGATCAAGAGTCCTGCCTGGGCTAGAGAGGGAAGGGTGTTTAGGGAAGCAATGAGTCCATCCAACATTGGCCTTCATGGTAATAAATTCCCCATGCATTTCATCATCAAAGATCACCCCAAGGAAGAAACTAAAAGTAAAATGTGTCTTCTCGAGCAATAGCTTTATCAATGACTACCGATCTGCTCGCCTCCATCTGGAACTCTCACCTAATTGGATTGTTCCTCAATCATTTGCTTCCAAATAATTATGTGGCACACATCTTATGCATATTGCATAAGGAGAACTTAACAACAAAAATTCACCCATGAAGAAAGTTAAACCTCTAGTCTCAACTTTTCTTGTAGGCAGTCAGGGAGCACCTTTTGCAACAAGATAGCCTTATAGCCTTGGAAACATCCTTTCAGGGCCTTACAGGCTGATAAAATTTTAATCTTTTTTCATTTTATATAGGAGTGATAACAATGCAAAATAATATAATTTAACTTGCAATATTAAGCTTTTGCATAGAAATAGTGAATAATGGCTTTCTTTGTTTTCTTGCAGGTATTATAGGCCGAAAGACCTTTACAGCATGAACCGCCTTCTAAAGCTTTAAAGAACGAAAGTTTATTGTATCCTTTTCGGCTGCATTAGTTTTGAGTTTTAAGCTGCTAAAGATTTTTCATTAGGGTTTCATTTTGTTGTACGAGATAATGACTTAAAGGTTTGCCGATGAGTTTCTTCTTCACTCGCTCAAAGATACGAACTATTTTGACTGCCAGCTTGTTGAATCCGTTGCAAATATTTGCAAAGTCTTCGTTAAATCTGAGTATTTAAAGTTGAATGAGGCGCAGAGAAGGTAATTACTTTATAACATTTGATTATTTGTAGATTTCTTGGATTAATGAACTTTCTTTTCGCTGAGATTGACCTTGAAATGATGAAATTATGCCAGATCTATGTGTGAAGAGGATATATTTTTCAACGTCCATTTGACGTTTTTCAATGCGATTAATTTTACAGGTTTTTAGTTGTTTTTTTTGCTTCACGAGCCCTGGAATCACTTTCTTTGTCACACGCTAGGGGTCACCTTGTATGCATTCTTCACCAAGGCAATTTGCATAGGCAAAGAGTGACGTTGTCACAATTATTAGGGAAAAGGTTTCGAACAACAAGTACAAGGAGTGGTGCAACTGTTGCGAGAGCCCATATGCCCAAGCAATTCTACAACAATCTGTGACTATGCTCATAGACTACACGTTTCAACATACATTTTAAATTTTTCCTTTTTATTGTTGCCCATTTCTTTACGTTAACCAATAATTACACATTTTTAATGTCTTCATCTCGCACACAAATACCTAAAAATTAAAAATGCCGAGAAAGGACAATGCATATTTTAGATGTTTCCATCAAAGCTTTGTACATTATATCACTTTTTTGCATTTTGAATAGTTTAAAGGGTTAGACCTCATGTTTGTGCTTTTAAATGAAGTGAGTCATCTATATTTCTACACATACAAAATCAATCACCCATGGTTTAAACAAACACAACTACAAAAGTAAAAACTATCCCTATAACACATAACATATACCGTTTTTTGTTTACAAAATGCCTCAAAGAAATGTGGTCTCATGGAATGTTATGATTGTAAGATATGCACAAAATAGCTCTAACAATGATGCATGCAAACTCATTGATGTAATAAAGAAAATTGGAATGTACCATAACCATTTTAGATTTTTTATATATAATTGCATATTTTGACTCATTTTAGTTTCATGGAGAGATAATATGTTAAAGCACTTAGTCATTCTTTTAATCTACTTTGACAACAACACTTCACATCCAATACATTCTTGAGAGTGAGTATTAGCAAACTAAAATTTCTCACTTGAATTTGTATTCAAATATTACACAACTAAGTGTTATCTAACATCCCTTCTAATGTATTTCGCAACATTTGTTCTCGCTTTAATAGAAAATCAATATTTCAATCACACCCTTAAATCAACATCAACTACAAAAGTAATAATCGTATTTCTAAATTTAATAACATATACCATTCGGTGTTCACATTGCATTGTACACATGCGATTGCTGGTCTTTAATATGATGTTAGGGAAATTATTTATCAAATCCTAACCTATTGCTATAAACATCAAACCTTTGTATATTTAATAGCTATCTATTTTTAGTTTTCATCCAAAGTTTTTTTTATTTTTTATTTTTACAAGTTGAGCATATCTCAATATTTTAGAGAAGAAGAACATATTGATTTGTTTTTGGATGGTAATAAATTTATAGAAGGAAGACTATATCAAGATAGTAATAAACTAATTAACACAAACATGTGGTGTTGTTCATTTGTTATCAATTTAATGGTGGTATTCGATGTAGGAGTGATAATTTCATACTCAATGGATCAAAGGCTGAATTAAGGTTTCCGAGTGCCCTAGGTAGTACTCGGAGCATGCCCCCCTCCCACCCGGGACCAACGACCCACCTATATGTGAATGTTTTTAAACAATTATAGACTCTAAATGAGATTACTACTCAAATCGAACTTACAAAATCTTGAAATAGACTCTATATGAGATTATCAACATCCAATGTACATTGGAAATTCTTTCCAAGCCCACTAGACAAGGCAATAAGTTAACTGTCATTGTTTCCGCAAGGTCTATATCACTATGAAATAGAAATTTTGTTTTTTGGGTACAAAATGGAACTGTTCAGAGAATTCATGCATTTTAGAAAGGTGGAAAAACATTTAAAAAGGTCTCAAAGGCTTTCACTCTCCTTTATCCACTTAGGATTGATCAAGAAAAATAGTTTTAATGCTCTCGGACTGTGTACAGTCGAATACCCTGAACTAGGGTTTTAGCAGAGAAGATTTTCTCGAATACAACAACTTATCCAACCAAAAGCTCCAAAATTTCAGGGAGACCTCTATATAAGATGTATCTCACGTTTACAAAAATAAATTTGTGATTTGGGTTGTTTTAAATAGAGATATCAATGACTGAGTTTTCCCAAAACCGTGATAGCACACAGGTGACTGTAATAAACACTTAGACTGAGAACTGAGAGTCAGAGAGTTTAAGTTAAGAACACTCTGAGTCGCTCCAAAGTTAAGAACTCTGAACAGTCGCTCCAATATGGCAATATAATATATTAAATAATCAATTCCAAAGTTAAGAACAGGGTTACAAGTCCACAGCCTACAGGACGTATTACAGTTACAAACTTACGGTGTTCTGAGTTGAGAGTTCATAGTTCTACAGTTCTACTGAAGAACAGACTAACAGACTAACAATCGCTCCAAAATTTGCAGCCGCAGGGGCAAGGGAGATTCAGGAATTGAGAACAATTCATAAAAACAAATTTGAAACTGTAATTTGTAAACAAGCTAACAACGGCGCCCTCCTTTTATATCAATTTTTTTGTAAAATTTTAATTTAACTCCTTAGCTGACTGCCTCAGTGGAATTTTTTTTTAGAAAATGCGGCGCCCTCCTTTTTGTGTGCCCTAGGCAACTGCCTAGGTTGCCTAGGGTAAGACACGGCCCTGAATGGATCGTTGTGTAATCAAAGGTGATATCAATAATAAATTATAATTTATTCCCTAGTAGGATAAGGAAGTCATCAAGCAATCAATTTCAACTGTACCATTTTTGGGCATTGATTATCTGAAATATTAACAGTAGCTCAAGAGTGGAAACTATCAATGACTCACGACTGTAGCCCTAAAACTATTTTCCTTAGCGATGGTCGCTCTGCTCAAGCGGTTGGGGTTGAACGATGACTAATTATTACTACGTTTTCATCCTCTAACACCTGCGGATCGTTTTGCTTGGGTGGAGGTTCAGCTGGAGGAGAACTCAAAGGAAACATTGTTGCCTCGCTCGATAGGCACCCAAATCCTTCCCCGCTTCCTCTAAGGGATGGATGATACTTTATTGCTACGATGGAATCAGTGTCTGATTTCCGCAGAGATGGTTTTCTTGCTGGCTTGGTAGCCTTTGGCTGGTTTGTTAGTGAAAGTTAGTCTCTCCTAAACTAGGCCCTAGTTTCATTTGGGAGAGCCCAAGATGAAGTTTATTGGATATGTGGTTGCGGATCTGGGAGGTTTTATGGTTGGGTGTTAGGGTGATAGCAGGGAAGTCTCAAGAAAGGGTCAGATCGGGCCTATTGGGGCTCCTTTCAGGGAAAACGATGGACCTGTGAAAGTCCATAAAGGGGTTGTCTCTTTCCTTGTTATTGTCAAGGATGGGATCCATCCCTCCTAAATCCATAGTATATGCTAAAATGATGCCTGTAGTATCCTTTGGGGAGGAGGTTATAGAATCGGTCGATTTCTACCAGAATAGGGGTCTGATTTGCAGGTTTGGTGGCTACTATCATGGACTTCCTTCTTTGCACAACTATATTTATGAGAAATGGTGCCCCTCATTGAAGGTAAAGTCAATATATATCCCTTTGCTCATGGAATTTTTATAGCAGTGTTTGATAGTTCCTCAGATAAGGAGGTTATTTTAGGGAAAGTTTGGGCATACCAGTCACATCTTCTTCTCATGAAGCCCTGGTTCCCTCACTTTAATCCATTGAATGAAACATTTAATATCACACTAGGGTGGATAAGGCTACCCTATTTGCCTTTGCACTTCTTGAGTGATGAATGCTTCAAGGCTATGGGTGATGCTTTGGGAAAAAAAATTAACTTTAAACCCCAAGATGAAATCTTATGACCATACTATATATGCTTAGATTTTGGTGGATATGTTTCAATATCGGTACTCTTGCGATATGTCTATGTCTAACTAACTTTCCCACTCCAATGGAGCTTAAGGTCAAGGATAAAATATGGACACAAATTTTGGATTATGAAGGCTCTCCTTTTAGTTACAAAACTTATTTTTCTCTAGGACATCTAGCTTCTAATTGCCCCATCATTAAGAAATAGATCAAGGGACGAGTCGCGTGGTGGAAGGATTTTAATCCAAAAAATGTAGTGGTATATGCTCTTGAGGACAAAGATAGAGAAGATGATTGGCTAGTCTTATGGCTAATCATGAAGAGAAGAAGAGTAAGATTGTTTCTTCACCCTTTGGACTAGTTTATGATCCATAGCAAGATGCACAATAGGATGTATGGAAGGGGGATTCTTTATCATGGCATCGTGGTTCTCACCTGATGCAAGAATCATAGTCCTAAAAACAAGGAGGTTCTTGAAATCTTCCTTCCTGTCCACCTAGATGAGAACATGGATCCTAATGGGGGGGATGGATGGAAGGTAGTGAACAAAAAAAGAAGAGAAAAAAGAAATTCTCCTATAAATATGAGGCTTAGATCCCATATGGGGAAAGACCATGGTATTTAGTGATCCCTTGGCAGATGGTCAAGATTAGAAATTGTTTTGACTAGTCTACTTTGTGGTGCCCTTTCTCCTTTTGGGATTTTCCTTGTGTCTGATTTCTTTTGGCTTGTTTTTTTGTTTCACCTTTGGCCTAGCTCCGAGACTTGATCCTTGATGTCTCACTTATGTGCTTTGATGTTTTATCTTTGGATGTTGTACATGGTTCTCAATCCCTTCAAACTATGATTTATTACTTAATCTAATAAAAATATGTTCTAAATATATGGTGCTTACACATAAATGTAACGTAAAGAATAGATACATCGAGGAAGGTACATCTCTTTGTGAAATACCAAGATATTTTAGGAGAAATTTTAGGACCTATGCACTTTATTTACTTTTAAAAAATTATAACTACATGTCATGGTCTCTTTACCATTCTTCAACCCAATACATAAATTGTTTACTTGATTAAAAATTTGATGTATCTCAAAAAAGGACTACTGATACATGTTAAAGGGATTTATGACTATTTGGACCTATCCTCCTTTGAGAATAGTGAATATTATTTAAAGTTAAGATGTGTCATAGCCATGTTGATACATTTTTGTTCATTATAGAACAATTTAGTTATAGAAGAAACAATAAAAATTGCTCATGAAGGAGATATGGTGAAATTTTAAAAAATAAATAGAAAACATTTTGAGTGCACGTTGAACAATTAATTAGGCATTCCTGCAAACATGTCTTTGTCCCATAGGATATTTAATACATAATAATACTAGCTACTTATCCTACTTAGATAGTTTGAGTAGAGGTTTCAGACTAAAAATTATATAAGACGTGACAATACATATGTGGGTTGCACTCAAAGATCCCCAATCTCAATTGAAATTTCCTACTTACTTTTATTTTTCAATTTTAGTAATCTTCAAAAAGGTGATAAGAAGGCCTTATAACTCTCACAAACATTACATGTTAAATATAGATCCATGGAGTAGGCTAATTGAAAAAAAGATTACACAATGGATTTTAGATGATTTTGATATATAAACATGTTGTAGAGATGGATGTATATCAAAACTGACTCTAAGTTAATAATTCAATTATGGTTGGAACGTTACTAAATGGGTGAATGAAATATCATTAAAAATATTTTTATTAGTCAAATTAGTGTAAATTCGGTCAATAGTGACTTAAAAGAAGCTTTATGAAAAATATAGATAAAATAATTATTTTGTTATAGATGACTACCAAAATCTATGGTTAAGATATTACAGGATCATAAAGATCACCTACTATAGAAATAGAAAAATTGGTTAAATTGTGAAAGGTAGGTAGTAAATGGAAACACCATAAAACTTAAACAGAAGAGTAAAAAAGTGTCACAAGAATCGCTTTTATTATTAAAAGTAATAGCAAAAATAGAAAAAGTGGTATATATATATATATATATATATATATATATATATATATATATATATGTCTCCTCATTTGTTTCATTTAATCGAGAAGATAGAACCAAATTTTATATGAAATTACTTTATGCATGTTATACCATCACTTAAATTCTAAATAATTCTAATGAATACCTCTTATTTTTAAAGCTTCTACTAATGTAATAGTCAAGTTTTTGATAATATATCGAAAAACATTTTCTAAAAGTTTCTAAACCCAAGAACAACTTCTTTACCAAATGTGGATTAGTGTAAAGAGCTTACTAAAAAAAAGTTGCGATCACGTGGCCAAAATCATTATTGCAACTTCATCAAAGTAAAAAATGGAATAATCATTATACTCAAAGTTGTAATGCATATTATTATTTACATACAATACACCTTAAAGGTACATCGGGTTGTTGGGTCAAATTAAGATGCATGAGACAAGTCTTGCTTGTCTCGAAGCCTCCAAAATGCCCCAAAGTCAAAATCCAAAGTTTGAATTTTGGGTGGAGTAAAACACTCCCAAATTACATAAATTTTACTTACACAAGGACTACCAAATCTCATCATAACTATTTGTCACATCTCTAATTTGGTTAACTAAAACAAGAAGGGTTAAGCTTAATTAACACACATTTACACATGCTAATAAAGTGACAAAATTTCCAAATTTTAAATACACAAATCATAAAATAAAGCACATACAAAAATTAAAGAAAGGGAAAATAATTCACCCCATGGCCACATATGTTAAGTCACCCCCCATGGGAGACCCCTAAGCTAGACATGCGAAATGCATCCTAACAACATTACACAAGTTGTCAAATTTGGCCTCGTTGTTCAATGCCCAACATCCTTCCATGGTTGTTCCCATATTGCCTTTGATGTATGTGAGTCATGAAAATTGGTGTGAGTGTGAATGGGATTCTTACCTCTCGGGAGTGAAAAGAAATAAAGGTTTTGTTGCATGGTTGCAAGGGAGAGATAAGGAGTTTGTGTGATTATTTTGTGCACTTGGATGCTTAGGGTAAGACTCCACTTCACTTGGAAGGCATAATGAGGTTGTCTCCCATAACCCTTGATCTATTTGGTTTGATCTTCAAACCTTTTTATTGTTGTGAATGTTAAATTTATTGGATATATGTCTTGGTTACGTTGAATGTATTGTATGCATGTTTTTTTAAAGAAAATTTGTTGGAAATTGTAACGCCCATAAAAACAACCCACTTGAGACCCAAGAACAACCTATGATTAGTTAGGAAATTTATGGATTTTTTTTTGTTTAAAAGTGTCTACCACAAGGTTACAAGACAATAGTTGCCACAACAAGTTTCAGGTCAATTCTAATTTACTAGATTACATTTTTCCCTTATCAACAATTATTAAAGGTCACAAGTTCAAAACTTAGGGTTAGAAAGTTCAATTAGGTTAAGAGGGTAATTTCTCACAACACCACTCTCTAACTGGCTTAAAATATTCAACTTGATTTTTCTCAAAATTGATGCACTCAAAACTTCCCTAAATTATTCCCATTAGATAGGAAATTTCCTCACCTTTCTAGTGATATAAAGAAGTCCTCCTAACTCCTCATAATTTTCAAGTTATGGGTCGGCGGGCCTTGGGAGGAAAATTTTCCAAAGAGTAGGCCTATTGGGCCTAGGGAAGAAAATTTTCCCATGCATGGGCCACTTTGGGGTGAGAAGGATTATGGTGCATTTTCCCTTTTTGGGACAAAAGTGCAATTTTCCTCCACACGCCCATGAGCTCGAAGAGGAAACGTGTCGGGTTTAAAAAGCTCGCGTAAATTTGGGTTGTTGAAGTGATTTAAGACATTATGTCTTTTCAGCTGAAAATTGCTAAGGGATCAAAATGACCATACCTCCACCGACACCGAGGTGCCATGTGTCAAGCAATGATTGGTTGTGAGCCATCAGGCCGTCGGAGCAACTTAGCAAAATTTGACTTTTTAAAGAAAAAGGTTTAAAGGATTGAGAATATCCATGCCTCCACTAATGTGTCATTAAGACACATGTTAGCCATCCATTGGTTGCGGGTCGGTGAGCCAATGGAGAAACTTTAGAAAATTTTCCAATTTTTTTTGAAACACAAAAGGAAAAAAGGAACCCGCTCCTCCGCCATGATAACCTCCTGACAACACATGGCAGCTTTCGATTGGCTATGGGCTAGCAGAGCAGTGGTGAAAATTAAAAAAATTTACCCAAAATTTTAAAAATCTATGTTTAATGTTGTGGGCCCCATGAAAGATAACCAAAGGGCAAAAGTGGGGCGGCGGGTCCTCGAGGGATATTTTTCCAAAAAATTTCTTTCGGAATTAGGTGATTTTTAACAAAAAGAAAGGCCCGTGGGTTAGTGGAGTGGTGGGGAAAAATGTTCCTTTGGAGTTTTTTGACCAAAATAGCTAAGGGAAAATTTGGGCCCACAGTCCGTCAAGGAAAATTTTCCCTAAAATTTTGACTGTTAGAAATTATTTTTTTGACGCCAAATGAAGAAAAACTTCAGAAGGCCATAATTTTGATTGGGAGATCATTTTTGTGAAAACAAGGACATTTTGGAAATATCTCGACATCCTCTTTGCACAGAAATCATTAATTTTTTATTTCGATAAAGTTTTAAGGGGTAAATTTCATAGAAACGATTTGTCAGCTTTATAATGCAAATTGGTAAATTTTACTTATAAAATTTTAATCAATTTGATCTTCTTCCTCTCTTAACATGTCAAATATACATGGAGAATTATTCTTAGAGGGATTTATGACAGATTTGGAAAGTAATTTTGCTTGATTGATTCCCAATTTGAAAAATTATAGTTTTGACAGCAAAACAATAACAAAACGGTTTGAGCCCGATTTTGCTAAGTTTTCTAAGAAATTTCTTAAGTTTTTTTTCTAATTGGATTCATTTATATCATGTAATGTTCAATTTAATATTTCATTTGTTATTTATTTGTTGCAGGTTTGATCTGTGTGTTTTGGGACAAAATATTTGCTAGTTTGAAACCATAAACAGAGATCAATTTTGAATAGATCTATTTTCCATTTTTCATCTTCTAAGTGTTAGAATTCATTCCATTTCAAATCTACTACATCAATTTGATTCAATTCAACTATTCAAAAGCTAAAATACATTCCTGATTTCCAAATTTCACATGTTTCAAAAGACAAAGTATTACATTTCCTTCATACGCATTTCTTTCTTTCAAAGAGAGATTTCAAATACATCTAAATGATCAAATTCAATACTACAATGCGAATTGAGAAAGGTAATGCAATCCTTTATTGATTCCAAAATACAACTTTACAACTTTTCTTTCATTCCTCAAATTCCTCATACTGTAATACAATTCTTTCACATTCCTTCAAAGGCTGAAAACAGAGTTTATCTCTTTCACATTACAATATACAAATTTCAAATCAATACAACATCTTTCCTTTACAAAACATGTACAAGTTCATCCACTTCAAGTGGGAAAGGTTGCAATAATATTTATCTCAACAATGATCTGTCAAACTATCTTTTCCTTGCTCCAGAACAACAACATGCAGATTTCTCATTTCTCCAAATTATGATCACAACAAGAGTAGGGGAAAGGAAACGCTCTCCACCCAACCAAGACATCCAATGAAGAGGATAATCCATCCTTCTTCATTGGCCCCCAAGCCCTAACCATAGTGCAATAACATATATGATTCAACTCATGGCAACAAAGGATTCCACAACACACACAAGCAAGTATTTTGTTTCACATATAAAAACAAAGTCCAAAACAGAATGTAGTTTGCAACTACAATAAAAGCATCACAAACAAAACTAAGGCTTTATCAAGCAAGCCAAAGGAGTAAGAAACTATGGGGGATGCTACTTGTGCCTCCCAAAGGGGAAATGGGTATCACCACCTGATTTCAAACCGCCAAAAATATAGTATATCAAATCCCTGACACACCCTTATGCCTCCCCCAAGTACCCCTTATTCCTCTCATTTTCTTATGCCTCCCCAACCTCTTATGGCACCCCATAACGAGTAAAGAAATGTAATCTATTTATTTGTAAGGTGGAACCCAAATCTCAACTCCCTCCACACTTATATACTCCCTTAAACACTTGTGCCTCCCACAAAATAACCCCATAGTCTTCTCCTAAACCATTCCTAGGCCATTTACCCAACAACCACAAACATGCCAAACATTCACAACAATAACATATACATAAATGAAAGAGAATCATTTCAAGAGTGAAGCTCCTACCTCTCCATGATGGAGTTATTCCAATTTCAAAAATAACAAGTTTAATCCAATGCCCACAATCCAAATCAGCCAAGCACAAGCATGCAAAGAAAGATCCCCAAAATAGCAAAAGAATTCACCCAAGAATGAAATCTCCAAAGTGAGGCAACCCAAAACAAGGCAAGAAATTCAAATTTTATAAGAGAGGGAAGAGAAGAGGATGAGGTGGATCCATGTAGGATGCCACATCACACATCCTCAACTCCAACCCAAAAGTCAACTTCATTCTCCAATGCATAATAAATAGGTGGGTGAATAATATGACAGTATACTTACACACTCCAAAACAAGCCCACACCCCATAAGGACTGAAATTAAAACATGTAAGAAAAGTGTAATTAAAACCTACAATTTGTCTTCCCAAAATGCATTATAAAAGTCTAATTTTAACTCCCAAACCATAGGTATGGTTGGTAAATGGATTTAAGAGGTATGGGACAAGTTTAACTTGTCCCACAAGCCTCCAAAATCAGCCTCCAAGGACAAATTCGAATTTCCAAGAAGTAGAGTGTTTCACACTCAAAATTCAACTTACACATCACTTACACATTACTTACAACACTTTAAATCATGGCCAACAACTCTATTAATTACATTCTTATGACATATTTGATTTATTTATTTTAACAATATGATTACTCACAATATTTACACACCATTTAATAATTAATGAAAGGGGAAATGCATCACAAAATAAACACATGCAAACATTAAACAAAGGAACCAAATAAAATAAAAACATAAAATCCCTTGGTCACATTTAAAGGTGATCCCCCCATGGGAATCCCTAACAATAAACAAACACACACAACAATACAAGTTGTCATGGTGACCTTGTTGAATTCATCTAGAATTCCAATGTGGTTGGTCTCCAATCCCCCAATGTTTGTTGTGATATTTTAACCTACAAAACACAAATACCTCCTTCGGCCTCGTGGCCACATCAGAACATCCAATATAAATATAAATGTAATTCCAACATCATCTACATATATGAATCACAACAACATCTATGCAATTAACAATATCATTTGCAATTTTATCAACAACTATATCCTCATCAAATAAATTTCATTTTCTAGGTCTACTCAATATAGCCAAGTATCACATGTCCGAATAACATCCAGAATATAATCATGTCAAACAACATGTCAACATCTATATAAAATGTCTCTAACAATCATCATGCATCATATGTGAATTAGAGTCAATAATAGCCCATTCTCTTATAACATCTAACATCATGCTAAATCAAAGTTACAATAATGTCCACAAGTATGGTCAACAGTGTCAAGATCAACAAAAAAAAGGTGTCGAAGGGAAGTTGTCATTGTTGCTTAATGCTCCTCATGGATCCTTTGTTTGGGATAAGAGGCCATTAATGGGGATGGATTCTCCCCTTAATGGATTTAATTTATGGTAGAGAGCATTGCCTACTCCCCCTTATTTTGTGATCTCATTGTGAAGTTTGAATAAATCAAGTTTTTGAGCTACCAATGTGAAGAGGACATATATATTGAAGACTTGAAGTTTTACTTGTTGATATCCTTGTTGTAATTTGTTCATTTTCCTTTATCCCCACTTGAGTGGATGGTCATAATTTCAAGCTTGAAAGAAATTTGTATCTTCATTTGGAAACCTTCATAGATTGTAAACTTTTCTAAGAGTGTGTGTAGGAGGAATGTGTTTTAAAATGTGATAGTTTTGGTGAAAGGAAATTGCTAAATTTACATTGTTTTGGTGAAGTGGAAGATTTGAAATAATTGAAATGATAATGCATCTCTCTTAATTGAAGTTATTTTATTATTTCAAAGTTTGTTTAGGCTTCACTTATAAAGAAATAAAAATCTTGTTATATTGCACTTGTTGGGAATGGTTTGAAATTTAATTTTGATAAATAAAAGTAGATGGATAATTGTTTTATCGAAAGAAAGAAAGTTTGAAAATGATAAAAAAATTAGTTATATTCATTGTTAAGTTGTAGGAGGAAAGTAGTTATTAAAATTGTTAGATTGAGCAACTTCCTTCCTTGTTAAACGTATAGAATTGTTAAGGAAATGTATTCCTTTCCCCAAATTTAACATTAGATGGAATAAACAAAAAAAAAACATATAATTATATAAGTACTAAGATTTTATATGCTTTCTACTTAAACATGGCCATGATTGAGCCAATTCTATAAAAATGTTTTTATAAATTTCTTTCACATCTAATTAAACTAACTATTGTTTCCAATTCATCAAAATACAAAAAAAAAGGAAAAGTTTTACAAAAAAATTAAAGTCGTAAGATTTGTTAATATCTTAATTTTATTAATATATTAATACTATTATAATTATAAAAATAATGGTTACTTAAAATTTTAATAATTACTTAATAATAATTTACTTTTTTTCATTTATTTATTTAAATGTTTATATAATATTATTTTATTAATTATAACATTATAGAAATAATATATATATATATATATATATTATTAAACATTTATTAATGTAATATATTTTATTATTAAAAAATATGGTTTTGAAAAAATTAGACAATTAAAATTTAAATAAATGAAAAAAAAAAAAGGTGGAATGGGGTGGCGAAGGGTCACGACTTCACCCCCACCCCATTAATTAAATAGGATGGGGTTGGCAATAATCCTCCCACCAAATGCTTTGATTTATTAAAACCGCGTTGAAAATGTATGCATGCCAAGACTCTTTATTTAAGCAGCCTTAGCCGCATTGGTTTAAGGGAGTGGAATGGGGTGGCGAAGGGTCGCCGACTCCACCCCCACCCCATTAATTAAATAGGATGGGGTTGGGGGCCTGGCAAATCCTCCCACCAAATACTTTGATTTATTAAAACCGCATTGAAAATGTATGCGGCCAAGACTCTTTATTTAAAAGTTCGGGACTGTGTTATTTTTAATGGCAAGTGTTTCTAATAAACAATATTTTTCATATATATATGTATGTATTATATAAATATAGAATTTTTCGGGTTTATATTATGTATAAAATGTAACTATGTATATATATATATATTTTCGGGTTTATTATTATTTATAAATAGGTTTTGTATATATATATATATATATATATATATATATATATATATATATATATATATATATATATATATATATATATATATAAATTTGTATTTGTCTACATAAAAATAATAATACTAAAAATAAAAGTGTGCATATTATAAAAAGACAAAATGTATATCTATTTGGGCAAATATTTTGAAATAAACTATCAACAAATAGAAAATCCAAGATTTTATTGGGCAAAAGCCACATACCCAAATGGGTATTTTTATTGAAACAAACTTATAATAAATCATGAAATTTACAAATCTAATGCCCAAAAATTAACCCGCACCAAACATGAGACAAATAAAGGTCATACTAGAAAATTTATGGAATGCTTTTTTTGTAATACCCACTTGCATCATTAGGTTAAAATTTACGATCAACACTTTTTCATTTTTTTAATTTAGTTAATATTATTAATTTCCAAATGAGGTTCACAATTCCCTTAGCTTCCTTCTAAAAAAAAAAGAAATTTTCTCAATACCATTAATAATTTAATTAGTTTAAGAAAAGGCTTAGACTCCCCTCCCTTGGGTTTTAGTACAAATAAATTCAACCTTAATTAAACTTGATCAATTCAATTTCAAAGGTATTGTGGTCTAGTTATTTAAATAATAAAGTTTTACTATACCCACAAAGGGGTCAAGGTTTGCATTAAAAGGAAAGTCTACAATAAAAATTTGGGTTAGAAGAGTATCGTAATCACCCCCTACACCACTTAAGTGGCCACAATTAAATCCTACCCATGTATTTTAAAAATTAAAAATATTAACTCACCCACCTCCCACCTAGTTTTTGTAGGGATGAATCTCCTCCATTAGATGGATTGATTTGGAGCCCTTGGATTTAGGGATCTCTCTAACCCTAAATATTCTTATGAAAGAATCTATTTAATTTTATTTGACTTATTGTTTAATTTATTTTTGCATATTTGGAGGAGCAAGGATGTGGAAGCCATGAGAGGTAAGCTCAATCTCATTGAGGAATAAACATACTTCCATTATTTTCATTGTTCCATTTATGCCCACTTTTAGGGTTTGTATGTATTTTATTATTTGTTTACCTTATTCTTTTTGTATTTTCCCAATGGACCTATGGCTTTTTTCCCTATTTTAATTAAATAGGAAGAATAGTGTATATATACACAAGGGTATAAGGATATATACATGTATATATATTTGTGTATGTATATATGTACATATATATATTATTAAAATTTCATTATATTTATACATGAAATCAAAATGCAGGTAATATTAAATAAATATATAACAAATTTAAAATCCCGATTGTGGTGAGGAACTACACAATCCAAAAATTGAAGGGCCAATGCGTAAAGGAATTACTGAGTGACCGATTTTGATTTAATACACAAGGTCTATATTGGGGTTGGGTTTAATGTTTAGTGGGGGGAGGTCACCGATCCCACCCCACATCCCATACTATTATTATTCTTTTAATATTATAATTACAACCATTATTATTTTAATATTATTATTATTAGCAATACTAATAACATTAAAATATTAATAGTGTCAACTAAACCATAACCCTTCAATTACAATTTTCCTTACAACTTGATAATAATATTATAAGATGTTAAAATTTAATTATATTCCCCCTTATTATTACATTATTTAACATTTTATCCATGTATAAATTTATTGAAATTTTATAATAAATTTATACACTCAAATGAGACTAAGGTCTAATGGTAACCATGCATTTTCTTTACTCTATTTGATTAAAAGGAAATAAATCCATTTGTTGACAAGATAAATAACCAATGAAATTTTTAAGTCTTTTCCATCAATACATATTAATTTTAAACTTTCTTCAACAATACAAAAAAATACAATATAGTTTAACTTCCTATTATATGCCTTTCAAGTAGTGAAACGTAACTAGTTATTTCCTTTCATCACACAATGCAAGTTCAATCATTTCAGAACAATAATTTGAAACAAGATTTCCCCATATATTAAAAATAATATCACTCCTCGTGGAGGAAATGAAACTACTAGCTTGAAATTAAATTTTTTCTCATTTCAATCACATTTCATCATATCAAAAAAAAAATTTACACTAACATTTTTTCTCTTCCCAACAAACAAAGAAGTAATATTAAATAATTTAATTTCATTTACAATGAGAACTAATACTATAGTTTTTATAAATAAAAAAACTAAGAATCTCCGCTTTAAGAATACAAGTTTACTAGACCTCCATACACAATGGAGACAACGTGATAAAAATTTTACAAGATATTCTTGGCCATTTCCTCCATATGCAACAAGAAACATGATTCCTCTTTTGAGCTCCACCTTCTACCGAGATTAACACAAAAACAAAAAATGGGGGAGTAGGCAACACTCTCCACCCAACCAATACTCCAATGAGGAAGTGAAGCCTACTTCCTCATTGTCCCCTGAGCCCAAACAATGAAACAATATGGAATATTTGACAACCATTGGCAAAAAAATAAAAATATTCCACATTTACTTTCAAACAACATTCACACAAGAAAATAACCACAAAACATTCATTTTTATACACATAAACTTCCCAAAACATTGGATCTAAAAACAAGCCAAGTAGAGAAATGAATATGGGGATACCCTTGTGCCTCCCAAGGGTTTGGGTTCCCACCTTAAAACCTCCAAAACTCAATCAACCCCAAAATATCTTATGTCTCCCTACAAATAAAATATCTCTTATGCCTCCCTCACTCTTATGCCTCCCTCTCTTATGCCTCCCAAAATGAACAAAATAACAAGATGAGAACAAGGTGGGGCACCCAACCCACTCTCTCCTAAATACCCAAGATCAAATATTATGCCTCCCAACAAAATTTATCCGCATTGAACCTTATCATACACATCCTAAATCCATTTCACTACCCAAAAATACTCATGCAATAAAAATTCATTCAACACATAAACACATAAAAAATTACAAGAATCAAAGAGTGAAGACCCTTCCTTGCTATAGTAAGAATCCAATCCATAAGAACATTCTTAAATTCTCCAAGCCCAATAAATTCCAAACAATCACTCCAAAAGCAAGCATCACCCAAAATGGGAGACTAAAAACTAAGCAAGTAACCCCCAAAACCTCACAAAAATTCTAATAAATAAAAACGAGGGAGAGGAAGATGGTGTGGTTGCATCTAGGATGCCACATAGTTTCTTCTCCATCCTACATCACCAAGGTCAAACCCAAATCCCAAAGCATAATAAATTGATGATTGGAGAAATGACCACCCTCTTACACACTCAATCCAACCAACACCCCCTTAAGGAAAAAAATTAAATAACAATGTCTGAAAATTGCAATTAATTTCTCTTTATCTTCATTAAAACATAAAATATGACCTAAAAGAAGTGCCTCACATCATAGGCCAAGTGGGTGGGTGACTTTAAGAGGTGTGGGACAAGCTTAGCTTGTCCCACAAATCTCCACAATAGCAAGAAGGTCAAAATCCGAATTTCACAGGGAAAATTGAGTACACACAACCCAAAACAAATTGAAATAATTCCAAACCAACATACATTAAGGATAGACGCTCACATTTATTTCGACCCTTTTTCACATCCTAATAGCACGAGTTAAACACTTTTAAATTAACTTAAGAGTGATGCTAAACACAATTAATAAAAGTGACCCCACATTCTAATAAAAATACAATAACTCACAATTAAATAAAATCTACAAGAAAAAAGTACAAAAATTTCCAAGGTCACATTTGATGTCACCCCCCAATGTGGACCTCCTAACAAACTACAACAACATATGACATACGAATACACATGTTGTCATGGTGACATTGTGTCAATACTTCATATTGTTTCTTTGTTGTTATCCTATCCCCCTTTGTTTATTGTGTTCGACCACCTACAAAAGTCAAGACAATACCTTTCGGCCTCATGGCCACATTAACAACATCGAAATAGTAAAAATAAATTCATATACATAAAATAAATTATTGTAACTAAACCATCATAAAACAAGTAATTTGCCATCATTAACAATTTCAATTATTTCAATTTCATTAATTTATCAACTAGCAATAAGATCACGACATCAAATACATCATTCGGCATCATATAATTATCAAAATAAATACATCAGTCCAATATAAGCTCAAAATCAACAATTTTATATATCCAAACATACATATAAATTATCCTATAAATCAGTTCATAAGTTTAACATCCACATTGTCTATTAATTAACTAATAAAAATAACAATATCCATCTATCAATATCTAAACTATGATAGAAATGTCGATAATTGTAATCTATAATAAGCAAAATCATAATCATATAAATTTCAAAGAGGAGTGGGCACTACATCACCCTCCCCTTAGACTTGACTTCCTCCTGGAAGTCACTAGAACAACTCGTGGGAATCAGGTGCTCTAGAGGCATGGAATCCTCCCATGTAGTTGTTGTCTCATCATATCGATCACATTGAATGCGAACCTGATCAATCTCTCTACCTCAAAGGCCTAGGGTCTTGCACTCTAAAATACGGATGGGCTCTACCATCACCTACCCTTGATCTTGCACCTATAATGAGGTCAATCTAATACATGAGAAGGATCTGCAATGTACCTCCTAAGTACATAAATATGAAATACATCGTGGATGTGAGATAACTTGGGTGGAAATGCTAAATGATAGGGAAAAGGACCAATACGCTCCAAGATCTCTCGAGGGACCCAAAAACCTAGGAGAAATCTTAAAGCCTTTTCCATAATGAATAGGGATCTTATGGGGCCTAAAATGAAGAAAGATCTTCATGCCCACCTAAAGACTATGATCTATCCTCCTCTAATCTGCATATTTATTTTATTCTTTCCCGAGCCTCCTGCGCAATCTCTATCAGATCATAATAACCATCCGCTCCATATACCGTAGTAAAGCCACCTAAGACAAACTTTTCCTCTAATCTGTCCCAACTCAGCAGTGTCTTGCACTCCTCGCCATACGGTGGATGAAAAGGATTTATGCCTATAAAACTCTGAAAACTATTATTGTAGGAAAACTCCACAAAATACAAGTACTCCTCCCACCTCGATTGATGGTCCATGACATACATCCTAAGCATGTCCTCTAAGATCTGATTCACCCACTCATTTTGTCCAACTTTCTTAGGGTGATAAGTTGTACTGAAGTTGATCTTCATCCCGAGAGCATGTTGCATGGTAGTCTAAAAGTGAGAAGTGTACAAGGTATCACTATCACAAATGATTTTCTATGGAATCCCATGGAGTCTAAAATCTCATCAAGGAATACTCGTGTCACGCACTAGTTGTGTAGGTGGTCTTCACTAGAGAAAAGTGAGCCACTTTCATCAATTTATCCATGGTGACCATGATGGCGTAATGATGGTATCTCGACATGGTAACACAACTATAAAATCCATGGAAATGGTGTCCCATTTCCACTTCTATATGGCATGAGAAAGAGAAGGAGAGCTAGGTGCGATGCTCAGCCTTCACCTTCTAACTCTCTAAATAGCATAACATAAAATGAGCTACATCTCTCCATAATCTCCTCTAATGGTATAGCTATCTCAAGATTGCATGCATCTTCTTCACCCAGGATGGGATGAATAAGATGCACAATGAGCTTATACCTAAATATCATGTATCATAAGCCTCCCTCTCAAACAACATATATCAACCTCTATGTTTGAGACAACCATCTTCCTATAAGTAAAATCCATCAAATTTCTGTCATGTGGCCTCCGAGACTTGATCTCCGATTTAGCTGCAAGGTAGAAGCTATTGTTAGGAAGCTACTAAAAATCCTCCTCTGTAAACCTATACCCACCAAAGTAGTCATAACCAAATTTCTTCGCATACTCGGGAATCTACACCAATGTTCTCCATCCCCTTCACATGTTTTATCTCCATTTCATACTCATGAAGCAACTCCATCCAACACCATTGATAAGAGTTGAGATTGGGTTGCATGAAGAGGTGGCAAAGACTCAAGTGATCAGTCCTATGTGTAAATATCTATCCAAGAAGGAAATGTCTCCAATAAACCAAGGCATGACCAACTACTACAAGATCATGGTCATGAGTCAGATAATTGAGCTCATAATCCTTGAGTTTTCAATACTCAAAAGGAACCAATCGACCCTCCTACATCAACACACTTCTAAGTCATACCAAAGAATCATTTGTGCAAATGAAGAAATCACCCGAGGTTCTAAAGACAAAAAGAATAGGTGTTTTTTGTGAGGCATTCCTTCAGTTTATGAAGGCCTCCTCACATCTATCTAACCATAAGAACTTCTTCTCTTTCTGTTGAAGGGAAGTAATGGGGTGAACAACCCAAGAAAAGACTTAAACAAGTATCCTCTAAGAACTTGTTAAACCCATGAAACTATGCACCATGGTCACAATAGTTGGTGTTGGCCAATCCATAATGGCTCTAATATGGGAAGTGATTGACTGTGATACCTTCCCCAGAAATGATGTGACCCAAATATTGCACCTCTGACTAAAATATGCACACTTCTCTAGGTTCTCATAAAGCTATGGCTCATGAAAACATTGTAGAACATGACGAAGGTCATCCTCACGTGTATGTGAGTATATTAAAATTTCATCAAGAAACATTAGCATGAAGTGATCCAAAAATTTCCTGAACACCCCATTAATCAAGCTCATGAACATTGCGGCAGCATTCGTCAAACCAAAAGGCACAACTGTGAACTCATAATGCCCATATCTTGTGCAAAAGCTGAATTGTGAATATCTGCCTTTGCAATCCACAGCTAATGATATCTCGACTTAAAATATATCTTATAAAATTCTATGGTCCCCTTCGTTAGATGATATAAATCATTAATGTGAGAAAGGGGTAATGATTCTTGATCATTACTTTATTCGGCTTTTGTGTAGCCCACACACAACCGCAAGGATCCATCCTTCTTCTTAACAAAAATCAATGGTACACCCTAAGGGGATACACTAGGATGGATTAGGATTTTCTCAAGAAGGCCCTCAAGATGAAACTTGAGCTCACAAATCTCAGATGTGGTCAACCTATAAGGAGGATGTGAGATAGGATCTTCTCCTAGAACCAAGCCACATTGGAAGTCTATCTCACGTGGGGGAGGCATCCATTATCGCTCACTAGGAAAAACATCAAAAATCCTACAAGATGGGGTGATTATCAAGTGAAGGTCCACTAGCCCCATCCTCCGACCTATCACTAACACTAATAGCGTACAACTAACACCAACGTCGTGCACACCACTTAAGCTGCATAGTGAAAATAGTGCACCTATATATGGGTCTCCTAACTCTAACTATCACTGACTTAACTCCCAAATCATTTGTACATGATATAATATTATGGTAACAATCAAATTTTGATCTACTGTGTGAAGGTAGTCAATCCATGCCCAAGATAACTCCATACAAACCCAACATAAGGATACAAATATCTAATGTAGTGGTGAAGGGTCCCGAATCAACTACACACTCCTTAACTAAGGATTCTATAGAGATTTTAGCTGCAAAATCCATTTTGATGTCCTAACTAAAGCCCTATCTAATGCCACCAACATGCAATTCTATACTAATGATGGTGCAATAAAGGAATCAAATGAACCAGAATCAAACAAAATACATGTAGAAATACCACCAATATTACCTCGTAGTCTCAACCATAGTGCCCTCGGTGGTCATCCTGATAGCTTCTCTACCGTTGCATAGATCCGATTCCTACATCCCATATCATCATATGTAGGTTTAGAAATTGGTGCCTTACCCTTGTTTATAGGGTTCTATGAGCACTCTCTCCAATGATGTCCATAAACACACATCCATAACTACCTAGTCCTCTCTAATGAGATGTGCCTCCAGCAGTAGTCATGTTTTCTCGTGTCGATATGGACTATTATAATTGTTGTTGATGAGCTCCCGCTAACTAAGCCCTCGGTGCATCATGTTTCCTAATGGGACACCTATGGGAGGCCCCATACTTCATCCCCTTTGAGCATCGAAAACATGAGAGTTATAAATGGTGGACGATATGCTAATGCTATTGGCTTTGATGAGGTGGTCACATTGCGATGGCCTGAATGAAGATTGAGCAAGTTTCAGAGTTATTGTAAATTTAGGTCAACAAAATTATCAAATAAATTCTATTTGTTTTCCATAATGTCAAACACATGGTCTCGATTCATAGAGATCATATTATAAAAAAATGCATATTCACTACAAGGTTTCTTACACTCTCTATTTTCTCACCGAAAACATCATTTTTTTGAAAGATATAAGTGTAAACATTTTTTTAAGTACATAATTAAATATTTACATTTTATTATTAATAAAAATAGTATTAGTCTATTATGAATGTATTTATTTGTAATATACATTTTGGTATATGTTGTTTTTTGAATTATAGGTAAAGGATGATTAAGGGGACCGTACCCCATAAAAATGCGAGAAAAAATATGAAATTGAGGATAAAAAGAGGCTACTTCTACAGGTGACATAGAGAAACAAAACGAACATGTAATGTCCTACTTTGGGATCAATAAAAATATGCAAACAACCAACTCTTCAATGCATCAATCGACTGAATACAACAAACTATTTATACCAGTTGAGTAAATGACTCAATAAACCCGAGGGTAAGGGTTTAATGGCCTTAACTCATCTACTAAAATTCCACAATCTTATGAATATAGACTGCTGTAATAGAAATCTGATCGCAGTATTCTCCTAAATGCAAACAAGGCAAACCACTCTTTATCATGCAAAGACCTCAACCAAAATTTGCTCAAATATGAAGGTATGTTTACTTAGTCAAGCCACATATGAATCATTTTTAGAATGCTTCAAGGTCACCTTAATAATATGCAAACATAGTTAATCAAAACTGTGACGTATCAGCCATTAGAAAGAGCACTCAATCCAAAAGGAATCACTGCCAAGTGAGAGATAAAGCATGCACACAACTCAGATTAACTTCCTCATATATTTCACTCCCATAAGACTTCTATTCATCATTAAATAATGTATTCAACCCAACCGCTACACTCAGACCATTAGAGACACTCAATATGCATGGAAATCGATGCTAAAATCAGTGCTTGCACACCATAATGGTGACGCTAGGCTTATGCAAATAGTACTAACAGTTCGTGGATCAAATGAAGCTTAAATATGCACCAAAACATTCATCATTTACCCCGAAATGAGTTGTTGGCTTTAAGGAAAGAACAATAGTTTATTTCAAACCCAAAATCAGAACCTAACATATGAAATGAAGTCATCTGTAGCTAGTAAACTAAGATCAGCCAATTCGCTGGGCATTTAGCACACCAAACATGCATTGGAATATTCAAAGCATCACAAAGAGGTCGCCTAAATTAAGGTCAACCAGCTGGTCGATTTATATTAAAAATGTGTTCAACTCAACCATATAAAAGTTTCGCAAAAAGGCACAACAACCTACAAAAATCTGAACTATCCACACCAAGTAATGCATATAAAACAATCCACAAAATACCATAAAATAAGTCACTAGGGTTTAGAGAACCAAGCACCCAAATCGATTTTGAAAAACTCATAAACCTGCTAGCTACACGGTGACGCTACAAAGGACATCGTTATAGTAAAAGGAAAGATTTCACTTGCAAATTAAATCAAAATAGTTACCAAGACCAAAAACATGAATCTCCCAAATAAATATTTCAAATAAATATCAAAACCAGATCCAACCTCCCATAAAAGAGAGAGAACATCAAAGGGCATGCATCCCAACTCCAAACATGGAGTATCAAAATAAGTTCATCATAGACTAATAATAATAATAACCCTAGCACTCCTTTTATGAGCAAGAAGGCACAAAATTTGAAAACCCTAGGAGAAGGAAAATATTAAATAAAGGTAGTTTGTTTTTCCCTAGCTGTGGCATCCCCTTTGCAAAGGGTGAATTTATCAATGAACGCCACCTAACTTTTTATTTAATTAATTCCCCATTTAATTTTATATATTTGGGGAATTAAATTAAATAACTTTTATAAAATAATTCAATAATTCAATAATTATTTCTCCAGGAATAATATTTAATTATTTAATAAAAATGTTCCCCTTGCACATCCCGAAGCCCACGGGGATGTATAGGCTAAGGGTCTTCATAAATGGGGACATTACAGTCCTCCCTTCCCAAGACTGATTGCCCTCAAGCAATATCGATCTCATGCATCCAAATATAATGTTGGGGTGTTTCAAAGTCTTGCTCCCGTACCAATCAAGTGAAGGAGCACTTGCAACAACTTGTGTTGCTTCTTCCTCTTGAAATTGTGGAATGTCTTCAGCTGCCATCTTCTCTTTAAACCTGCGCATGGAACAAACATGTTAGGAAAACAAGTGTTAAAAAACACTTTTCCAGCTTCCTCTCCATGTCTCCCAAGCATGAATAGATCACAACTCCTCTCCATACATGGGTTGTTCCCAAATGCCACCAAGCTGCCCCATCTACTGTTGAACATTTCCCTCCAAAATGTAGGATCTGTTATCCCAAAATCAGCCATGCAACATAAAATAACAGCCATGTTCCATGAACTTTGCTTGTGAATGGTGGAATACTGAACTATAGAAGGAACCAAAGAGCTGAAAAAAATAAAATTTTATGGCAACAGCTGTTATGTTCCAAAATTAGTAGCATAAAGACGTGAATGTGTTCAATTAGGATAGCAATCTGAACATCTCTTCCCCAAATATTAATCTTAGCATGTTGGGCAGCAAACCAAAGAGATAACCAACTGAAAACCGAAGGCATAACAAACAACAACATTGACCATTCATATAGTTGACATAAGACCATGACTTCCATTGTGCTTCACCAAGTTCTCACCTTTACCATTTGGGGGAAACTTCCTTTGCCTTCCGTCAACTTGCATCTCCCAATATCTCTTGAATCTAGCATAGAAAGGACAAGGTAACATACTTGTGTTTTTCGAAAAGAATTGATCAAAAATATTACCTTGTTGTAGAAGATCATTTTCTTGCCTACATGTGAAAGCTTGGAACATGAAAAAGGATCTTCCGGGATGTAAACCTTTTACTGTCCATGATCCCCATGCTTTGCCCAACTCTTCACTAAAATTGTGTTTACCATAATCCCAAGAAAAGGCAACAACTGAATATGCATCATAATTGATTGAAACAAACCTGAAAAATAGAAAATTTTCAACCTTTATGGCTGCCTCATCATGCACATTGTGTAGTCTTTCACCTTCCTTCCATGCAACATATCTTGGAGTCACCCCTTTGCTGCTCTTACTCTCTTTTGGACTGAAAATTATGGGATGTTGGTTTCCTTGCCAATGCTCCAGGGATGCCTTGAAAACACCCTTTACCTTGTCTTTGTTGTTAGCATAATACTTATGATGAATATGGTAAGATAAAGGTAAGGGATGATGATACAACAAATCAAAGTGCTTACCCTTGGTGGCTGCCATAAATCTCTCAATCTGCAAATCATCATTAGGACTTAGAGAAAATCCTTTCTTTCTTTCTTCGGATCCCTTAAGGCCAAGTCATGCTTGCCCATACTCATGCTTGTCATATAAAATTCAGTATTCCCATTTGTGCTCATAAAGTTGGATACCCAATCAAGCAAGTTACTTTTTTGAACAAACTACCCATGACCCCACTTGCTAAAGCTCAACATGAAGGGAGAAAATTTATGTGGATCAACATACCTTAGGCTGTCCTTACCCTTTTCAAAACTCAGAATTTCTTGAGCACTCTCTTCCCTTGATGCATGGAATTGGGGAGCCTTCAAAAATGAAATAAGGGTGTTGCCCACCTTCCTAACCTACTCATCAAACTCATTCTTACTTGACATGTGACTAGGATCATCAAAAATCACCTTAGAATTAGAAACCATTTTCTCCCCATGACATAAGAACAATAGAACATTCAACTTGATCACCTCGTAACCACATCGAAGAATCAAAACAAATAACTTGAAGTGGTGGCTTACATCTACATACCATGAGGTAATATGTGCATGATGATACCCCTTGTTTCAACTCCATCATTCACATAAGAAAAGGGAAAATCAGAAATGCAAGGAAAATCGTACCATTTATTGAGCTCATGGTTTTTCCTTATGTAAGGAAGCAACAAAACTAAAACAAAAGGCTTGGGGCTGCCCATCATACCTTTGTGCCATGTAGTACCCTTATATTCCTCCCTGGTTACTTCATCATCATGCATGTAATCAAAAAATTGCAAAGGAACCCCTTCAATCAAATTTGATTTCTCTGTACAAGTACCAAGTCCCACACAAGCATTAGATATCAAAACCTTATCACCAAAAAACAAATATTTTATTCTTTGTTCTTACTTCCCTTTTTCATCTTCTTGCTTATGGAAGGTAGGTGTCTCTATATGGCCATTGACTTCTTTCATGAGCTTATCCCGAAGATGCATCGACCGAAGTCATTCCTTTATTTGATCCATTCTTTTCCTCTTCAGTTAGAAAACCCTTGGAGGGTAAAAAGGTCTTGGGTATCTTGAATTAGTGTAAAGTACTATTGTCAACAGGAGTCAAGATTATGCTTGATCTATTCCTTCCATTCACCATCTCTCATCAACTCCATGATCTCGATTTTCGCACTCAAATATGAAAGCACAAACCTTGCATACACAAAGTGACCCACATGAATAGAGGATTTTCACTCGATACCACTATAATGTCCTACTGGGATCAATGGAAAATATGGAAACAACCAACTCTTCAATGCATCAATCGACTGAATACAACAAACTATTTATACCGGTTGAGTAAATGACTCAATAAACCCAAGGGTAAGGGTTTAATGGCCTTAACTCATCTACTAAAATTCCACAATCTTATGAATATAGACTACTGTAATAGAAATCTGATCACAGTATTCTCCTAAATGCAAACAAGGCAAACCACTCTTTATCATGCAAAGACCTCAACCGGAATGTGCTTAGATATCAAGGTATGTTTACTTAGTCAAGCCACATATGAATCATTGCTAGAATGCTTCAAGGTCACCTTAATAATATGCAAACACAGTTCATCAAGACTGTGACATATCAGCCATTAGAAAGAGCACTCAATCCAAAAGGAATCACTGCCAAGTGAGAGATAAAGCATGCACACAACTCAGATTAACTTCCTCATATATTTCACTCCCATAAGACTTCTATTCATCATTAAATCATGTATTCAACCCAACTGCTACACTCAGACCATTAGAGACACTCAATATGCATGGAAATCAATGCTAAAATAAGTGCTTGCACACCATAATGGTTACACTAGGCTTATGCAAACATTACTAACAGTTCGTGGATCAAATGAAGCTTAAATATACACCAAAACATTCATCATTTACCCCCAAATGAAGTCGCTGGCTTTAAGGAAAGAACAACAGTTTATTTCAAACCCAAAATCAGACCCTAACACATCAAATGAAGTTGTTGTAGCTAGTAAACTAAGATCAGCCAATTCGCTGGGCATTTAGCACACCAAACATGCATTGGAATATTCAAAGCACTGTCAAAGAGGTCACCTAAATTAGAGGACAACCAGCTGGTCGATTTATATTAAAAATGCATTTAACTCAGCCATATAAAATTCGTTGTACCAAGGGCACAACAACCTACAAAAATATGAATGATCCACACCAAGTAATGCATGCAAAACAGTCCACAAAATACCATAAAAGAAGTCGCTAGGGTTTCGAGAACGAAACACCCAAATCAATTTGCAAAAACACTCATAAACCCATCTTTATAGGTGACGCTACAAAGTGACATCGCTAGAGTAAAAGGAAATATTTCACTTGCAAATTAAATCAAAATAGTTACCAGGACCAAAAACATGGATCTCCCAAATAAATACTTCAAATAAATCTCAAAACCAGCTCGATCCAACCTCCCACAAAAGAGAGAGAACATCAAAGGGCATGCATCCCAACTCCAAACATGGAGTATCAAAATAAGTTCATTCTAGAATAATAATAATAATAACCCTAGCACTCCTTTTATGAGCAAGAAGGCACAAAATTTGAAAACCCTAGGAGAAGGAAAATATTAAATAAAGGTAGTTTGTTTTTCCCTAGGTGTGGCATCCCTTTGCAAAGGGTGATTTTATCAATGAATGCCACCTAACTTTTTATTTAATTAATTCCCATTTAATTTTATATATTTTGGGAATTAAATTAAATAACTTTTATAAAATAATTAAATAATTATTGCTGCAGGTAATAATATTTAATTATTTAATAAAAATGTTCCCCTTGCACATCCCGAAGCCCATGGGGATGTATAGGTTAAAGGTCTTGTAAATGGGGACATTACTGTAACGATAAAAACTAACATCATACAACAAAACCAACAGCTATCTCATCTTTGTGAACCCTTCCCATTTAATTTTAAGTGCATCTTGAGGTGAGAGATAGTACCTTTGTTTTTCATTCTCACAATTGTCTAGTACTTTTCTATATTTAGATTTTAATTTTCATTATTGTGGATTGGAATCATAACTTCAATTTACTCCTTGAAATTTTGGGACCCTGATAAATCAAAGGAAGGGAACATGTTCCATTTTCTAGCACCGTAAAATCTACATCATCCTTTCTATCATGTTGCAAAGGATCTAGTTGTGGAGGAGGAATAACTTCCCTCCTTTTCATCATCAACTTTAAAACTTATTATATTGATTCAAAATCAAAATATAACTTCTCATTCACAACCAATTATTTGGGATTAGAATTCTTCCTCCAGGAGCTTCTTTCTTTAACATTTTTTCTTTCCAAATGACAATCTGAAGCTAAATGTCTAGGAGAAAAGCATGTTATACACCTAAAGTGGAAGCCTTCATAGTCCAGATTATGTGTCCAACTTATATCCTCAACTTTGAGTTCGACACTGGAAGAGAAATCAATAGGAGTATATATATGAAAAAGATTCTACCATACACTATGTGCTCAAAATATTCAGTTTTTAGGTCAATAGCCAAACAATTCCCTAAAGTGTTACCTATAGAGGCTAAGCAACTCTCCCACCAAAATTGGAGGGAAAAATAAGGTAGATGGATCTAAATCGGATTAACTTGGAATGTACTGGGATACTAGGTTAAACAAAGGGAACCAAAGTTTCATCAATAGAAATTGGATTCAAACCACAAACTTTCCCAAATATCAAATCCCAATCCACGGTTTTACCAAATGCATTTTCTATACATGTTTATTACAAAATCTACTTCTTACAATAAAACTAACAAATAAGAATTAATGTGTGTTTTTAAATTATATTTTCTAATATAATGATTGATTGTTCCCAAAATAATTATATTTTTATCCTCTTAGAATAATTTGTACAACTCCAAAATACTCATTTATTCAAAAATAATTTCCTTATATTTAATTTAGTTTGTAGCAACAAATAAACTCAAATTAATATTATACTTATATCAATAATATGACACTACATTGAAATGATCATATTACCGTAATTATATCTCTATTACTATATAATAACTTCTTCCATTTTTTAAAAATATAAAGGAATTTTTTTGTTATTCTAATCAAAGGTAAGTACAAATAAAGTTTGAAATTCTATTCACATTAAATTATTATGAAATTTTTTTATAGATTATTATTTTTAAAAATATTATTTATAAGAATAACATTTAAAACTCTTCATCCAAATTCAAATTTTTATTATGGCATGTCTCTTAAAAAAATTGAAACACTGCATGCTTACTTGGTGGGACAACGAATCAGATCGTGCATACAAGATTCTGATTTACAAATAAAAGTTACTTTTAGGAGTAAGTTGCACCAATTTATTCTAAAGATTTTATGATCTTTTGGCGACTCCATAAAACTTATTTTAGACTAGTATTACAACATATTGCATGCCTAAAGTGACTACAAGATCATCAATAAGAGGAATTCCTCCTGAGTATGTTTCTTTACCTTTGAATTCTGCTAGAAGGAGAAGAGTTGGTAATACATTACCCTATAATAGACCTGGTTTTGATTACCTTCCTTCTGATATTCTTTCACCACATATCAATTTTACGATCAATATCCCAATTCTTCCAATGGCTCTTCAACCACCCAGAAATTTTGTGACCTTTACTAATGGTAGCCCATTATTAATTCCAGTTTACCATGATATTCCCAATGCTGCCATGAAAATTTTTCCATCATTTACTGGAGAAAATCAAGTTACACCTATTGAACATATTAAAGATGTCGCGACCATATGTGCGAGTCCATAATATCACTCACAAAGATGTAGCTTTAAGACTTTTGGCTACATCTTTTAAAGGACATGCCTCACAATGGTATAGATATCTAGATATTGGAAGCATAAAAACTTGGGATAATTTAGGTGAAAAACTGCTGAAACAGTTTGAAGATGATTCATACCATTTATTCCTCATAGAACAACTATCTAGTATCAAAAGGGCCCCTTATGAGTATATGTCTAATTTCAACATCCGTTTTTCTAGAACTTGGGAAAGAATCCCAGCAAGTGTTAAGCCTCAAGTTGATCACGCTTTCCTTTATTACCTCAGACCATTAAATAGTTATATTTCAACTATGATCCAATCCATGGGAGGTGGTACTCTTTCCGAAACCTATGAAATTGCTAAAAAGTTGAAAACATCCTTATTCAGGTTGGGAAATTAGCAGTAAGGCCTACAATACAATTTTTGGCAAATTTAGCCCCTATTCCACAGCCTATTATGATTGTAGAGCCTTTTGTTGCAGCCCCATCCCCAAGATATGTTCAAATATTTGCAAACCATGGGAAATAAGCTGACATCAATTGAGAACAAACTTGCATTTCCTAACAGGCCTTATCAGGCTTCTTATCAACAAAATCAGCAAAAAGGCAGCCTTACGAGTAAAATCAACAAAATATGTAGCCTTACCAATAGAATCAAAATTATAGGCAGCCTTATCAGCAAAGGCAATTTGATCCAAACATTCCTAGTACATCTAATGCTTTGGTTCCAGTTAATGTGGCTATAGAGGAGTGGTGTCAGCCTTGCAATCAGCCTCATTTAGTTGTAAATTGCCCAAATGCTTTCTGAACCTGAATCTTGTTGCACAACCTCAATCTGAAGCATTGTTCATGCCTCAAATGGAGAGTGGGCAGCAAGAAGGTCATGTTTAGAAAGCACCTGAATAGAATTTTGGTCAACTTCAATGAGGAAGATTTCATTGTAGTTACCACTAGATCTCAAGAGAAGGCTATTGAAAATAAAAAAACAGTAAAATAGACTTGTGCTGACCCACTGTTACTGATAATTTAGCATCTATAGCCCCAAAACCAGCTAGAGTCCCTCTTTGTCCCACAAAGAATAGAAAATTTTATAGTTGGTAAAGAGCAACAAAAACAGCTATAGCCTGATCCAAGAAGGTTATTTATTCCTCAAACATATAAAGTTGCTGAAGTAGAATCATTTTTTTCTTAAGGATTATGCTAAAAACAGTTGAATCTATCTCTAAAATGGTTGCTTCTTTTAATATCGTTGATGTAATGAAAAATCATAATGTTAATATCTCAATGTGGGATGCTCTAAGCATTCCAAGACAGTAGGATTTACTCTCTCATGAACTAGCTAAACTACAAATTTCTTCCAAAACAATAGAAAAGGAGGTTCAAAAGAAAAACATGGTCCTTGGAACACTTGAAAAAATCACCTAAAAGGGGTTAGATGGATGGTTCAAAAAGTTTTAAATGCTCATGACATAAAGAAGCCACCACCATTTTATCTATCATTGATTATTGGAAAAATCTAGTTCATAACTGCATGGTGGATAGCGGTGCAAGTAGCACAGTTATTCTAAAAGCAATTGCTAAAAATTTGGGCCTACGGTACAAGCCTACAGAAAAGAGTGTTTTACAGCTTGATGGGATTGTAACTAATACAGTTGGTATAATCAGAAATTTAGAGGTAACATTACATGCTTTCCCGAATGTTTCCATCTGCAAGATGTTACTATTGTGGATTTACCTCCATATTTTGCTTTGTGCTTATCTAGAGATTTTACAGTAAAAATAGGAGGTTATCTCTCTTGATTGTCCTTCTTATTTTTTACCACACGTTATGGCACTAAGGTTACTATCAATTCAGAACCATTGGCCAGATTTCACATTGAGCCTCATTCTCCAAATGTAGTGGCCAATTATTCAGCATTGGATCAATCTGATTTCAATGATGTAGCTTAAGTTTCAGCATTAGAGGGTGTTTCTAACATGTTTATGGATGAAAAAAAAGTTGAAGAACATGCCCATGATCCTTTTAAGGAAGTTGAAGAACATCTTTTTGTGTGTATTGTATGCATGAAGAAAATGCAACAATTCCCTTATTGTCCAAAACAAAAATTCGGCGAAGGGATTTGGAAGCTTCATTTTGATGGAGCTAAGAATAAGAAAGGATAGGGAGCAGGTTTGATGCTCACTTCCCAACAAACAAAAGGTATTTCATAGCTTTGAGTCTCCAATTTTCATGCACTTGTAATTTAGCTAAATACAAAGCATTAATTCATGGTTTTCTTTGGGCCAGAAAAAGAGGTATCAACACATTACAAATCTTTGGTGATTCTGAGTTAGTTATCAATCAATTAAAAAACTTCAATGTTTGTAAGAATCCATTAATTAAATCTTACAGGCATAGAGTTTCAAACTTAATAGAAAATTTTGATGCTATTAATATTCAGTCCATTCCTAGAACTAAAAATAAGCATACAGATAGACTTGCAGCAGTCGGTGCTAGTTTCAAAGTGCTAGAACAAATAGAAAACAACAAACTTCAGCCTCATATTAAGTTAATTGTTAGGCCCTCTATACCTGATAATGAATCAAATTGGTAGGTTTTTGAAAGTGATGATCAAATCTGTAGGTTTTTACAAGAAGCTGAATTTTCTGTAGTAAATCAGGATAAATTACAACATTTATACGGTGACTAGATTGTTCAACTAAAGACAAACAAATTGCCTTGGGGACTTGTCACATTGGAAGACATCTTCAACACTGATGACCAATTAAGAAAGGAAAAACTAAGATGTCAACTCATGCTGATAATTATGAAGAGATTTCAGTTGATGAAGGAAAGAATTTATTCCTTGGAAAGGTATGTTCCTTATCCGAAAAACAATCTTTTATTAATCTTTGCACAAAATTTAAAGATGTTTTCGCTTGGAGATACCAAGACTTGAAAGGGTTTTGATCCTAGTCTAGCACAACATACCATTGAATTACAACAAAATTCTAAACTAGTTAGGCAGAAACAGAGGCCTGTAAATCCTAGAATAGAACCTCTTATGAGGAAAGAGTTATCAAAATTGATTGAATTAGAAATTATTTTCTAGTTAGCATTCAAGTTGGGTAGAAAATCTTGTTCTTGTTAGGAAGAAGAATGGAGAAATCAGATTATGTGTGGATTTCAGAGATCTTAACAAAGCATCATTAAAAGATCATTATCCACTACCGAATATGGTTCAAATCTTGAGAAACAGTTTTTCGGTTTGGATATATTATCTCTTCTAGACGGTTATAGTGGATACAATTAAGTTTTAGTCCAAGAAGAAGACAAGATACAAAACAACTTTTACCACCAAGTGGGGTACTTATGCTTATAAAAGAATGTATTTTTTTCTTTCAAATGCTAGTGCAACATTTCAATGTGCAATGGATATGGCTTTTCGTAGCCTATTAAATAAATGCATCCTTGATTATTTAGATGATGTTACTTATATTTTCAAAAGATTGTGAAGAACATCTAATGCATTTAAGGAAGATTTTCAATTATACGAGGTAATTTGGAATATCCTTGAACCCCAAAAAGTCTATCTTTTCAGTACATCAAGGTAAACTACTTGGCCATATTATTTCCAGACAAGGTTTAGCAATTGATCCTTTCATAATCAAAGCTATATCACAGCTATCATTTCCTCATCACAAGAAGGCATTACAGAGATTTCTGGGAAAAATCATCTTTGTTAGGAGATTTTTTCCAGATTTTGCAACATTGGTTAAACCATTAACAACTATGTTAAGGAAAGAGAAAACTTTCTCTTGGACCAGCGAAGGGAGAGAAGGTTTTTAAGCTATCAAAGATACTATCTCTAGGCTCCTACTCTTGCAAATCTAAATTTTGATAAATATTTTACAATTTATGCACTTGCAGGAGCTAAAACAATCTCAGCTATTCTAACTTAGGTTAATGATAAGAATATCAAGTAGCCAATTGCTTTCTTTGGATAGAGTTTGCATGGTTATGAAACAAGGTACACATTCCTTGAAAAACAAGTACTTTCAGTAGTCAGAGGACTAAAGAATTTTAAGTACATGCTTTCAAACAATAAAATTCATGTTCTTGTTTCTCATCCAAGTGTGAAAGATTTCTTGCTAAACAAAGAATTGAATGAGAAAAGAGCAGGCTGGATAACGAAGGTTATGGAATATGATGTTGATATCCGAGTTGCTAAGACCGTTCGAGGTAAATGTTTATGCAAACATCTAATCGCTGATATGGAAAAATAGCAAGCCACAGAACCTGAAGATTTAGAACAACATGCTGAAATTACATATCAGCAATCAAATATCATGGTGCAACCAGAAAATCAGCAACCTGAACTTTCTCAAGAAATTCAGGAATCAAGGTGGATGACTGATTTGGTTAACTATTTACATCATGACACCTATCTGGAAGGTATGGATAAGAATAAATGAAGGATTTTAGGTTACAAGCTATTCCTTATCTTTTTGTTGATGGTGTATTGTTCAAAAGAGATATAAATGGAATTTTTCTGCGATGTGTTGATTATGATAAAATTTAGAAAATATTATCAGAATTCCATGAAGGACCTGCAGGAGGTCACTTCTCAACACGCACTACAACTTTAAAGATCATTAAATAATGTTTCTATTGGCCTAACATATTTAAGGACTATTTTGAATGGATTATAAAGTGCAAGAAATGTGCTCTTTTTGTTGGAAAAGAACGTTTAGCTTCACTTCCTTTACAACCTATTTCAGTTGATCAGCCTTTATATAGTAGGGTCTTGATTTTTTGGCATGATGAACCCACCTTCTTCACAAGGACATAAGTGGATCTTAATGGCTGTAGATTATTTTACATGATGGATTGAAGCAATAGCCTTGAAAGATGCTAATGAAGCTTCAATACTATCCTTTTATAAAGGCATAGTTTGCAGATTTGGTGTTCCAACAACTATCATATTAGATAATGCTCTAACATTTCTTGGTGTTAAGGTAAAAAATTGGACTTTCAACCATGGAATCTATTTAAGCTCTTCATCTAATTATTACCCACAAGCTAATGGCTTAGCTGAGAGTACTAATAAAAATTTGTTAAGGATCATCAGAAGAACACTCAAGGATAATCAAAGAGATTGGCATCTAATCTTGAATTCAGCACTTTGGGCCAACAGAGTGACTCTAAGAGATAAGTTAGCAATTTCAGCATAAAAACTTGTGTATGGAAAAGAAGAAATAATGCGTATTTTGGTTGAGTTACCTACATTAGATTTGTTGCATCAAATGGAACTACTTAAAAATGAACCATTGCAAGTTCATTATGCAGAATTGATGGAATTATAAGAGCTAAGAGATCAAGCTCATTTAAATATGGAAAAGAATCAAAAGCAGATGAAGAAGACTTTTGATAAGAAAGCCAAATTCAGAGTCTTCAATGAAGGAGATATTGTGTTGAAATGGGATGCTGATCATGTAAATCCAGGAAGACACTCAAAGTTTGATACACTCTGGAGTGGCCCTTACATGATATCATCTTACAAGGAACACAATGCTTTTCAGCTTTTGAAGCTGAATGGAGAAGAAATCCCCATGTCTTGTAAATGGTATGTTTCTTAAAACTATTATTGAAAATCTTCGGTGATTATTAGAGTAGGATTTCCATTCAATAAGTGTAATTTCTACACATTTCACTGTTCTTTATTTCAACAAGTGAAATTCTTGCACATGATCTAGTTCGATAGATCTTTTTTCAGCTTTATTTTGTTTTGGAAGGGTTGGACCTTTCAAAAAAGATATATTTTTGTTTCATATTTGGAATCCATACCCAATGGACAAGAGTAAGGCACTAGTCTACAAGCTAGCAGGCAACTTTCCCACAGGATCGCCAGAAATGTTGACAATTTCTGCACTTGTGTAGAAATGGGCAACTTGAAACTTTGTTACGATGGATAGCATTGGTGAAGTATACCTAAGCTAGGGGAAATTATATCAAAACTATATCATTACTATGATAAAGATTACATGAAATCTGTAGTTATGTGTACTATTACAAAATGTAACAGATCACATAGTCTGTAATTTCATGATGCCTTCAGCAAAAGAACACAAAATCCCAAAGGACAGTTGTGTTGTCTTGATGAAGACACCGAATTATAGAATAGGTGAAGTGTTTGGTTTTGAAGCAAAGCAAACATAAGTACAGATATAAAAATCGAGTTCATTACTAAATGTTACAGGTTCTTTAAACTTTTCCTTCATGATTAAGACATTCAATTATGTTACTGAGTTGTTTAGTTCATTATACAATCCATACAAAAAGTAGAAATGCAAAAAGAGATATACAACTCATTTATAGAATTCAATGCTTTATTCACAAGGAGAGTCAAATGTTTCCCATACAAGCCATGGGATGTAACTGAAAAGTAAAGTACAACTACTGAAAAGAAAGATACACATGCATGAAGGAGAAAGAGAGGAGTATGAGGGGGAACCCATCATTGCCTTGTATATTCTTCTTTATGCAGAGCATCTCATGTCAACCCCTTCATCCTCAAGTCATGGTACCTGAAAAGAAAAATAAATCAACCATCAGTCATGAGCTCAAGGATCAAACCATATTCCTACACTGTCCTACTTCATGCATATGAATCTTATCCTAAGCAGGAGATGTATTCTACTTGAAGGAAAAACTACATGCATATTTTTTTCACTCAGAAAGAAGAAAAGAAGAAAGAAAGAAAGAATAAAACATGGACATAAGAGAGGTGAAAAAGCATAATTATTATTCTAACTATTTTTTAAAGTGTGCAAGTATAGGTTGCAGCCATGAAAATTTGGCAAGTCATAAGTACATGCTAAGAAAAAGGAAGAGTGCAACTCAAAGTTCAACAAACATTTTGCAAATGGAAGAAGTTAGAATTAGGAGAGATAATGGAAGATATAAGTACTTTTTAAGTTTGCAGTAGAAGAAGAAGAATCAGATTTCACAAGATGAAGTTAAAAGTAAAAGGATTACAGTTGAAATAGGATGAAGAAAAGATTCTAGAAAAAAATTTCTAGGGCTTCGCCTCGTAAAATCAACATTTCATATTTTTTCAACATACATATCAAACATGTAATCAAAGGAAAAGAAGTATATAATTGTAGAAAAGAATTATTTATAGCTTAAAAAACTGAAGTGAATTGAAATTCCAAGATAATCTCACAAATTTTAGCTTTTCTAAGTTGCAATTTTAAGAATAAAGCTAGATATGAGAGCACAAAATTACTACAATATCAATTAAATACATTCATTCAAGCAAGGTTTTACTCATCTACAACATAAGTAGAAGCAACTACAGGTGAACAAAATCTATCTCATGATGATAGTTTGAAGTAAGCTACAGAAGACACAATGTGCATGAAAGATCATCATATAGTAGCTATACAAGTAAAGACCAGATCAAGCTATAGGTATTCATGAGCTCAACTTGTAGAATAGGGGATACTTGTAGGCAAGGAACATGTCCAGTTTGAAAAGGTTTTTAAGAAGAGTTAATTCTTTTATAAAAATTTTGTGCAGGGCTTCACCCTATAAAACCAACATTTACAACTTTTCCAACATCTATATCAAACTGAAATCAAAAAACACAGTGAAAGTAATAGAGTAAAGTATCTGAATCAAGGCTTGTGCCAAATAGTGACATCAAAATAGATCAAGAATTGCTTAAATTACTGTAGATATCAAAGAGTTATAGAAGAATCAAACATACGAGATATAGTTTCCAACAAAATAAAACTTTATTTTCTTTAAAGTAACCGTATATTATAGTTCCAGGATGATGGAAAAACTAGTATACGAGATGGAGGTTTCACAAGAAACATGTAATATGATAAGTAAAGAGATGATCAAAGGGAAGTCACCATTCCAATTCGAAATGATAAAGAAAAGAAAATTTCATCATTAGAACAAATCCAGAGCTACAAAAATAGAGATATGGGATAAACAACTACAACATGTAGACTTACAGATTCGAGATAAAAGGAAATTTTTAGTTTATGATTAAATTAAAGGTATAGATCCTAACAATTTGAATCGTCAAGACCTACAGATCACCATTTTATGATAGAGAAGTCATAAAGATCAATTCAAAGAAGGTGCAAAATCCTCTACAAAACTCTCAAGTTTAAAATAAAGTGAGTAAATGTACACAAATGTCAAGCTACCTAAAGGCCATTAAAAAAATGAGTAATGGGATGATGAAATCGAATAGCTAAATCAAAAAATGATAGAAGATATGGAGTTAGGGGCGCAGAGAAAAGGTTGTAATAGAATAACGGAAACCCAAAAACATACCCATCTTGAAAATTCAAGGCTTCCATAAGGTTACTGAGATAAGTTGTAGGAAGGTTTAATATTTTTTCAATCAAATGACTAATACCCATTTTTGGGTCATTACAAATCAAAACTATGCATAACAGATAAGGAAAATGTTTCATTCTTGCAGTTTTGATGTAGAAGGCTATTACAAAATTTTGCATGGAGATTCAACAGAAATAATGACTCACCAGTATGAATTGAAGGAAATAGACCCTTTAATTGAGAGCTTAAAGGTCGAAGACCCCAACATTTTTCAAGCTCAGAGTTCAATGAAATCGATGGATAGTGAGTAGATATCAAGTGCAAAAAAAGCCTCAAGAAGTCTCAAATAAAAAAAGAAGATCAATGGCAGCTAGTAACTCATGCAAAGACTACGAGTGACCAGATAAAATTGAACCTTGAAATCACATGAAGAGAGATCAATAAAGAAAATCACGCAAACAGAGAAAAACAAGCTCGGGAATGACTTTCAAACTCAAAGACAACTAAGGCCGAGGCCCGATGTCACATAATGAAACCTCAAAGAACCCCTGCAGAAGGTAGAAAAACTTTTTCATCAAAGGAATCCAAGCTCAAAGAAAGCGATAATGATGGCCATATTCAAGATCTATCAAAAGAGCCCAATAGAAGAAAAGAATATAGGAAATAATCACAAAGGTTGAGTTTTACTCACTCAAAGGAACAAACCGAGCTCAAAATAATCTTGATGGTAGTAATATCCTATTAATTTCCTAGAAGCCATGCTCATAACAAAGAAATGATCCCATATACTTCACCACAAAATACCAAATGGAACATCTAAGCTCAAGTAAGAGCCATGGTGGACGAGAGAAATGGAGTTACAAGAGAAAGAGCTCCAAAATACACCAAGGCTGAGCTTTAGAAAGAACAACAATGTCGACTAAGAAAAAAAAATTGTGGGGCTTCACCTGCATGTAAGAAAATCTGAATGAAATGATAATCAAACCTAGGCTTTCCTTTTCACCGAGCCCAAGTATGGGTTAGGTTTGAACCCAACCATATTTTTAGATCAATAATCCAAGCTTTCGTCGAGGACAAGATTAGATGGCCAAGGATCACACTTAGAATTCAAAACAAATAACCATGGTTAGTCCTCCACCGACAACATTAAGTGCTTAGGTCTAAAATCCTAACCGTGAGTTTGGGATCAATGACATCGAGCACAGAGGTACAAAGATCAAGGGCTCGAGATGATTCACCAAAATCAAAGCTAACTCAACACAGGTCAGATTACCACCGACCGAGTTTGCTAAGGGTTAAGTCATTGTGGGGGAGGGGCCAGCCCACGTGCCCACCAAAAATCATTGCAAATGACTTTCAAAAGTCTGACTATGGTCCATTAAAATAATCAAACACCGACCACATTACTCCAAATGATCACGAAAAGGTGAATTCCAAATTATACACTACCAAGCATACGATGGTCAACACATATATACATGTGTGTTTTATCAAAAGGTGGTGGCATGTGCTATGCCTATTAACCAAGGTAGTCATAACAAACACAAATTTGCTAATTCCACCAAGGTGGCCAAACCAAGCAGATTGGAGGTGGTCCCCACTTTAAAGAGGTTGGATAAAATTGCAAAGTATCACTCATGTGACCACTCAAGAAAATAAACAAATATCGAGCATGTGCACATAGGAGGGTGGTCCCCACAAATAATTATTTTGCAAATATTTCTAAGTGTTGTAAAATTTTGCTAGATATAGGGAGTTATATTTTTGCATGCCTTCACGACAGGATAGAATAGAGAAAATGATGAATTTGCATGCTCAAAGGAAGAATACTTTCCTTGCAAAGTAAATTGTATAATTAGCAAATAATTCACTCATTCTTTCTTAAAATAGACTAATCAACTTCATTTTTGATGTATTGTATTTAAGGCCATTAATGCATATTTTTAAACTACATGCTCTAGTTTATATTATTTTATCCCTTTTTTATTATTAAATAAAGGATAAAATTAGGATGCATGGGTGAGTACAACCTTAGGCTATTATTAGGAAGAGGGTGAATTTTTTTCTATATATTGTGTGCCTTTACAAAGCACGGGGATCTTCCCAGAGGAATTTTGGATGTAGGAGTATTGAAGCAATTTTACGCTAGTTCTACCCTCGAGTGTGATGTATTTTATGCCTTTCCAGTTATTTTGTAGTTTTGTGTATGTTTATACTAATCTTGTGAATGAAAATTCCCTGATCACTACCTTACCCCTGCTCCAATTTCAGTCTTTTATGCTTAATTCTAATGTGCATGTTAACTTATTAATACTGTTGTGAATCTCCCTCAGTATAATCAAGAGTTTTACCCTTAGATATTTCACAAAAAACATTAATTGGTTTGTGTATCAAGAATCCTTCTCAAATCAGTTGTGCATTTACTCAGTCAATTTTTTCATACAATTTTTGGTGTATCACCTTAGTCTTAATTATTTTATAGTCATCTTTCACCCTAGAACTCCTAGAAAGTAGTTTAGTATACACCAACAAGGAACCAGCCTTTTAATCCCAGAGATTCACCTCACAATAGGTATACCCATAGACCTGAGGTGTCTCCATTGTATCTATGAGAGAGAGATCATTTTTGTAGGCTTAGAAAATCTGCAACCATCTCTCTACAGGGTGCACTTTCGAGAGATAACAACACCCATTGATAACTTTAAACATTCACACACGCACACTCAATTAAATAATAATGACTTAGAAAATACCATTTGTAAAAGTACAATAGACTTAACTCGATAATCCATTATTTTTCTTGTCGCGTGAAAGCCCACACTTTTAAAACCTTAAAGCCTTGCATGTTGTGTTTTATGTGATGTTGAGTAACTCTTTTTGGCCATTAAATTGTCATGTAACAAGAAATGAAAGACAAGAAAAATATTCGAGTAATTTTTACATGGCCATTGAGGTTGTGTCTTATCGAATAGCCCCTCCCCTTAAGCCTTACATTCCCCTTCACTCATTTTTAAGACCACATGCTCAACATGGTGTGTGAATATAAGGATAAGCTATCCATAACATCCCTCATCTACCACTTAAAGGGATTGTTTCTAAAGCTTCTCCATTTGAATATATGGATAACCCAAAGATGAAGCCCAAAAATTATTGGTAAGGTTGAGCTTTACCCATGCTCTAGAACTTTCTTCATCACTTTTTTTGTATTTTTGAAGATAGAGATATTATAGACATCAAATAATGGTTTTGGGGTGAACATAGTCTTATGATCGAACCATGGTACCCTAATTTTGACTCTTTAGAAGCCCCATTTCATTCTTAAAATATTTGGGTTAGACTCTCAAGCTTGCATATCCAACTATGGAATGAACATTTCTTTGAAGCCATAGCTAATAGGTTAGGGGCTTATGTTAAATCTGATGATAATATATCTCAGTACTTCCATACTACATTTTCTCATTTACTGATAGACATGGACCTCACTCAATACCTTCCCCTTGAGATCAACCTTTTGATAGGTGACAAAACATGGGTCCAAAAGCTTGACTTTGAAGGTGTTCCTTTCTAGTTCCATAGATGTTTTAATACTAGACACTTGATTTTTGATTAGGAACAAGCTCAACACACTCGACCCTAAACCTATCTGGTGGAAAGAATCTCTACCCGACCATTTATGGTGAGCGCCCCCTCAAATTCGGTTCTTGATCCATCACCCCCCTTCTGAGGAAGTAGTTCCTCACATCTTGATAGTATAGATATGGTTGTTGACACCCCCCAAACCAATATTCCAGTAATCCCTAAGGGGTTGTCCACTAATGAAAATAATGATCAATAAATAGATGAAGTGGAAAAGGAGAATCCTTGCTCTCCTTGTATAAAAGGCACATATAAGTCGATTGAAGGTATTGAAATTGTACTTCTATTGGCAAGAAAAATTTTGGAGGAAAAATTTATGGGTTTTCTTTTCAATGCTTAGGAATCAAATTCCCTCTACTTAAATGATGTAAATTTTTATATGCATGTGCTAGTAAGAGGAGTTTTATCTCGGGTTTGTCCTTATAGCTAGGGATATAACATGGGCACTCCACCGACCTTGTAGAATTTTTTTACAAATATCTATAAGGGAGGAATTTTCTAGGAGAGTAGGAAAGGGAGTGAAAATTTTAGATAAGGGGACCTTATGTTGTAAGTAGAAAATCAAAGTCTTACATACACCACTTAGAACTTTCTTCACGTGCACTAAAATTAAGAAGAAAAAACTCTACAAATAGAAACAAGACCAAATAGAATTTAATGAGCACAAAGTATCAATAAACCCTTTGGTCAAAAAAGGCTGAAGCTGTCGGAGTAATGACAAAGATCTAGAGGGAACCCATGAGAATCAAAATGTTACACTCAATCGAAAAATGATGTAGCTTCAAGATCAAAGAAAAAATCACACATGAGAGCAATGTACATGCATTAAAGGAAAAATTAATAAAATCCCATACTCTATTCCATTCCATTGTATTACTCAAGATGAAAGGGTGTACATATAGTAGTGGGGTGTGTAACTCCCACAAAAATCTAGCCATCAAGAGGTGGGAGTTACATTCCGAGAAAATCCAGTCAAATGTAACTCCCATGATGCTCTATGACACGTGTAAGGCCATAATGACACTCTAAGACACCTAAGCATGGTGAATCACATATTGGAGGAATCCCATGTACTTCAAATATGTGCATGGTAAATATCATACACTAACACCCCCTTGAAGCATAGCTTAGGTGGACACATAAATGAAAACATGGAGAAGTGGGTCCCGAAAACAATCCAGATGAGGTACCCACGTATAAGAAACTCTCAAAAATAGAGTAAAAGGAGAAAAACCAATCGAAATAATCCCCCCCAAAAGAGATAAAATTCCACTTTGTTTAATCTAATAAATATGCCAAGGATGGGTCTCAACCATAGACGAGCATATAAAGGTACCCATGTACAAAGAGGAAATCTCTTGGAAAGAATAAAAATAGAGAAGAAAAGGGAGACAAGAGTTATAGAGAAGATGCTTTATCGATGGATCTAAACTCTACAAATCTAGGAGGTCTCCTGAAGACTATCGATCAAGAGATCCTCTACCTTTGGGTGAAGAAGAGACATCTGCACCGAAATGTGTGCTTACCCTTAGGAAGGAAAAAAATGACGTGATTGAATTCTACCCAATCTACAAAGGAAATTGAAGGTAGCAACAAAAAGAACTCAGAGTCTGGTCCATCGAAGTGTGACATAGGTCTAGCAAGTGAGCATGAAGTAATCGAAGGTAATTTCACGAGTTCAAAAATTTCGTAGTAGTATGAAGGGTGAACACTGTAGAAATGATGTCCAACTAATGTGAACATGACAAAACATCCCCCACAACATAAAATGGATCCACAAGAAAGGGTGGATCAATGAAGCTCTCAGAAAAGTGGAAGTGGTAAAGTCTGAGAAGGGGCACTCCCAACAACGAAGATGATGAACTCCTCTCGAAATACCTATAGATGGATGGGAAACCTATAGTACATCACAAGTGTAATCTGTGAAAATATGACTATTTTCAGATAGATACTCATCCCAATGAGGGAGCTCAACAAATATAAGAGCAATGTCGGATAGGTATGAGTCATCCAATGAAGGTAGAGGAGTGAAAGGGGCCTCACACAGTGACGGTGGAAAAGAGGCAGTGTGATGACTTTATGGGAATGTATAGGAGACTACTCAATATGTGATGAGATGTGGGATATTTCAACACTATAATGCCCATTAAAAACAACCCACTTGAGACCTAAGAACAACCTAGGATTTGTTAGGAAAAATTATCAAATAATTTTTTTTGTTTAAAAGAGTTTACAACCAGGTTATAAGACAACAATTATCACTAACTAGTTCCATATCAATTGTAATCCACTAGAATAAACTTTTCTTTATTAAAAATTAGAAGAGGTCACAATTTCCCAATATTTAGGGTTATAATGTTCAATTAGGTTCAAAGGGTAATTCCTCACCATACCCACTCTCTAACAAGATTTAAATATTCAACTTGATTTTTCTCAAAATTATCATTCAAAATTTACCTAAATAAATCCCATTCGATAGGAAATTTCCTCACCTTTCCAATGACATAAAATATTCCTCCTAACTCTTCATATTTCTCAAGTTATGAGCCCACGGACCTCGAGGTGAAAATTTTCCCCAAGAGTGGGCTGCGGGTAGGGAGAAAATTTGCCCCAGGGCAAGTTTGTGGGCAGCGTGGAGAAATATTTCCCCATGGGCAGGCCTATGGGGTGGTGGTAGACATTTTTGAAATTTCCCATGTGAGGCAAAAATCCACCTTGCACTTGCGCTCCCACGAGTCTACAACGGACACGTGGCACCTCCTATGTGAACATGGGGAAAGTGGGGTGGTGGGGTTAAAAGGTTAAAAGTGCTTTAACACCGAGAAGGGGAAAAAAGGTAACATTCACCCACACCTCAATCAATGCCTCGAAATGCCACATGGCAGCTCCGATAAGTGCAAGTGGCATGGAAAAAGTAGAAAATTTTCTCCAAATTTTCTAAAAACGTAAAGGCGAAAGGAATCCGCCCCTTCGCCGATGCCTCGTGGACGCCACGTGGTAGCTCTTGATTGGTCATGCGGGTTGGAACGGAAAATTTAGAAAAATTCCCCATTTTTTTAAAGTGCTAAGTTCAGGAAGTAATTTCCTCCGCCGATTCCTTGTGGTGTCATGTGACAACCTCTAAGTTTAGGCCGAAAGGAAAATTAGGAAAATTTTCTCCTCGAACCGATGCCTGAAAATGGTGCCCACGTGGTGCCTCTGATGTGGCTTTGGGCTTTGGGGTAGGGAAAATTAGAAAAAATTTTCAATTTTTTCTCGAAGCACTAAGGAAAATTCGGACCCATGGATCTGCCAAGGAAATTTTCCCAATTTTTTTAAATTTTTTTAAAACGAGTTAGAATTATTACTATTATTATTTTTTTACTCCAAATGAAGAAAAATTTAGAAGGCCATAAATTTTGATAGAGAGCTTAGTTTTGGGAAAACGAGGACTTTCTAGAAATCTCTCGACATCCTCTTTACTTAGGAATCATTAAATTTTGATTTTGATAAAGTTTATGGAGTCAATTTCAAGAAAATAATCTGCAAGATTTTACAATGCAAACTGGTAAATTTTAACTTATAAGATTTGTTCAATTTGATCTTCTTCCTCTCTCAACATGTCAAATAGACATGGATAATTGTTCTTAGATTGATTCAAGAAGGGTTTCAAGATTCAATTTGTCTGATTGATTTGCAATTTGAAAATTTACATTTCTTGACAACAAAACGACTATAAGAGGGTTGCGCCCTATTTTGCTAAGTTTTATAAGACGTTCCTTAAGTATTTTTGTCAAATTGAATTCATTTAGGGCATACTGGTTCAATTTAATCGTTAAATTTGTTATTTCATTGTTGCAGGTTTGAATTGTGCATTTTTTTCTTGATAAAGTATTTGCTAGTTTGAAAATACAAAACAGAGATCAAATTTTTAAAACATATATTCACCATTATCATCTTCCAAGTATTAGAATTCATTCCAATTCTAATCTAATACATTTAGTTGATTTATTTCAACTATTCAAAATCTAAAATACATCTCTTTTCCAATTTTCAAATATTTCAAAAGACAAAGAGTATTAAACTTCCTTCATATGCATTTGTTTCTTTCAAATAGAGATTACAACTCATATTTAGATGATTAAATTCAATAAAATGATGCAATTTTAGGAAGGTAGTGCAATTCTTTATTGATTTCAAATGCAAATTTACAAATTTTCTTCATTCATTCTTTAATTTCATCATACAGAACACAATTTCTTGCTTTTAAAAGAATAGAACATAATATGTTTCTTTCACATTTCAATTTACACTTTCATAACAAATACAACATATTTTCATTACAAAACATATACAAGTTCATCTACTCCAAGTAGGAAAGGTTACAATAAGATTTCATTTCACAAGGGACTGTCAAACTATCATTATCTCAACTCTAGAACAATAACATGCATATTTTTCATTCTTCCAAATTGTGATCACAACAAGAGTAGGGGAAAGGAAACAATCTCTACCAAACCAAGAAATCTAATGAAGAGGATAAGCCATCCTTCTTCATTATCCCCGAGCCCCAACCACAATGCAATAAAAGATGTGATCCAACTCATGGAAACAACAGGCTTCCAAAAACACACAAACAACATTTTCACAATAAAAAAATAGTCCAAAACAGAATTTAGTTTACAACTACATTAAAGCATGACAAAATTAGTGATGCTTCATCAAGTAAGCCAAAGAAGCAAGAAACTATAGAGGATGCTTCTTATGCCTCCCAAAAGGGGAAATGTGTATCACCACGTGAATTACAAACCACCAAAATATAGCATATCAAAACCTTGACATTCCTTATGCCTCTCCCAGGTACCCCTTATTCCTCACATTTCCTTATGCCTCCACAACCTCTTATGGCACCCCATAATGAGTAAAGAAATGCAAACTATTTATTTATAAGGTGGAACCCAAATCCCAACTCCCTCCACCCATATACGTCTCTAAAACACACTTGTGACTCCCACAAAATAAACCCCATAGTCTTCACCTATACCATTCTTAGGCATCTACCTAAAATCCCACAAACATGCCAAAACATTCACACATTAACATTTACATACATAAAATAAGAGCATTTCAAGAGCCAAGCTCCTACCTCTAGATAATGGAGTTGTCCCAAGTTCCAAAACAACAAGCTTATCCCAATGCAAGTAATCTAAATCTTCCAAGCACAAGCATTCAACAACCTTTCAAAAATTCTTCAAAGAAAGAGATTCAAAACAACAAAAGAATTCACCCAAGAATGAAGTCTCCAATGTTGAGCAACCAAAACAAGCAAGCAATTTGAATTTTATAGAAGAGAGAATAAAAGAAGAGATGTGGATCCATGTAGGATGCCACATCACACATCCTCAATCCCCACAAAAAATTCAACTTCATTCTCCAATGCATAATAAAGAGGTGGGTGAATAATATGACAATTTACTTACACTCTCCAAAATAAGCCCACACCTCACAAGGACTGAAATTAATAAAATGTAAGAAGGTATAATAAAAATTACATTTTTTTTTCTCAAAATGCATAAGGGAAGTCTAAATTCAACTCTCCAACCATAGGTATGGTTGGTAAATAAATTTAAGATGTATGGGACAAGGTTAACTTGTCCCACAAAAGCCTCCAAGGAAAATTCTAATTTCCAAGAAGGTGGTGTGTTTCACATTGTAAAAACATACTTACACATTATTACACATCACTTACACATACCTACAACATTAATACAAGATTCAACAACTTCTATAATTACTTTCTTATATCCCAATTTGATTAATTCATTTATTTTAATAATATGATTACTCACATTAATTCTCTACAATTAAATAAATAATGAAAGGGTCAATACACCAAAAAAAACATGCAAACATAAACAAAGGAACCAAAAATAAAAACACATAACCCCTTTGTCACATTTAAAGGTGATCCCCCATGGGAATCCCTAACACGCACAAACATGCACAAACAAATACTACTTGCCATGGTCACTTGTTGAATTCATCTAGAATTCCAATGTGGTTGGTCTCTAATCCCCAATGTTTGTTGTGATATTTTAACTGCAAAACATGAATACCTCATTTGGCCTCATGGCCATATATGAACATATAAAGTAATATAATTAAAATTGCAAAATCATCTAGATATATGGATCAAAACAACATATAAGCAACCAACAAGATTATGCACAATATTACTCAACAACTATATCATCATCAAATAATTCCCATTTCTAGGTCTACTCAAAATATCTAAATATCACATGTCTAAACAACATCCATAGTATAACCATGTCAAACAATATATCAACATCAATATACAAAATGCCTCTAATAATCATCATGAATCATAACTTAATCAAGTCAACAATAATCCATGATCTAACATCTAACTTATTACTATAATAAATTCCATAATCATGTCCATAATATAATCAGCAGATCATGATTAGTATCGAAAATGTGTCAACGGGAAGGGGACACTACATCCTCCTCCCTTAGACTTGACTTCCTCCCGGAAGTCACTGGAAAAAATGTGGAAACTAAAGTCGTAGTAAAGTAGCATCCTCCCATGTAGCTGCATTCTCATCATATCTCGTCCCACCGCACCGAACTCGATCAAGTTCTCTTCCTCAAAGGCCCTGTGGTCCTATGATCTAGGATGTGAATGGGTTCCACCATCAACTGCCCCTAATCTTGTGCCTACAATGAGGTCTAATCCGAGAGAATGAGAAGGATCAGCAATATATCTCCTAAGAACTAAAACATGAAACACATTATGTATGTGAGACAAGATAGGTGGCAATGCTAGATGGTAGGCCAAAGGGCCAATATACTCCAATATCTCAAAAGGACCCAAAAATTAGGAGCTAACTTAGAACCTTTTCCATAACGGATAGGGATCTTATGTGGCTCGACATGAAGGAACATCTCCATGGTCACATCAAAACTATGGTCGGTCTTATGCTGATCTATGTACCTATTTTTCCCTGTCATGTGCCTCCTATAGTCTTTGTCTTATCAAAACCACCTACTACTCCATGTCCTACAACAAATATTTTCCAAGGAAAACCTATCCTCTAGCATGTCCCTAGTTAAGAGGTGTCCCGCACTCTCGCCATACAAATATTGAAAAGGATACATGCCTATAGAACCATATGAAAACTATTATTGTATGAAAACTCAACCAAGTACAGGTACTCCTCCCATCTAGACTCGCTGATCCATCACATACATCATGAGCATGTACTCTATAATCTAATTCACCCACTCAATCTATCCATTTGTCTTAGGATGATATGTTGTGCTAAAGTGGATTCTCATCCCGAGGGCGTGATGCATGGTAGTCCGTAAATGGGAAGTATATAAAGGATTGCGGTCACAAATAATCTTTTGCGGAATCCTGTGTAACTGAAAATCTCATCCAAATATATCTATGCCACGCACTAGCTGTATAAGTGGTCTTCACAGAGAAAATCGGGCCACTTTTTTAAATTTATCAACCGTGACCATGATGGTGTCATGGTGATATCTTGACATCGGTAGCCCAACAATGAAGTCCATAGAAATGGTGTCCCATTTCCACTCTGGTATAACATGAGGAAAGAGAAGGCCACCTGGATGTTGATGCTTGACCTTTAATTTTGGCACTCTAAACATTAGTACATGAATCGTGCCATGTCTCTTCAAAGTCCTCTCGAATGATACAACTGTCTCAAGGTGGCATACATCTTCTTCACCCCAGGATGGGCTGAATAGGGTGCATGATGTGCCTCTACCAAGATTTCCTACCTCAAGCCTCCATCTCTGGGAACATAAATCCAGACTCTGTGCCTGAGAATCCCATCTACCTCTAAAGAAAAACAATCAAACTTCCCTCGAGGGATCTCTCGAGACTTGATATTTTCTAGAAATGCAATGTAGAAGCTATCAAGAGGAAGCTCCTAAAGAATCCTACTCTGTAAATCTATGCTCACTGAGGTGGCCATAGCCACATGTCTCCATATGCTGAGAGCATTTGCCACCACATTATCCTTCCCCTTCACATGCTCTATCTCCATATCATACTCACAAAGCAACTCCATCCAACACCGTTGATGAGCGTTGAGATTGGGTTGTGTAAAGAGGTGGTGAAGACTTAGGTGATATGTCCTGAGTGTGAATCTTCAACCAAGAAGAAAGTTCCTACATCGAACCAAAGTGTGCACAAGTACCACAAGCTCAAGTTCATGACTTAGATAGTTAAGCTCATAATATTTGAGTTTTTGAGACTCAAAAGCCACTACTCCCTCCTACATCAACACACCTCCAAGACCTACTAACAAAAATCCGTGTAAATGAAAACTCATCCCATGGATCCGGCACTCTAAGGATAGGTTTTATAGTGAGACATTCCTTCAATGTACTAAAGGCCTGCTCACACTGCATTGAACAAACTTCTTCCTTTTCCTTTTAAGGTAAGTGATGGGGTAAGGAATCGAGATAAGTCCTTAACAAATCTCCTATAATAACCTCGCTAATCCCATGAAGCTACACATGACATTAATAGTAAGTGGGAGTTGGCCAATCCATGATAGCTCTAATCTTAGAAGGATTGATGGTGATATCTTCCCGAAGTTATATGACCCAAATACTACACCTCCATCTTAAAGAATGCACACTTCTCCAAGTTCCCATAAAATTTCTACTCTTGAAGACACCGAAGAACTGGCGAAGGTGCCCATAATGCTCCTCACGTCTACGTGAGTAAATAAAAATTTCATCAAGGAATATGAGCATGAAGTGATATAAGAAGTTCCTAAATACCCCACTCATCAAAATCATAAACATTGTGGTGGCATTCATCAAACAAAAGGTACCACTATGAACTCATAGTGCCCATATCTCGTATTTAAAGGTGGTCTTATGAATGTCCACCTCCACAATCTCCAACTAATGGTATCCTAACTTAAGGTCTATCTTAAAGAAAATTGTGGCTCCTTTCATCAAATCAAACAAGTCATCAATCCACGGAAGGGGATAACCATTTTTAATCGTTACTTTATTCAATTTGGGTGGTAATCAATACACAACCACAAGGATCCTTCCTTCTTCTTGACATAACTCACCAGTGCACCCCAATGGGATACACTAGGATGGATAAGGCCTTTCTCCAAAAGGCCCTCTAACTATAACTCGGAGCTAGAAGAGCTCTGTGGTGGTCATCCAATAAGGTGCTCGTGAGATAGGCTCTTCTCCATGAATAAGATCTATATGAAAATCAATCTCATGGGGGTGGAAACACCGGTAACTCCCCTAGAAATACATATGAAAACTCTCTCAAGATGGGATGGTAATCTAGTGATGGTCCACTAGACCCATCCTCTTATCTATCACTAATCAGAACAACATTCAACTAACAACCGCATCACACACACCGCTTAAGCTACATATCGGATATGGTGCAAATAGAAACAGGTCTCCTAACCCTGAAATCACCGAATCAATTCCTAAATCATTTCACAAGATATAATATTGTGGTAACAATCCATCATGGCCCTATGAGTAGACAACCAATCCATTCCCAAGATGACTCTATATGATCCCAAAGGAAGGATACAGAGATGTGAGGTAGTAGTGAAAGGTCCCAAATCCACTACACACTCCTTAACTAAGGAGTCTACAAAGATGTTGGTTCCCAAAGACATCTCAACATCAGAATTATGACCCCGCCTAATCTTGCCAAGCCTACATCACTCTACTAAAGAGGGTGTAATAAAAGACCTAGAAGAAGCAAAATCAAACAATATGGAGGTAGGAATACCACCAATGCTACCTGTAGTCTCAATAACTATGCTTTGGTGCTCGGCCCGGTGGTTCTCAACCACTATATAAATCCTATGGTTGGCCCCCATGTCATTGACAATAGGCTCTTAGATCTCGTGTCTTACCCTTGTTATTAGGGTTCGTGCAAAGTCTCTCCAAAAGTGTCTGGTAACCCCACAACCAAAACAACTACCTGATCCTCTCCCCTATGTAGCAGGTCAAGTTGGTACTCTCAAATTCTATGGTGTTAATGTTGATGATCCGTATGTGGTCCACTTGTAGTCTCTATTGGCAAGCTCCGCTACGTGAGCTCTCTAAGCACAATGTGTCTTGATGGGACCCTGCAGAGGGAGGCCCCATACTTTGACCCCTCTGTCAATCAAATCTTTGAGGAGGCCTATAAGGTGGGTAGGATCTACCGCTACTACCGCTATGGCCTATAAGATGACTATGTTGAATCCAGTCCACCATGAGGAGGAGGTACTCAATCCCTCGATCTACTATCCTAAGTCTGCTATATACGGATCAGGACTTGATCTCTATCCTACTGGGTATTTCCTTGAGTCTCCTCTACTATTTAGGCCTTCTCAATGGCCTCAGCAAGTGTGTGTGGACAATGGATCCACACTACACCTCCAATGTCTAGATTCAGGCCCCGAAGATGAACCTATGGATCCATACCTACTCATCCTACATGTACTCAACATATTGAAGTAGATCCAGGAATCTACTCTCATACTTTCCTACTATGAGGGATACCTATCGATGGTCATAAAACTCATCTATCCACTATTGTATAAACCTTCGTGACAAATATCTACTCCTAAAACACTTCTCAAAGAGCTCCCAAGTGACTGTCTCGTAATCAACATGGAGCTTCTACTCCTCTGTCCTCCAACAATCTCCTTCTCCATCCCTCAATAAATGGATCGCAACATGAGCTTTTTTGTTGTTAGATTAAGGGAAGACTCTTGAAGCATCCGCTCAAGCTCACTAACTAGGCCTTTTCCTAAAATCCACCTATGTCACAAGAATAATGTGATGGCCAAAGCTTTAGGATCTCCCTGATTTGATCTATAGGTGTGGTATGACGGTCTCTAGGCCTCTCTATATGCTTCCCCTAAGCCTAGGGCTTCAAGACTTCTCTCTATGTTCTCGAAACTCTCACCACCTTGTCCCCTATGTGGAGACTCTTCTCTGGTGACTCTCGCATGGAAGGTCTCTCCTCCATGCTCCTCACTAGGTCGAGGAGATATATGACCCTCAATGGAACTTACTCTATCATGCCTAGCTGCATGCCCTCCTACCGATCCTCTACATAATGAGGTATAACCTCCTGAAGCGTATGTAAAATCTATGGTAGGATAGATGTTATAACATGTTCTATAGGTGGTATGTCTAAGTATGTGTGAAAAGGCTCCTCATTTTTTTTTGCCTCCCCGCACATAAAAAAATGAGACTTAGTTCCTTATTCTAGGTTTTATTCAGTTTCCATGCTTACTAAAATATGTAATCTCTTAGCTAAGTTGTTTTCTAGATTTAAAAGTGTACTAGGTTTAAGGTTCATGTCTTAAGTTTTCTAGTGTGCCAAATGGCCCAAGATTTTGAACCACTACTCTAATACCAAGTGTAACACCCATTAAAAACAACCCACCTGAGACCTAAGAACAACCTAGGATTAGTTAAGAAAAATTATGGAATAATTTTTTTTGTTTAAAAGAGTCTACAATCAAAGTTACAAGATAACAATTGTCACTAACTAGTTCTAGATCAATTTTAATCCACTAGAATAAAATTTTCTTTATTAACAATTACAAGAGGTCACAAGGTCTAAAAATATAGGGTTAGAAAGTTCAATTAGGTCCAGAGGGTAATTCCTCACCATACCCACTCTCTAATAGGATTTAAAGATTTAACTTGATTTTTCTCAATTTTAACACATTCAAAATTTCCCTAAGTCATTCCTATGAGATAGGAAATTTTCTCACCTTTCCAATGATATAAGAAGTCCTCCTAACTCTTCATATTTCTCAAGTTATGGGCCGGTGGGCCTTTAGGTGAAAAGTTTCCCCAAGAGAGGGCTTCATGGGGCCCGTAAAGGAGAAAGTTTTCCTAGGGGCGGGTCTGTGAGCGCAGGAGAAATATTTTCCCATGATCAGGTTTGTGGGGTGGCGGGAGACATTTTGGAAATTTCCCGCATGGGGTGAAAAGCCACCTTTACACCCGTGCTCTCGCAAGTCTGCATGGGACATGTGAAGCACCTCCTACGACAACTTGGGGAAAGTAGGGTAATGGGGATAAAAGAGCTTTAATGCCTAGAAGGGTGAAAAATGTAACATTCACCCATGCCTTCACCGACACCTCATAATTCCATGTCGCAGCCTCCTTATTGGCTAGGCAGAGCGGTAGGGAAAAAGTAGAAAATTTTCCCTATTTTTTTCAAAAACACAAAAGGTAGAAAGAAACCCGCTCCTCCACCGATGCCTCATGATGCCATGTGGTAGCTCCCGATTTCGGGCCGGCATTTGGAAAAATTTAGAAAATTTTCCCAAAATTTTCTAAAGCGCTAAGTAAAAAAGGAATCCCCTTCGCCGATGCCTCATGGTGCCACATGGCAGCCTCTAATTGGCTACAGGCCAACAAGGAGGTGGGGAAAATTAGGAAATTTTCGTAAAAATTTTCTCAAGAACTAAGTCTAAAAATGGATCCGACCCTCTTGACACCTCGTGGTGCCACATTACAGACCTTTGATTGGCTATGGGGGGAGGAAAATTAAGAAAATTTTCCCAAATTTTTTTCTAAAGCACTAAGGAAAATTTGGACCCGTGGGTCCATGCCAAAGAAATTTTTACCATTTTTTTAAATAGTTATAATTATTTTTTATTATTATTTTTTTGACGCCAAATGAAGAAAAACTTCAGAAGGCCATAAATTTTGATAGAGAGCTTAGTTTTGGGAAAATGAGGACTTTTTGGAAATCTCTCAATGTCCTCTTTACTCAAGAATCATTAAATTTTTATTTTGATGATTTTTATGGAGTTAGTTTCAAGAAAACGATCTCGTAGGCTTTTACAAAGTGCAAACTAGTAAATTCTTAGATTTTAAGATTTGTTCAATTTGATCTTCTTCCTCTCTCGACATGTCAAATAGACATGGATAATTGTTCTTAGATGGATTTAAGAAGGGTTTAAAGATTCAATTTATCTTATTGATTTACAATTTGAAAATTTACATTTCGTGATGACAAAAAATGACTATAAGAGGGTTGAGCCCTATTTTGCTAAGTTTTCTAAGAAATTCCTTAAGTATTTTTGTCCAATTGAATTCATTTAGGGCATACTACTTCAATTTAATTGTTAAATTTGTTATCTAATTGTTGCAAGTTCGAATTGTGCATTTTTTTCTTGATAAAGTATTTGGCAGTTTGAAAATACAAAACAAAGATCAAATTTTTAAAGGATTTTTTTTCCATTCTCATCTTCCAAGTATTAGAATTCATTCCAATTCTAATCTAATACATTTAGTTAATTTAATTCAACTATTCAAAAGCTAAAATACATCTCTGATTTCCAATTTTCACATATTTCAAAAGATAGAGTATTACACTTCATACAAATTTCTTTATTTTAAACAGAGATTAGAACTCACATTTAGATGATGAAACTCCATACAATGATGTAATTTGAGGAATTTATTGCAAACTTTATTTATTTCAAATACAACTTCATAACTTTTCTTCTTTCATTCTTCAATTTCATCATACAACACATAGTATGTCTCTTTCACATTTCAATTTACACTTTCATAACCAATACAACATCTTTCCATTACAAAAATATACAAGTTCATCCACTTCAAGTGGGAAAGGTTACAATAATATTTCATTTCACAAGGGACTATCAAACTATCTTTATCTCAGCTCCAAAACAACAACATGCATATTTCTCATTCTTCCAAATTGTGATCACAACAAGAGTAGGGGAAAGGAAATGCTCTCCACCCAACCAAGACATCCAATGAAGAGGAGAAGCCATCCTTCTTCATTGGCCCCCGAGCCCCAACCACAATGCAATAAAAGATGTGATCCAACTCATGGCAACAACAAGCTTCCACAAACACACAAGTAACATTTTCACAATAAAAACACAGTCTAAAATAGAATGTAGTTTATAACCACATTAAAGCATTAAAAAATTAGTGAGGCTTCATCAAGCAAGCCAAAGGAGAAAGAAACTATGGGGATGCTTGTTGTGCCTCCAAAAGGGGAAATGGGTATCACCACCTGAATTACAAACCACAAAAATATAACATATCAAAACCTTGACATTCCTTACGCCTCCCCCACGTAACCCTTATTCTGATATTTCCTTATGCCTCCCTGACCTCTTATGGAACCCCATAATGAGTAAAGAAATGTAAGCTATTTATTTGTAAGGTGGAACCCAAATCCCAACTCCCTTCACCCTTATACCTCCCTAAAACACAATTATGCCTCCCATAAAATAAACCCCATATTCTTCTCCTACACCATTTCTAGGCCATCTACGCAACAGCCCAAAAACATGCCAAAACATTCACACATTAACATTTACATTCATAAAAGAAGAGCATTTCAAGAGCAAAGATCCGACCTCTCCATGATGGAGTTGTCCCAACTTCCAAAACAGCAAGCTTTATCACAATGCAAGAAATCCAAATCAATTAAGCACAAGCATGCAACAACCTTCCAAAAACTTCTTCAAAGAAATCTCCAAAAAAACAAAAGAATTCACCCAAGAATGAAGTCTCCAAAGTTGAGCAACCCAAAACAAGCAAGTAATTCAAATTTTATAGAAGAGGGAAGAGAAGAAGATGAGGTGGATCCATGTAGGATGCCATATCACACATCCTCAAGCCCCACCCAAAATTCAACTTCATTCTTAAATGCATAATAAAGAGGTGGGTGAATAATATGATAGTTTTCTTACACACTCAAAAACAAGCCCACACCTCACAAGGATTGAAATTAATAAAATGTAAGAATGTGCAATAAAAACTTACAATTTGTCTCCTCAAAATGCATAAGGGAAGTCTAAATTCAACTCTCGCAACCATAGGTATGGTTGGTAAATAAATTTAAGAGGTATGGGACAAGTTTAACTTGTCTCACTAGGATCCATAAATAGCCTCCAAGGATAAATTCAAATTTCCAAGAAGGTGGAGTGTTTTGACACTCTAAAAATCAACTTACACAACTCTTACACATACTTACACATCACTTACACTTACACATACCTACAACTTTAATACAAGAGTTAACAAATTCTATAATTACTTTCTTATATCTCAATTTGATTAATTCATTTGTTTTAACAATATGATTACTCACATTAATTATCCACAATTAAATAAATAATGAAATGGTCGATGCACCACAAAAAAACACATGTAAACATAAACAAAGGAACCAATAAATAAATACACATAACCCCTTGGTCACATTTAAAGTTGATCCCCCATGGGAATGCCTAACACACACAAACATGCACAAACAAATACTAGTTTGCCATGGTGACCTTGTTGAATTCATCTAGAATTCCAATATCGAACAACATCCATAGTATAACCATGTCAAACAATATATCAACATAAATATCCAATATGCCTCTAAGAATCATCATGCATCATAACTTAATTAAGTCAACACTAATCCATGATCTAACATCTAACATCATACTATGATAAAGTCCACAATCATGTCCATAATATAATCAACAATATCATGATTAGTATCAAAAGGTGTCAAAGGGAAGCGTACACTACAAAAACTCTATGGAATAGTGAGAGAAGGAGGAGAAGAGTATCCTATAGTTTCCTTGACATCAAAGCTAGTGCACAATCCTCATCATCAAAAGTAAAACCAAGTGAGTCCATGTTAAGTGGGACTATCATCACATGAAGAAATAGATGAGATAAATGAATGAGAAACAACAATGGTGATAGTATGCAAAAGGGTTTGAAGAATGCTCCAAACATGATGGGGTGGATTCGAGTCTCAAATGTGAAACTAGAGAGATGGGGAGACATGCATCATTAATCTAACCAAAAACATGGTCACAAGTGTTGAGAAATTCCTCAAGATAATGATGATCTGGGGTGTAGGAACTGGACCAAGCAAAAGTGTGAAAGATCCTCTTAGGTGAAGTAACATTCCATAGAAGTATGCCAAAATGAATAGTTCCTCTCCCAAGAATAAGTGACGGAGGTCATGTAAGGTGATCCTATGATGCTCAAGTCTGGAAAGAGCACCCTCCATGATGTGGAATCAAAAGTACTAATGACCCCCATAGAATATGGCACTTTATAAAGTAGTGCATTTATAAAAATTAAAATTTCATCACGTAATGTGTGAAAAATCATGCAAATTTGACTAAATAAGCACTCAAAACTGAGCAACAAGTCAAAATTTATGAAAGAAAATAATTCCCACAATCGATGGAAAATGCCAATAAGACCTACAAATGGATTTAAAAAGTCTCCTAAATGGGTATAAATGGTGTTTGTGGGTACTCATTAGAAATGGCATCAAATTTTAAGTAGGGTTTGTTTTTCTTGCGAGGGGGATTAGCCTCCTGCCAACCCTGAGACCTCACCCTCCATCTTCGACACATGAATGAAGGACATTAAATACAAGAAAAATAGGTCCCAAAAAATATTACAATGCCAAGCATGAATGGTTTTATCCTTAACACATCAAAAACCAAATTCTTTTAACCACTAAAAAAATCTAAAATGGATGAAAGGTGTTAAACCATGTAGATGCATTGAGTTTCTTGTGTTGTTGACTAAGATAATTGATGGTTGAATGAGTTGGGTGGCAGAAGGGACTTGTCCAATCAATGAACAATTTAGTTTGTCCACTCCGAGCTAGTGGAAGTTACACATGGTGTAAGGACTTTAACTCTAAATAAAAGGTTGAATGTGCCAAGTGAAACAATCAATGCCGTAGAATGATCCGCTGAGTTGTCGAGCATGAAACATTAAGTGACGAGATGGATACCAAAGGGCTGGAATGGAAAGTGGGTTGATTCATTTTTTAACACATGACACATGGGAAGGAGATAGCTGGGAAATGAAACACACAAAGATGACGAGAACCCTGAGTAGAGCACAAAGATAGTGTAGTGAACTAGGGACCATGGGCCAGAGATGCGAGGTAGCACGCAAACCAGATTAAGCCAAAGAACCAATGGAAAATATGGAAAAGAAAAGGTTAGAGAGTCTAAATGTGGTCGTAGTAGACCAAGATTTAAGTTAATGAACTAGAGGTGACCAAAACAAGCCATAAGACCACAACGGGGTTCGTGCATGAGCAAAAATGGTAGAGCAAGTAATCCTCCAACCACACTAGTATTAAGAAGCACAAACACGAGAGCTCGAGTGGAAGATGTAGGGGTTACCAAGACTATAGGTCTCTTGAAGCAATGCACAAGGAATGAGTCACAAACAAAAAAAGAAATGAGTGCAAGGATATGTGAGAAGCTAAAGGAAAACAAGAACAGATCAGAATCACACATGTTCAAACTAGAAATAGATCCCCAAGCCAAGGCAAAAACCAAAATGAGAGCCAAATGACCAAACCACCGTGTCAAACCAAGAAGGAGTTGAATGATCCAAGTTGGATGGATGGAGTGCATGTGGGAACTATGCACGAGTTGGTGAATGCAGTGAATGCAACGACCGAGTAATAAATTCAAGGCAGTATAGAAGCAATCACGAGCTCAACAACTAATAGTGTAAATCAACCAAATACCCTTTAAAAAATGCAAGTAGAGTGTGGAAAGGAGATCTTGCGTAAGAAACTATGAGATGGAGAGTAGTAAACAACTATAGTGAGAAAAAAATTTCAATCCTTGAAATTAGATACCATCACAAGAGTAATGAAAAGATCTAGAGGAATATGTGAGCATCAAAACATTACACTCAACCGCAAAATGATGTGGCTTCAAGATCAAAGCAATAAATTACCCATGAGAGAAATGTGCATGCGTTAAGGGAAAAATGGCTCAAATCCCATACTTTATTCCATTCCATTGTATTTTGAAGATGAAAGGGTGTGTATATTGTAGTGGGGTGTGTAACTTCCCCACAAATGTAGCTTTCAAAGATGTGGGAGTTACATTCCAAGAATATTCGATCAAATGTAACTCTTATAACTCTCTATGATGCATGTAAGGACATAATGACACCCTAGGATACCTATACACAAGTTGGTGAATGCATTAAATGCAAGGAATAACTAATAAAATCAAGGGACTATATTTAAGCAATCACGAGCTCAATAACTAATAGCATAAATCAACAAAATACCCTTTAAAAAATGCAAGTAGAGCGCATGGAAAGGAGATCTTGCGTAAGAAACTACGAGATGGAGAGTACTAAACAACTATAGTTAGAAAAAATTTCAATCCTTGAAATTAGATACCATTTTGGAGTAATGATGAAGATCTAGAGGGAATACGTGAGCATCAAAACATTGCACTCAACCGCAAAATGATGTAGCTTCAAGATCAAAGCAATAAATCACCCATGAGAGCAATGTGCATGCATTAAGGGAAAAATGGCTCAAATCCCATACTTTATTCCATTCCATTGTATTTCGAAGATGAATGGGTATGCATATTGTAGTGGGGTGTGTAACTCCCCCACAAATGTAGCTTTCAAGATGTGGGAGTTACATTCCAAGAATAGTCGGTCAAATGTAACTCTTATAACTCTCTATGACACATGTAAGGACATAATGACACCCTAGGATACCTACGGCATGGTGAATCACCTATGTATAGGAATCCCATGTACATAATATATATGCATGGTAAATATGCTACACCAAAAGAACTCCTTCTTGTATTGATGCTCAATAGCAAATTTACAGAACATAAGAATGGAAGACATTTGAGAATAAAGAAAAATAAAATTAAATTTTCACTAATTCTTTGTTCTCATCACACGAATCTCTCTCTCTCACGAATTCACAAAAACTTAGTAATCTCGAGAAGAACCTCAAATGAGGAGCTTGTTATAATTTATAGAAGAGAAGAAACTCTTCATCTTCTTAATGACTTTTCAAATACCATAATTTGAATTTAGATTGTTAATATTCCTATTAAATATTAAGTCCCTTTTATAAAAACAAGGTGACTTAAAGTTTACATTATCTTTCTAAAGTTAGTTAAAGATATATCAAAATGTTCAAACCCCAACGTAAAATTATATATTTGAAGAGAGAGGAGTGTTGGGAGAGAAGACAAGAGAGAGAAAGAGGAGGAAAAATAAGGATGAAGAATTATTTATAAGAATGAGATGATCAAAAGTGTCTATAGATTTGATCTCGCTCCCGAGTGGTCTCCATCTCCCACCGCCGAGAAGATCTATGTCGCTCCAACTTTCTTACTTAAACGAAATGTTGTAGGTTCCACTTTTTAAGCATTAGGAATGTGAACACATCATACGGTCTCTTTCTATCCATCAAGACACACTATTGATATATTTTTACTTTTCGAACGAGGATGGATGTTTTCTCCGTGATAAGTCCAATGGTGGCTATAATCTCGAGAGGCCTTGTTATCACCGAATCATAAAGCACCCTAGATGTTGATCGATTTCTAGTTTGATCACTCTAACCATCCAAAGTGTGATTGGATAACATGGGTACTATCTCCAAGTTGTGGGACTTGCTACTTGAGATAGACCTCGAGAGAAATGGTTCTTGCTCCTAAACTACACCTCCGCCACAATCTACTCTAATGGAGAAATTAGCTATTCTAACCTAAAATTCCAAGGGACCAGAGAGAGAGAATGCATAAATGAAAGCCTACACTAAAGCGGTGATACACCGTAAAAGAGGGTGTGAGAGTAATCTCCAAATGTGTGAAATACAGAGGCAAAGTGCACACTAGAAGAGGTGATGACAGTTCACCATAATCCAGCAAAATGCATCTACAACAATATTCCAAGCACACACAATGATAATGAACTCCTGCAAGAACATAATAAATAGACACAATATACTTGTAGAAAGATTAAAGGGGCAAGAAGAATGCAAGAAAACACAGCAGGGGAAGATACATCCACAAACTGATATTTTATTGCTTCATGATATGCACAGTTCAATCTATTACAAGATAAGGGCCTGGATCACCATGCAAGGAGTCCACTACAAGGGCCTGCAACACACTGGCTTCACAAAGCAATTTTATAGAGCTTTGTTACCCAAAACTCCCCTTTACAATGAGCCCAACACTCCAATTTATAGAAAAATGAGAAGGAGAAGAGAAGGGAAAGTGGAAATCCCAAAATCTGTCCTTCAACCACATTGTAAGAGGCATTAAATTGAGTGGAATGGTTTTCCATTACTATACTGTCCCATGTCTGCCAGAGAGAAAGAATGATGACCATGCCTATTAAATGCACTCCAGCTACAAATAAAACACATTTCGAACCCGGCCACGTTTTCTTAAAAACTCAATCAATTTCTGATCAAATAAAGGAATTTATTGATTTCTATGCATCGGGATCGAAACACGATTCCAAGCGGTACCAATTTTGTGCGATTTCGTTGAGAAATGCAAAAGTTATGGCCGTCGAGTGCAGTAGCTATTTTGGGCACAGCGGTGTTTTTAATCATTTGACGGAAAGAGCATTTCTTGGAGCCGCACACATTTCCTTTATTTAAACATATCTACCCTTATTAAAAATAAGAAATCCAGTTTTTGTGGTGTAGAGGACGTCGTGCCCGTTCCAGAAAGTCCAATTTTATCAAAATCGGAGCTCGGAGTCAAAAGTTATGGCCGTTTGAAGTTTCCGGACCAAACGTTGACTTTTCCTCCTGTGACACGTGTCATGATTTGATTGGTCCTCGGCTCCTTGGGGTTTTCACGTCCCGCGTCCCATTTGCCATCCGGGCTGCCTCGACTCTTTTTGCCGGTTCGCACATTTTTGGATCCCATTTGCCATCATAAGCCTAACTCTTTTCGCCCCCCGATTCGGGTGGTTCGCACATTTTTGGCCCAAATGTCCCATTTGCTTTCGGACCATTTGTTCCCATTTCGGCCGAACCGGCCGGTTCGGGTCCATTTGTTCCACTTGGCCCACTTTGTTTTGGGATTTCCTTGATCGATTTTTCGCCGAACGTGCCATCGGTATTTTTGAGATGTCCCTCTCGAGTTAGTCGAATTTTTCCTCTGTCGAATAGGCATTTTCGTGCCCGTGTACTTTTTCCCATTTGTCCCTGCTGCATTTCTTGTTTGTGCTGATTTCGCCTATTCGGTTCGCACTTTTCGTCATCCCGCACGTCCCAGAGGCGACCTTGAGCGGGACTTAGCCAATTTTCACAATTTTTCTGGATCAACCTATTTGCCTTCTGCAACCCCTTTTTTTGCATTTTCTCATAACTTACTCTCTTCCTCTTGGACAGGGGAGTTAGACAAATATGAGGGGACCCTAGAAACATGACTTTTCGCCATGAATCAATATAATTGCTTCACATATTATCAAAGTTACCTTGGGGGTGAATTTTGGATAAAGGAACTCCGGGGTATCCTTAGTGAATGATAATGGATTTACTTCCTCTTTCTTAACATATTCCTTAAATGGACCAATCAACACATTGTGGTTGTGTATTCTCCCATCATAGGTACTCCAGTTTCTAGATTTGACGACTAATATTATCCTTTAATTTGTATGCTTGTTCCTCTTTTTCATCCAACTTGGTGATGGATTAGTTGATTGCTTCAAATATGATTTCTAAGGCCCTTGACCATACATGCCAAAAGTATTTGGAAGAATTTACAAAACATTTATTCTCAATCAACTCGAGGGTGAATGTTTCTCATTTCATTCACTCTTGGACCATGAGGTTCCCATTAATCCCTTTCTTTCTCCAAATTTTATTTAAGTTCTCACATCCTATTTGCAATTGCACACATCTAGGAGATAATTTTGATTTCCTCTTAGAGCATTGACTTCCCATTTTCAGAAATTTAATTGATCCATTCATTATAAAGCTCACCCCCTCCATTCGAACTCATGTTTCCTCTAGATGGATTATGGGTATAATTTACTAATAATTGTAACTTATTCAATGGAAATTGTCGTTGCATTTGGATCCATTAGATGTTTCACATAGGATGATAGAGTTTGAACCGCTTCCTTTAACTCATAAATATTATTCTTATATTCTTTATTCTTCACACAATCATGTAAGGAGAAGATTGTTGATACATGTGTAAATCCCATTCATGAGTAGCTAGCACTAGTGGAATTGTGCTCATCTCATAATTGGCCGGTGTCATCTCATCCACTGGATTGATCACCTTCAGTTGGGTTACTTCAATATATTGATTACCTATTTCTCTTTTGTAGAAAAATGAAGACATGTGTGTGAACTTCCTTTTATTTCACTTAGTCAATGCCCAAATTGTTGATAAATAAGGGGCTACTACTTGTTGAAAATGCGAGTATTTATTTCATGTATCCACATGAAGATTTCTTCGAGACTTAAAATCTATGTCAGGTGCATCAATCATTCCCTCCTCTAGAGGAGGAGACACATCTTGAATGAGGGAGGTATTAGTGTCGACAAGAGGTTAGGCTTCTTGTGGTGGTTCAAAGACTAGGCATTGAACTATGTACTATCTCTCCATTTGTGCTTTTTCCACTGGATATTCTTATTACATTTATGCATCCGGTGTTCTCGACTTCTATTATTATAATTAAGCCTTCTTCTATCCTAGCTCTCTTTGGTCACTTTTTATGAGAAGAAGTCTCACATTAAATAGATCTTACTTTAGAAATTGTTCCAGTGCCTTGAACTTGAAGAAAATTTTGTATATTTTGATGATGACTTCCGAGAGGATTGTTTCTGACTTTTGGGGATACCATGTGATTGGATGATCATGGCTTTCTTTCTCTAGAAACAATCCCTTTTCTCTTGTCTACCTTTTGGTACCCAAACTAATTCTCCTTCAAAGTGTTAGCATCATCATAGGTTTAGCAGGAATCTTAGAGATAGAAAGATCATGATGAGTCATTTTGTAGCTAGTGATAGGATCTAACTAGTAATTAATCACTTAGATGTGGAGAAATGGATAGCACCCTCAAAAGTATTTTATCTATCCTCACTATTTTAGGTTATGCCTTTCAACCAAGGTAAGAGAACCTTTTTGTAGCACGTTGTTCATGGAGGAGATGGAGATATCCTTCCTAATGAAGTTGTTAAGGATACCTTAAAGAAAATATGATCAATGCAAAAAAATATAACTTTCATGAGTTGTCGCTCTAGATAGTGGAGATATTCTCTAGGCAAGGTTCAGGCTACTAAAGACATTTGGAATCCTGATTGTTTCTGCATGTTTTGGTAGTAAAATTTGTGCATTTGTATACACACATGAAAAATAGTGGTAGTATGTGTATGATTAGTTGTTTTGAGTGAATTTGGTGGGAGGTGAAGCAGGATAAAGTTTATTATACCTAATATTTGAGAATTTTTGAAAAATGGAAAACTAAACCAACAGAATCCTTCAGAGTAGTTAAAATGTTTCTTTGACAAAACTATGCACTTCAATGGAGGCCTAGATTAGAACTTTTCATAAAATATATGAGATTATAACACGAAGGCTCGAGTTGGAAAACCCAACAAACCTTAAAGATCTGAACCCAATCATGCCTGAGGTACACCCAGAGGCTTATAGACAATCTCCATCAACAGATGAGAGAAAAGTGATTTTAAATCTTTTATTTCACTCCCAGATGAAAGCTCTCTTCGAGAAATGAAATTGATGATGCCACTAAACTATCACAAGGATTGAGACTTGTGTGATTGAGACAGATTTTGACACAAGATTGCAACAGGAATAAGAACAACTATTTGTAGACATTCAAAAGTAAAGCAACACATTTTGCATAAGATCCACATAGAATAACTCGAGTTTGATTAAATTTATCAAGTAGGGAAATTTTCTAGAACAATCTCAGAGCTTGTCAATGGTTGTACACTCATAACCACCTTGACATGATCAAATTCAATACAAAAGAGATATACATGCTTCTCAATCAGCTTCTCAAAAGGATGGGCTCTATCAAGCCTTTTTTCTATTAGGAAAATCAATCTTGACCCCTCACACTCCAACCATTTGCACGATAAATTTTTGCCATTTATAACATTTACAATAGAGCCTTTTCCCCAAAAATCTAGACATTGAGTGCCACCAATGCTTGCCATGATCACGATCATGATTCCCAGAATCAGATTTGTAAAAAGTGGCTAGGTGCTCATGGGGCGAGATCTCTTCAAAAATCTCCCACATTCAACTCCTTTCTCTAACAAATCACTCTTCCTTCTATTCACCAACCACTTCGCCCTCAATCTATCAAATTAGGCTCCTTGCATGCTTGGGAGAATAAAATGGAAAATCAAATGAGCCCGATAGTTAGACCATTTTAATGGCGAAAGACATCTCCAGATCTCCTTCACCAAACTTAGATATCAAAATTTAGTCCCCTCCCTGCCTAGCGTGTAGGAAATACCAAGAAATCATGAAGACTCATACTTCCAGGAGTGTTTCATTAAAGATGGGGGGAAAATCAGATTCAAACTCATAGCTAATGTTTATCTCTACTTTAAATTTAGGTTGTCCGGATGGAAGATTTAATTTTAAAACAGGCCCGGGGGTTCGTTGAACTTTTATAACCTTTTGAAACAATGGAAAAAAATTCCATTTTTCTCTGCACCTCCGCCCTTGAGAAATGAGCCTGACACGTGTCCTGAGGTGGGTCCCAAAGGAACCATGACCAAATTCTGATATTTCACCTCCCTTTTGGAAAAGGGAAAAATTTCCAAGTTCCTCCCACAGCTCCACCCTTCCACTTCTAGTCTCTAATGTGGGTCCCAGTGGAACCCCGCTCCCTTTTTCACTTTTAACTCCTTTTCCCACAAAGGGAAAATTTCCCATTTTTCCTCCAAAGGTCCGCATCTCCACCGTTGACTGGAGCAAGTTTTGACCCTTCCTCTATTAGGCTTACGGGCCATTTTTGATATTTTAACCCTTTTTGAATAAGAGGTAAAAAATTTTAAGTTGCCCCCGATGGTCTTCTTCCTCGCCTTTTGACTTTTCAGATTGCCACATGTCACAATGGCACATCTTGAGATGGTTCCCAAAACTTGAGATCTTGAAAGACGCGTGGGCTCTCCATGTGTCCTGGTAGAAAGATTTGTCTAAAGGATTGAATCTCAGTGGAAGGCATCATGTGTCAGAGTCCGAGGCAATCTCCTTTGGCCATTGAAAATTCCAAGCAAAATGTAAAGTGAGTGGAGGCCTCCAAGTGTCCTCTTGGTGCTTCTTTAAAATGAAACTCAAGGGCCAGTCCCCAAACATGTGTGGTTCCTCCACGTGTCCTGTGCCTAATAAAACCTTTTAAAAAAGACTAAGTATGGGAAGACCATGGAAGCCTCCATGTGTCTCCATGGTGCAATTTCAAAATGGTGCCCAAGTTTGAGACCCTGAATGAGCGCGGGCTTACCACATGTCCCTATCCCACCAAACTATATTAGCTGCATAAAAATTTGTCTAAGTCAAAGTGGAGCAGTGGAGACCTCCATGTGTCCTCTCGGCGCTACTCCAAGGCCAAACCAAAAGTAAATCTTCAAATGAGCACCGCTCCTCCACGTGGACAAATTTCTAAGTGGAGGCAATTCATAAAATTTCTAAAGTACCCTACCAATCCGTGTTGAACCAAAAGAGGCCACGTTCTTTTAGATGCAAGGATTTAAATTTGACTAGGAGAAATGCCCGTCAAACCGTAAAATGTAGAAAAATGACCATTTGAGCCGAAGATGAATTTTTTTCCAAGGACAAGAGGATTTAGAAATATTACAAGGCTCAAATATGCTCCTCAAAGCTACATCCATTCATTTTCCTTCAAGTATTCAGGGAAAAAATGACAAGGACAACAAATCTTGACTGTAAAAAATGGAAAGAATGGGAGGGCTCGAGTTTTAGATAATCAGAGAGTGGGAGACCCAAATTACAGACCGCTTCAGAGGAACAGAGAAACAAGGAAACATAAATGGACCCATACGTGAACTTCGACCCAAGAACAAATTAATTATGGCAAAAAAAAGAAAGCAAAGATCTCCCATGCACAACACAGGGGAATAATATATGGAAAAGGCTATAAATTGATGGATTGCAATGAAAAATGGGGTGAGACTATTTTGACCACAAACATCAACTCGACTGGGGATGGGCACTCCTATGAGTGCCACAAGAACAATGGTAGACCAAGTGCCAAAAATATCCATTGGGCAAAGGAGTTAGCTTGCAGAGCAGAGAAACAAAGCCATCTTCCAAAAATGAATAGAGAAACCAGCAAAAACAAGTCACCAAGGACCAGAGCGAGAGAAAACACAAAAGACGGAAACAAACAACAAACTATACACTATACAAAAGAGTTTTACCTTGATCCTTGGGAATCAATCCAAGAAATTCTTCAAATTTATGCCATTAATAGGAAGCTCAAGCAATTCACCATTTAAATCCTTCAAGAAGAAGGTATGTTCACTAGTTCTAATATCAATGGAGTAAGGGCCCATCCATAATGAGTCAAACATTCCATGATTGCCCTTATCTTCATTCCTATTATCCCATAGTAGCACAAGATATCCAACATTGAAAGCTCTTGGAGTGACCTTCTTGTCAAATAACTTCTTTAGCTTTTCTCTAAACTTTACATGCCTCTGGTGGGATTCCCTCCTTTCTTCATCAAGTTCAACAATCTGGTTAATGAGCATCATAAGGACTTACTTCTTGATCCTCCAGTTGTTGAATGAACTGATATGAGGATAATTGCATATGCAGGGGAAGTAGGGCCTGAGTTCCATACACCAACTCAAATGGACTCTTTCTAGTGGCTCTTTTAATAGTGATTCTATCAGCCCAAACAAAAACTTCAATTGTTCACCCCATTTTCTCTTGTTCAGCTCCAAGGTTCTTCTGATAATCTTTAACAGGTTTTTATTACTGGACTCAGCTTGTCCATTTCCTTGGGGTTGTAATTAGAGGAATATGTCAATTTGATCCCATACTCTTTACACATTACCACTAGAGGTTTAGCTCTAAAACTCATGGCATTATCAGCTACAATTTTGACTGGCACTCCAAACTTGCAGATGATGTTGCTAAGCACAAAATCCATGACAACTTAGTGTGTTGCCTTCTTGGTGGGGATTTCCTCCACCCATTTAGTAAAGTAATCAGTGGCTACAAGAATCCACTTATGGCCATCACTTGAAGGGTCTGAAATCTCACCAATGAAATTCATTCCCCATTGCTTGAATGGAGCTTAATTGATCTAGTCTAGAAAGGAAGGAGCCTAAACTTTTAGTCTTCCAGGAGAAGCACTAAAGCAACTCTAATTTCTTCTAACCAATAAGTTTGTATCCTTAAAGAGATTTGGACACCAATATAAAGCCCTCAGATCTTGTGTACTATGTGAATCTTGCAACAAAATTTCCCCACAAACTCCTCCATGGAGATCAACAATTATCTTAGGGGCTTCTTCTTCAGTAATGAACCTTAAGAGGACTCCCTCTGGGTTCTTCCAAGCTAACCCATAATCAGTAATGAAATATTTCTGGGAAGCCAACTTAAGGGCTCTTTTCTGGTTCTTACTTAAATACTCAGGGTAGTTTAGATGTCTAAGATAAAAAATTACATCTTTGTACCACTCAGAACTCATCAATTTTTGAAAAACATCTACCCTACCTTCTTCTACCTCATTTACCTCAATAGTTTACAAGTTTCTCTCAGCCATAAGTTTAGCCAGGCCCAAACCTCTCACCAGCTTCATGGTTTAGATATCCATTTCATATTCTTGTAACTTGTTCACCCATCTACATCTTTTTCTTGAGACTTCCATCTCTTATAAGATGTCTTTCACCATGGTGTGGGGAACATAAGAAACAATCTTAGAACTCAAAATGTAAGGCCTAAAAACTTTGTTGCTTTTACCAAGGCAAATGCTTGTTTCTCAATAATAGTGTATTTGAACTCAGCCCCCTGTGATTCCTTACTAAAAAAGGAAATTGGCCTCTCAACCCCTTCAACATCCTTCTGCAGTAGGATAGAAGCAACAGCGAGTGTTCTCTGAAGCAAAAGAGAATAGTTGAAAGGGCTTCTTATAGTCATGAGCTACTAGAATAAGTGCATGCTTTAGTGCCTCTTTAATCCCATTGAAAGCTTGGATGGAAGCCTCCTCCCATTTTATGGCTTGGTCCTTTTTAGCATGGAAGTGATTGGAATGGTCAACTCAACAAAGTTTGATATGAATCTCCTAATGAAGTTTATCTTCCCAAAGAAAGACTAAATTCCTTTCTTGGTCCTTGGAATTGGGACCTTACTGATGGCCTCTACCCTTTCTAGATCAATCATCACCCCTTTATGTTACATGATGTGGCCAACCAATTTTTCCTTCTGCACTCCAAAATGGAACTTCTTTGGATTGAGTGAGATACCATATTCTCTACATCTTATCAACATCTTCTCCAAGTGCAGCAGGTGATCACTTCTCTTCCTGGAAAATATAGTTACATCATCTTGATACACTGTAATAAACTCATTGATGTAACCAAAAAAAGCAACATCCATTGCTCTTTGAAAGGTGGCTCCAAAGCATTCATCAAACCGAAGGGCATCCTAACATACACATACATCCCCAAGGAGTAGTAAAGGTTGTCTTGATCCTTTCTAATTCCTTCACCACAACTTGGTTATAACCAAAGAAACCATCTAGGGTGGAGAGTAATTCAAAACCAATCACTAATTGCAACATGTTTTCCATATTTGGTAAAGGATAATTATCCTTCATAGATGCTCTATTTAGATTCCTAAAATCTACACACAACCTGATATCACCATTCTTATTTCTTACTGGTACTAGGTTTGCAACCCAAGAAGAATACCTTGTGGGTTGAATAATCCCTCCATCTCTTAGCTTCTTTAGTTCCTCTTGCATTTTAAGAGATAAGAGTGGATTTATTGGCCTCATTTTTTCCTAAATGGCTTTGCATTAGATTCCAAGGGAATCTCATGTTGAAACAAGTCCTCTCTGTATGCTTTTAGTTCAGAATAGGTCCAAGCCATGCAATCTTGATACCTTTTCAGCAATTGGATGTAGGACTACTTCTCCTCCTTGCTGAGATTGCTACCTAACCATATCTTCCTTAGTCATTCCTCAATATCCCTTGAGGTTTTCATGTGTCTATTAATAATGCAATCAACATTATCAAAAATTTGATTCAAGAGAAACCAAGCCATCTAGGAATGGTATTAGTCTTTAGATGGATGATGCCCTAGCCAAACAAGGTTTCTTTCCCTCTATGACACATACCATTGGCTCCAAATCAATGCATTGATTAGAAAATTCTCCCTTGTTCTACAAAAATCTTCTAATTTGAGCATCATCATCAAATACCTACCAGTGTTTAATGTTGTCAAGGATAGAGGGTCTTGTCAATACTTCCACATCATATTCACAATATTGGGACACTACATAATTGTCAAAATGAGACCCCAAGACTGCAAGTTTTTCTTCTAAGTCATTGAACTTCCTATCATGATGCATAATATTGAATGAATCAAACATCTCAATGAAATCCCAAACTGCATGCTTGTATTGTCTCATTCATTGATTCTTTGTGGTATCCAATTTTCTAACTTGTTTTATAATTAACTCTGAGTCTCCCTTGACAATGATGTCTTTGACACCATACTTCTAAGTAATTCTTTAAACTCAACAAGGTTGTTAGTGTACTTAAAGTTGAGTTTGAAGGAAAAAATATTTTTTCCTAACCTGGAGAGAAAAAAATAACCCCATCACCATTCCCAAACTTGGAGCAAGCTCCATCAAACAATATAGTCCAAGGAGATCCCATTTTTCAAGGCATTTGCATTCTTCAATCTTGTGCTCCTTTCCATTAGCAAATCCTACAAAGTTATTAGCATCAACACTTGTGTACATAACTTCATAAGATGCATTGTTGGTATCCTCAATAAGGTGCAACATCTTATTTTCCCCATACAACTTGAGAAGACTACCTCAATTGGGATGATGGCATAGGAAATATCCATTTGAACACTCCCAGCAACACTTGCTGCCCATTTTCTAGATAACAAAATACCCCATTTGGTTGGGCAATCAACAATAACTACATCAAGCTTCTAATTCCTTCCTCGGATAGGAGAAAAATTGTACCACCGAACCCTTCACACATCCCACCACCTGGCACCTCTCTAGAATCCATGGCAAGTACACTTCCTATATGTTGTTGTTACTTTGATGTTTAACTCATTCATAACCTCCAGAGGCATAACATTGCATGATGCCCCTACGTCAAACATACATTTGTATACTAACTTGTCTTTAATTATTAGAGTGGTGAAGAATGGATCCACATTCAGTGAGAATATACCATGGATGTTCCCAAATAAACCTCGGGTTGTTCATCTAGCTCCTTTAATGTTGGTGGTGCTTCTAGTTATTTAATGACTGGTGGGGTTTGTTATCTCTCGAAAGTACACCCAAAAGAGAGATGGCAATAGGTTTTCTAAGTCTGTAAAAGATCTCTCTCTCTTAGATACAATGGGGACACCTCAGGTCTGTGGGTATACCTATTTTGAGGTGAACCTCTACGGGATTAAAAGGCCGGTTCCTTATTGGTGTTCACTAAACTATTTTCTAGGAGTTTTAGGGTTAGGAGGTGACTGAAAATGAAATAATTGCTAAGGTGATACACCAAATTTGAATAAAGAACTTGACTTGAGTGGAATACACAACTGACTTGTGAAGAATTCTTTGTGTGCATGAACCAATTTGTACTTTCTACAGAAATGTAAGGGCAAAAACACTTAATTTTTACTGAGGGAGAATCACAACACTGGTAAGCTAACATGCACAATAAAATTTAGTAGAAAATAGTAGATCTGTAGTAGGGTAAAGTGACTAATCAGGGAATATTGATTCACAATATTAATACTGGTATACACAAGTCTGAGAATAACTTGGAAAGGAAAAAGTAATTCAACACTCAGAGCGTAAAATTGCAAAAATTGATTCATTACTCATATCAAAAGTTGTTCTGGGAAAAATCTCTGAAAAATCTCCTCTCCTTGTGCTTTGCAATAGCACACAATATATAGCAAAATTCACCCCCTTCCTAAAATAGCCTCAAGGTTGTACTCACCCATCTATCCTAATTTTATCCTTTATTTAATAATAAATAAAGGAATAAAATAATACAAACTAAAGTACGGGATAAAAATAGGCATTATCAACCTTAGATACAATTCATCAAACTATAGTTGATTTTTCTTTTTTAGGAAAGAAAGATGAATAATTGATAATTTTATAGTTTACTTTCTAGGTAAAGTCTTCTCTCTTATGTCCTGTTGTGAAGGCATGCAAAAATAATCTCCTATGTATAGGAAAAAGGATGTAACCTTAGCCATATTTGCAAAAAATAAAGTGAAGTGGGGACCACCTCCAAGGTATACATGTTTTCTCGATTTTTCTTCACTGATCTGGATAGTCACAAAAGTGACATTTGCAAATTTGTTTGAAAACCCCATGTGGGGACCACCTTTGGTTTAAGATGCTGCCACATTGTGGACTTAGGCATTAGCATGTATAAAATAATAAAGGGGACAACCCTTGGCTAGCCCACCATGTATATTTGGTTCGCCACCTTTGGACTTGGCACATAATACAATTTTTCCCTTTTCGGGACTTTTGGCATATATAATGATTTGCTTTGATTTTGCTTGGTGACTATGGTTTAGACTTTACATAGTCTTGGCAATTGATTGATTTGACCATCCACGGGCTACCCCTCTCCACGATGACTCACCCCTTACAGATTTTGGCGGTTAGTAACCTAACCCTACTTGGTTTTACCTAGATCTTCGTGAGCACTAATGGCCCCTGATCTGTGCCTTGGCTATGTTTCCACCGTTGATTATGTAACCCTGATTAGGGTTCTAGCCTAGGTAATTAATGCGGTCGGTGGTGTTTAAGTGAACCTTGGAGAATGACCACCATTCATCTTGGCACTTGGCATTTGCTTGATCGTTGATCTTTAATCATGGGTTAGGGTTTTGGAACCTTAGTTCAAATGTGAGTTTATACCTTCGAGCTTGGCATTTGGTCATTTCATTTGATTTTTTGCTCTCTGGGTGAAGCCTTGGCAAAATTTTTACTTGCTCTGGATTTTTCGATGAAAGGCATATGATACTTGGAGATCTTGACTTCTTTGAGCCTAAAAATTCATTTTGAAGTCTTCGACACCATTGATGCTTGTTCGGCCTACGTTTTTTTTGATAAAAAATGAAGGTATTTCTTCATTTTTTGTTTCTGAACTATGGCTCGGATTTTCCTTTTATATGATCAATAGATCATTTTAAATCTATTTCTCTCTACCTCTCCTTCATGGAGTGATGAATTTCTATTTTCTTTTTTGGTTTCGTGCTCTTGATAGCCAACGAGCTTGGCTCGAGCCTATAGAGGGAAGTTGTGGCTGTGTGATCATTTTCTTGCTTCGTATTTCGAACTCGGTGAGTTCCTTAACTCTGTCTTTCTCTTCTATTTGAGCTTGGGCTTTCGTTTTGTAACTCTGAAGGTGGAAGAACTAAGTAAACACTCAAAAATGTCTCATGGGTCCATTCCTTTACTTCTGAAGTGAACCTTAAAACTCTGAATCATTGTTAAAAAACTTGTTGAAGCTTATTCTGTGCGTTCTGATAAATTATTTGTAGTCTAGGCTCGGTGCTTGAAAATGTTTGACTGTTTCCACTTCTGTTCGGCTTAGAACTCTGTTTCGTTTCTTGGTAGATGTATACTATTTATTTGTTATTTAAAACACGAGCTCCTTTGGGTTCTGTAGATGTATATTTTTACCCTGTAGGTTTGTATCTTCTTTTGTGGCTCATCTCTCCTTCTGATGAAATGAAAGAAAGTTCTTACTTCTGCTCTTGGACTTGTAAACAATTCCATTTCTGGGAAACCTTAGCTGAGCATTTGTAGCATTGAAAATGAGCTCTCCATTTATTGCAGACCTGTATAAGTTCATCTCCTCTTTTTCCTGTAGATGCATGTTTGTAATTTGTGATTACTTACTTGCATTCTGTAGAGGCAACTTGTATTGTTGAATCATTTCTGTTTCTATGTAAAAGCTTTCACTTCGAGCTTAGACTTGTCTGGATATTCTCTTCATCTTCCTTTTCCTTCAGTTAGAAGATGGATGCTACTTGTATATTCTGTAACTTGACATTTGCATTCAGAAAGAAGAATCTAGAAGTTGTATGCTTTTCATTTGTTGCAAACATGATTGCATACTATCTGCATAATGAAGTAAATATCTCTTTTCTGGAAAGTGAAAGAAAGTGCTTAGTTTTCTTTTCTGTAATAGTACTTCACTTCCTAGAAGTTATAGTAGTTTCTTTGTTTCACCTCTTGCATTATTTCTCAATTCTGTTTTTTTGGAAAAGTCCATTTTGCAAGGGGAAACTCTGGCAAAAATTTTCAGAATCCTTCTCTTTCTAGATTTTGATAATTTGACCTTTCTAAAAAAGATATAACATCTCTCTTTGCTTATCTGATCATCTGAATGAGTTGTCCATGCTGACTTTACTTGATTCATTGCAACTTTTCTGAAAATTTGCAAAGTAGTTGCTTCTTTGATTCACACTTAAATTTGGAAATAAAAGGAACATTGATAGTTATAGCATGATGAGAATCCGAGAAAACCTGTATGTTTCATTTGATCATGATATCAATTTTAAAAGTGATGAAACATGAATTTTCCTTGACTGTTTTACTTCCTTTTGAAGCTCAGATAGCTTAGAAAGCAATGTAGTAGCTGAAAAGCATGTGTTTCAAATCAAAAGTCAATTTTACAAGGGGAGACTCTGGCAAAAAATTTCCAAAATCTTATTTTCTCTCTCCTTTTCCAGATTTTTGATCCAGATTTGCAAAATATCTTCTTATTAGCTCATTCTGACACTTCTTTCTTCTGTAAACCATCTAAAAATGATGTTTGTGCTTCATTTAGTAGATGCTTTCTTCTTAACCAAGTAACTGATTTTCAATCAATGTTGCAACTTGTTCCTACAAAATTCAAAAATGAGTTAGAAATAAATAGGCCTTTTGGCCTCTCTTGTATCCATGTGATTTATTTCTTTTTCTTTCCTTCTTCTATAACCTTTTTCCAACCTCCTTCCAGTGTCATTTACTCATTTGTTTCTTTCACAAGCTACTTCAGATTCTGCCCCTTTTAAATCAACTCTTAGCTTCATTTGACCTTCTCTTTTCAGATTCACTTTATGAACTCTACCTCTTCCTTGTTGCCAGCTCATCTATATTTCTTTGTTTTCCTGTGCCATGTGTTTCTGTACTTCTTTCTTTCAAGTACCATTAGATACATCGAATTCAGAATTTGTATTTGCTTTAGAACATGAGTATTGGAATAACATTGTACCCTGAGCTCAATTTGACAGATACTTCTCTTGTCTTGCAGGTGTTAAGAAATGGAGATGGAAGCGGAAGATGGAAGAGTTGAGATGGAGATGGAAAGGCTGAGGAGTGGAGATAGAAGACAGAAAAGGCAATGATGGGTTCCTTTTTACTCCTCTACTCTTGTTCTTTAGCACATGCGGTATTCTCATTTCCATGTATATGATGAGTCACTTAGTCATATCCCATGGCTTGTGTGGGAAAGCTTATGATCTCTTATGAATAAAGCATTAAATTGAAATAATGAGTTGATTATCTCTTTTCGTATTGAGTTTTCCTTTGATTGTACAATGATGTAGGCAACTCAATATCTCAATAAAATGAATTAACATAAGGGATAACTTGAAGTGAATACTCTGTAACTCCAAAGTGGATAACCATTGAATGAAATGTGTCTCTTTGTATGTTGTTTGATTATCTCAGCTTCCATTCTTCATTTTGACTCCTTTCTGCTACCTCCATTTGGACATTGTTGTCACTGTTTGTTTGTCAATATTTTCTTGATGGAAGTGGTAGGAAAGGAGTCAATTGTAATATTTTATGGTAGCACAGATAAATGCAAACTTATAAATCATAACAACTTTAATGAACATAGATCAGAGAAATAAAATTGTAGGCATCAAGATAATAACCGTGAATCTGATTGTCTGAAAACGCCACTATGTCTGCTGTTCCAAAACTATACACCTTACATATTCTGCAATCTGGTGTCTTCATCAGGATAACACAACTATCCTTCAGGGCTTGTGTTCTCTTGCTGAGGATATTCGTGAGATTACAGACTATGTGAGTTGTTACGTTTTGTAACAAAGCACACATAGCTGCAGATTTCACTTAATCTCTTTCACAAATCAGTAGTAACAAAATAATCTGATATAATTCCCTTAGCTTAGGTACACTTCACCAAAGTTGTCCATTGTAACAAAGTTTTGAGTTGCCCATTTTTACACAAGTGCAAAAATTGTCAACATTTCTAGTGATCCTGCGGGGAAAGCTACTTGCTAGCTTGTAGACTAGTGCATTACTCTTGTCCATTGGGTGTGGAGTCCAAATCTGTAACCAAAATCTACCCTTTTTCGAAAGGTCCAACCCTTTCAAAACAACTAAAGCTAGGAAAAGATCTGGCAAACCAGACCATGTGCATGAATGCACTTATTGAAAATAAAGAATGATGCAATGTGTAGAACTACACTTATTGAGGGGAAATCCTACTCTAACCAATCACTATAAGATTTTTAATACGGTGTTTGAGAAACATACCATTCAAAGGAATGGGAAGTTCCTCTCCATTCAGCTTGGAAAGATGAAAAATTTTGTGTTTTTATAAGCGATATCATATAAGGACCACTCGTGAGTGTATCAAACTTTGAGTGTCTTCCGGCTTAGCATGATTAGCATCCCATTTCAACACAATATCTCCTTCATTGAAGATTCTAAATTTGGATTTCTTGTCAAAAGTCTTCTTCATCTGATTTTGATTCTTCTCCATGTTTAAATGAGCTTGATCTCTTAGCTCTTGTAATTCCATCAATTCTGCATAACGGACCTACAATGGTTCATTCTCAAGTAATTCCATTTGATGTAGCAAATCTAATGCAGGTAACTCAATTGAAATTGGCATCCTCACTTCTTTCCCATACACAAGCTTGTATGGTGAATTTCCAACTGATCTCTTAGGGGTCACCCTATCAGCCCAAAGTGTTGAATTCAACATTAGATGCCAAGCTCTTTGATTATCCTTGAGTGTTCTTCTAATGATCCTTAATAGATTCTTGTTAGTGCTTTCAGCTAAGCCATTACCTTGTGGGTAATAATTAGATGAAGATCTCAAGTAGATTCCATGGCTAATAATCCAATTTGTTACTTTAGCATCAAGAAATGCTAAGGCATTATCTGATATGATAGTTGTTGGAACACCAAATCTAGACTATCCCTTTATAGAAGGCTAGTATTGAAGCTTCATTAGCATCCTTCAAGGCTACTACTTCAGTCCATCTTGTAAAGTAATCTGTAGTAGTTAGAATCCATTTATGTCCTTGTGAAGAAGGTGGGTTAATCATTCCGATAAATTCAAGACCCCACTGCATAAAGGGTTGATCAACTGAAATAGGTTGCAAAGGCAGCGAAGCTAAACATTCTTTTCCAACAAAGAAAGCACACTTCTTGCACTTCATGATCCATTCAAAACAGTACTAAAATATGCTAGGCCAATAGTAACCTACTTTCATGATTTTAAAAGTTTTAGTTCATGCTGAGAAGTGACATCATGCAGGTCCTTCATGGAATTCTGATAATATCTTTTGAATTTTGTCATAATCGACACATCGCAACAAGATTCCATTTATATCTCTTTTAAACAATACACCATCCATGAAAAGATAAGGAATATCCTATAATCTAAAATATCTTCATTTATTCTTATCCATACCTTCTGGATAGGTTCCATATTGTAGATAGTTAACAAAATTAGTCATCTATCTTGATTCTTGAATTTCTTGAGAAGGTTCAGGTTGCTGATTTTCTAGTTGCAACATAACGTTTGATTGTTGATACATGGTTTCAGCATGGTGTTCTGAAACTTCAGGTTTTACATCCTATTGTTTCTCCATATCAGCAATTAGATGCTCACATAAACCTTTACCTCAAACTATCTTGGAAACTCGGATATCAACATCATATTCCATAACCTTCGTTATCTAGCCTGCTCTTTTCTCATTCAACTCTTTGTTCAACAAGAAAGCTTTCACATTTGGATGAGAAACAAGAACATGAATTCTATTGTTTGAAAGCATGTACTTAAAATTATTTAGTCCTCTGACTATGGAAAGTACTTGTTTCGTAATCGTGCAAGCTTTGTCCAAAGAAAGCAATTGGCTGTTCGATATTCTCATCATTGACCTGAGTTAGAATAGCTGAGATTGTTTCAGCTCCTGCAAGTGCATACATTGTAAAATCTTTGTCAAAATTTGGATTTACAAGAGTAGGAGCCTAAGAAATAGCTGTTTTAATAGCCTCAAAACCTTCTCTCCCTTCACTGGTCCAAGAGAATGTTTTCTCTTTCCTTAGCATGGCTGTCAATGGCTTAACCAATGCTACAAAATATGGGACAAATCTTCTGACAAAGTTGATTTTTCCCAGAAATGCTCTGTAATGCCTTCTTGTGATGAGGTAATGATAGCTGTGATATGGCTTCAATTCTGAAAGGATCAATTGCTAAACCCTGTTTGGAAACAATATGGCCGAGTAGCTTACCTTCATGTACTGAAAAGATAGACTTTTTGGGATTCAAAGATATTCCAAACTACCTGCAGATCTAAAAAGTTTGTCTCAAATGCATTAGATGTTCATCAGTATTTTTGAGAATATAGTGACATCATCTAAATAAACAAGTATGCATTTATTTAGTAGGCTACAAAAATCCATGTCCATTGCACGTTGAAATGTTGCACCAACATTTGAAAGACCAAAAGGCATCCTTTTGTAAGCATAAGTACCCCACTTGGTGGTAAAAGCTATTTTATATCTGTCCTCTCCTTAGACTAAAATCTGATTATATCCACTGTAACCATCTAGAAGGGATAGTCTATCTGATCTTGAGACTGTTCTCAAAATATGATCCATGTTTGGTAATGGATAATGATCTTTCAATGATGCTTTATTAAGATCTCTGAAATCCACACATAATCTGATTTCTCCATTCTTTTTCCTAACTAGAACAAGATTTTCTACCTAACTTGAATGCTTAACCAGAAAATAATTCCTGATTGAATCAATTTTGATAATTCTTTCCTCATAAGAGGTTCTATTCTGGGATTTATAGGCCTTTGTTTCTACCTATCTGGTTTAGAATTTGGCTATAATTAAATCATATGTTGTGCTAGACTGAGGTCAAACCCTTTCAAGTCTTGGTATCTCTAAGCAAAACATCTTTAAATTCAAAGTGTAAAGCTTAATAAAAGACTATTTTTTGATAAGAAACATACCTTTCCAAGAAATAAGTTCTTCCCTTTATCAATCGAAACCTCTTCGTAATTAAAAGCATGAGAAGACATCTTAGCTTTTCCTTTCTTAACTGGTCATCAGTGTCTTTGAAGATGTCTTCCACTATGACAAGTCCTCTAGGAAACTTGTTTGTCTTTAACTGAACAATTTGGTCACCATATAGATGTTGTAATTTATCCTAATTTACTGCAGAAAATTCAGCTTCTTGCTGTAAAAACCTGCAGATTTGATCATCACTCTCAAACACCTACCAATTAGATTCATTATTAGGTATAGAAGGTCTGACAATCAACTTAACATGAGGCTGAACTTTGTTGCTTTCTATTTGTTCCAGCACTTCAAAATAGCACCAATTGCTGCCAGTCTATCAACATGTTTATTTTCGGCTCTAGGAATAGACTGAATATTAATGGCATCAAAATCTTCCATTAAGTCTAAAAATCTATGCCTGTAAGACTTCATTAATGGATTCTTACATACATTGAAGTTTTTTACTTGATTTATTACTAACTCAGAATCGCCAAAGACTTGTAATGTGTTGATTCCTCTTTTTCTGGCCCAAAGTAAGCCATGAATTAACACTTTGTACTCAGCTACATTACAAGTGCATGAAAATTGAAGACTCAGAGCTGTAAAATACCTTTCATTTGTTGGGGAAGTGAGCATCAGACTTGCTCCCTACCCCTTCTTATTCTTAGCTCCATCAAAATGAAGCTTCCAAATCCCTTCTGTTTTATTTTTTGTTTTGGACAACAAGGGAACTACTGCACTTTCTTCATGCATGTAATAAACACCAAAAATATGTTCTTCAACTTCCTTAAAAGGATCATGAGCATGTTCTTCAACTATTTTCTCATCCATGAACATGTTAGAAACACCTTCTAGTGCTGAAATCTGAGCTACATCATCAAAATCAGATTGATCTAAAGTTGAATAATTTTACATAGCATTTGGTGAATGAGGCTCAATATGAAATCTAGCCAATGGCTTAGAATTTATGGTAACCTTAGTGCCATAACGTGTAGTGAAAAATAAGAAAGACCAATTAGAAGAGAGGTAGCCTCCTATTTTTGCTGTAAAGTCTCTAGATAGGCACAAAGCAAAATATGGAGGTAAATCCACAACAGTAACATCTTGTAAAATGGAAACATTTGGGAAAGCATGTAACGTTACCTCCAAATTTCTGATTACTCCAACTATATTGGTTGCAGTCCCATCAAGCTATAAAACACTCCTTTTTGTAGGTTCATATTGCAGGCCTAATTTTTAGCAATTGACTTAGGCATGACTGTACTACTTGCACCGCTATCCACCATATAGTTATGAACTAAATTTTCTCCAATGATCAGAGATAGGTAAAAATTGGTGGATTCTTTATGTCATGAGCATTTAGAACCTTCTTGAACCATCCATCTAACATCCTTTACGTGATCTTGATCAAGTGTTCCAAGGACCATATCTATATTTTGGACTTCCTTTACTGTTGTTTTTGAAGAAATCTATAGTTTAGCTAGTTCATGAGAGAGTAAATCCTATTGTCCTGGAATGCTTAAGGCATCCCACATTGAGATGTTAACATTGTGCTTCTTCATCACATCAACAATATTAAAAGAAGCAACAGTCTTAGAGATAGACTCGACCATTTTAGCATAAGCTTTAGCAAAAACTGATTCTACTTCAGCAGCCTTGGATATCTGAGGGATAAACAATCTTCTTGGATCAGGCTGAAGTTGTTTTTGTTGCTCTTTACCAGCTGCAACACTTGCTATTTTCTGAGGGACAACAGGACTATTGGCTAGTTTCGAGACTGTAGATGTTGATATATCAGTAATAATGGGCAGCATAGGTCTGTTTTGTTGTTTTTTATTTTTGGTAGCTTTCTCTTGAGCTCTAGTGGTAACAGCAATGAAATCCTCCTCATTAAAGCTGACCAAATTTTGTTTAGGTGTTTTCTGAACATGAATTTCTTGCTGCCCACCCTCCATTTGAGGTATGAACAATGCTTCAGATTGAGGTTGTGCAATAAGATTCAGGTTCAGGAATGCATTTGGGCAATTTACAGTTTGATGAGGTTGATTACAAGGTTGGCACCACTCTTCTATAGCCATATTAACTGGAACCAAAGTGTTAGATGCACTAGGAACATTAGAATCAAACTGCCTTTGTTAATAAGGCTACCTGTAATTTTGATTATGTTGGTAAGGCTACCTATTATGCTAGTTTTGCTAATAAGGAGCTTGATATGGCCTATTAGGCAATGTAAGCTTATTTTCAATTGATGTCATCTTATTTCCCATGGTTTGCAAGGATTTAAACATATCTGGGGATGGGGCTACAACAGTAGGCTCTACGATTGTAATAGGTTGTGGGATAGGAGCTAAATCTACCAAAAATGGCATTGTAGGCCTTGGTGCTAACTTTCCAACCTGAATAAGGTTATTTTTCAGCTTTTATAGCAGTGTCATAGGCCCCTGGAAGAGTAAAAGCTCCCATGGATTGAATCATAGTTGTAATATCACTATTCAATGCTCTGAGGTAATAAAGGAAAGCGTGATCAGCTTGAGGCTTAACACTTGCTGGGATTCTTTCCCAAGTTCTAGTAAAATGAATGTTGAAACTAGATAAAAATTCATGAGGGGCTCTCTTGATGGTAGATAGTTGTTCTATCGGGGAAAATGATTTGAATTGTCTTGGAACTGTTCCAAGTAATTTCTCTCCTAATCCATCACAAGTTCTTATGCTTTCAATCTCTAGGTTCCTATACCATTGCAAGGCTTTTCCTTTAAAATATGTAGCTAAAAGTCTTAAATCTACGTCTTCATGAGTAATATTGTGGACTGCACATATGGCTACAACATCTTTGATGTGTTCAGTTGGTGTAACTTGATTTTCACCGGTAAATGATGGTATAATTTTCAGATCAGCATTAGGAATGTCATGATACACTGTAATTACTAATGGGCTGCCATTAGTAAAGGATACAAAATTTCTAGGTCGTTGAATAGCCATTGGAAAAACTGGGATATTGATTGAAAAATTTATTCGTGGTGAAGGAATATCGGGAGGGTTTTTAAAAAGTAGGTCTCGTTATAAGGAAAAGTATTACGAACCCTTCTTCTTATAGCAGATTTCAAAGGTAAAGAAACAAACTCAAGAGGAATACATCTTACCGATGATCTTGTAGTCACTTAAGGCATGGAACATGCTGTAATACTGGTCTGAAATCAGCTTTATGGAGCTGCCAAAAGATCATAGAATCTTTAGAATTAATTTTCTACATCTTTGCTCCCAAAAGTAACTTTTATTTGCTGTAAATCTACTTTTGATCTGCTCTAGAATATGAAATTTGCATGCAGATCTGATTTGTGGTCCCACCGGGCATGCCAAAAATTGTTATCTCTCAAAAGTGCACCCGATAGAGAGAGATGGCCGTAGGTTTTCTAAGTCTACAAAATATCTTTCTCTCTCGTAGATATAATGGGGACACCTCAGGTTTGTCGGTATACCTATTTTGAGGTGAACCTCTGGGATTAAAAGGCCAGTTCCTTACTGGTGTTCACTAAACTATTTTCTAGGAGTTTTAGGGTTAAGAGGTGACTAAAAATGAAATAATTACTAAGGTGATACACCAAATTTGAATAAAGAACTTGACTTGAGTGGAATACACAACTGACTTGTGAAGAATTCTTTGTGTGCATGAACCAATTTGTACTTTCTGCAAAATGTAAGGGAAAAAACACTTAATTTGTACTGAGGGAGAATCACAACAGTACTAGTAAGCTAACATGCACAATAAAATTTAGCAAAAAATAGTAGATCTGCAGTAGGGTAAAGTGACTAATCAGGGAATATTGATTCACAAGATTAATATTGGCATACACAAGACTACAGAATAACTTGGAAAGGAAAAGTAATTCAACACTCAAAGGGTAAAACTAGTAAAAATTGCTTCAGTACTCATATCAAAAGTTCTTCTAGAAAAATCTCTGAAAAATCCCCCTCTCCTTGTGCTTTGCAAGAGCACACAATATATAGCAAAAGTTCACCCCCTTCCTAAAAATAGCCTCAAATTGTACTCACCCATGTATCCTAATTTTATCCTTTATTTAATAATAAATAAAGGAATAAAATAATACAAACTAAAGTACGTGATAAAAATAGGCATTATCAGCCTTAGATACAATTTAGTCAAACTAAAGTTGACTGATTCTATTTTTAGGAAAGAAAGATGAATAATTGCTAATTTTAAAATTTACTTGCTAGGCAAGTCTTCTCTCTTCTGTCATGTTGTGAAGGCATGCAAAAATCATCTCCTGTGTATAGGCAAAAGGATGCAACCTTAGCCATATTTGCAAAAATAAGATGAAGTGGGGACCACCTCCAATGTGCACATGCTCGATTTTTCTTCACTGATCTGGATAGTCACAAAAGTGACATTTGTAAATTTGTTTAAAACCCCATGTGGGGACCACCTTTGGTTTGAGATGTTGCCACATTGTGGACTTAGGCATTAGCATGTATAAAATAATAAAGGGGACCACCCTTGGCTAGCCCACCATGTATATTTGGTTCGCCACCTTTGGACTTGGCACATAATACAATTTTTCCCTTTTCGGGACTTTTGGCATATATAATGATTTGCTTTGATTTTGCTTGGTGACTATGGTTTAGACTTTACAAAGTCTTGGGAATTGATTGAGTTGACCATCCATGTGGGCTAGCCCCTCTCCACAATGACTCACCCCTTGCAGATTTTGGTGGTTAGTAACCTAACCCTACTTGGTTTTACCTGGATCTTCGTGAGCACTAATGGCCCCTAATCTGTGCCTTGGTTCTGTTTCCACCGTTGATTATGTAACCCTGATTAGGGTTCCAACCTAGGTAATTAATGTGGTCGGTGGCATTTAAGTGAACCTTATCACCTGGGAACCTAGGGAGAATGACCACCATTCATCTTGGCACTTGGCATTTGCAAACATGGTTACATACTGTTTGCATAATGAAGTAAATATCTCTTTTCTAGAAAGTGAAAGAAAGTGCTTAGTTTTATTTTTGTAATAGTACATTACTTCCTAGAAGTTATAGTAGTTGCTCTATTTCACCTCTTGCATTATTTCTCAATTCTATTTTTCTAGAAAAGTCCATTTTGCAAGGGGAAACTGGCAAAAATGTTCATAATCCTTCTCTTTCAAGATTTTGATAATTTGACCTTTTCAAAAGAGATATAACATCTCTCTTTTCTTATCTGATCATCTAAATGAGTTGTCCATGTTGACTTTACTTGATTCATTGTAACTTTTCTGAAAAAATTGCAAAGTAGTTACTTCTTTAATTCACACTTAAATTTTGATTTAAAAGGAACATTGATAGCTATAGCATGATGAGAATCAAGAAATACTTTGTATGTTTCATTTGATCATAAAATCAATTTTAAAAGTGATGAAAAATGAATTTTCCTTGACTATTTTACTTCCTTTGAAGCTCAGATAGCTTAGAAAGCAATGTAGTAGCTGAAAAGCATGTGTTTCAATTTTGTTTTAAATCAAAAGTCAATTTTACAAGGGGAGACTTTGGCAAAAAATTCCAAAATCCTATTTTCTCTCTCCTTTTCTATATTTTTTAATCCAGATTTTTAAAATATCTTCTTATTAGTTCATTCTAACACTTCTTTCTTCTGTAAACCATCTGAAAATGATGTTTGTGCTTCATTCAGTAGATGCTTTCTTCTTAACCAAGTAATTGATTTTCAATCAATGTTGCAACCTATTCCTACAAAATTCAAAAATGAGTTAGAAATAAATAGGCCTTTTTGGCCTCTCTTGTATCCATGTGATTTATTTCTTTTTCTTTCCTTCTTCTGCAACTTTTTCCAACCTCCTTCCAGTGTCATTTACTCATCTATTTCTTTCACAAGCTGCTTCAGATTCTGCCCCTTTTAAATCAACTCTTAGCTTCATTTGACCTTCTCTTTTCAGATTCACTTTATGAACTCTACCTCTTCCTTATTGCCACTCATATGTATTTCTTTGTTTTCCTGTGCCATGTGTTTCTGTACTTCTTTCCTTCAAGTACCATTAGATACATCAAATTTAGAATTTTTATTTGCTTTAGAACATGAGTATTGGAATAACATTGTACCTTAAGCTTGATTTAACAAATAATTCTCTTGTCTTGCAGGTGTTAAGAAATGGAGATGGAAGTGGAAGATGGAAGAGTTGAGATGGAGATGGAAAGGCTGAGGAGTGGAGATAGAAGACAGAAAAGGCAATGATGGGTTCCTTTTTACTCCTCTACTCTTGTTCTTTAGCACATGCAGTATTCTCATTTCCATGTATATGATGAGTCACTTAGTCATATCCCATGGCTTGTGTGGGAAAGCTTATGATCTCTTATGAATAAAACATTAAATTGAAATAATGAGTTGATTATCTCTTTCTGCATTCAGTTTTCCTTTGATTGTACAATGATGTAGGCAACTCAATATCTCAATAAAATGAATTAACATAAGGGATAACTTGAAGTGAATACCTATAACTCCAGTGGATAACCATTAAATGAAATGTGTCTCTTTGTATGTTGTTTGATTATCTCAGCTTCCATTCTTCATTTTGACTCCTTTCTACTACCTTCATTTGGACATTGTTGTGTTGTCACTGTTTGTTTGTCAATATTTTCTTGATGGAATTGGCAGGAAAGGAGTCAATTGTAATATTTTAAGGTAGCACAGATAAATGCAAACTTACAAATCATAACAACTTTAATGAACATAGAGCAATAAAATTGATAGGCATCAAGATAATAACCATGAATCTGATTGTCTGAAAACTGCCACTATGTCTGCTATTCCAAAACTATACACCTTACATATTCTGCAATCTAGTGTCTTCATCCGGATAACACAACTATCTTTCAAGGCTTGTGTTCTCTTCACGAGAATATTCATGAGATTATTGACTATGTGAGTTGTTATATTTTGTAACAGCACACATAGTTGTAAATTTCACTTAATCTCTTTCAAAAATTCAGCAAAGAATAAAATAATCTAATATAATTCCCTTAGCTTAGGTACACGTCACCAAAGTTGTCGTCTGCTTTAACGAAGTTTCGATTTTCCCATTTTTGCACAAGTGTGAAAATTGTCAATAGGGTCTCCATAATGTTTATGTTTCTACCTAGGGTAGTCTTCTCCTCTTTCAGTCCAAAATACTCTAATGCCCTCTTCTTGTGCCTAGGATCCTAAGCAACTCAACAATTGGAACCGAGATCTTGTTCGACTAAAGAACTTGGGTGATATCATAAGGGACATAATTTAGCATGGTGGCATTAAAAGGAAAGCTAACACACTCACTAGGTGCTACAAGATTTTTGATAGCTTGGGCATGAGGAGGGGTATGATTTTTGTTTGGAACTATAAGGCCTTTGGCAGATGCATCTTTCTTAGGAGCCTCTTTAGGAATGTTTGAAAGTAAGGGATATTTTGGCTTGGCTTGAGGCCCTACCCCTTTGACAACCCTACTTCTTGTGTTATACTCCTTCTCTTGAGCAATAACAACATTCATCAATAATTGTCTATCCTCCTCAGATGGGATTCCTCCATCATACTTCTTTATCATTAAAGCCCTTAAGTATTCAAATTCATTATTAGGAAATTCAAAATCTTGTATAGTATTTATCTCTAAAGTATGAGAGGGGGGAAGTATGGGTACCCTAAGAATGCAATCCCAAAAAGTGGCAGCATTCTAAGCACTTATCACCTTAGTTGAAGTTTCCCCTTATTGTGAGCTCATGGAACAATCCATCATGCATACATCATCATCATTATCATCATCAACTTCTTCTTCTTCCTATTGATCTTCTTCACAAGGAGCATGGGGTGTGAAACATTTGTCACACCAATCAATGACATATGTCTCCTCCATAATAACCACTGGGCTAGTAGTAAAAGGATCAAACACCATTCTATTTTCCCTGCCTTGGGGCTGCCTATTTCCAAATCCCATAGGTCCCTTGCCTCTATCATCATATCTTTAGTGATTTGTGAACCTGTCTTGGCCTTGCTACTTGTGTTGACCTTGTGAGCTCTGGACAATTCCTTTCTCAGCCTGGGCTAGTTTGTAGGAAATTTCTTTGACAACCCCTACCAGAGTCTTCACAACTTCTTCCAAATCAGCAACCTTGCTTATCCGACATTTTTCTAGGTTAATTAGTTTAACACCCTCCCTTTTGGAGGCTTTATAATTTCCTTGATGTTATTCTCAATTTTTAGGGGCATGGTGAATGCCTACCTCAAGTTAGAAGGTTTTTTGTCCCTCAAGTAGTAGGCATCCTTTTATCAAATGCGTCTCGAATATTTGATCAAAATGATTCATCAAATGACCTTATCCTAACTAGAAATATCCTCAAGATTTTATTAAAATTGTGTTGAAATCATGTACCATCTCATTAGGATTATTTTTGATGTTTTCAAATTCTATCAAAAGAAGCCTAGGGTCACTTCTATTACCATACTACAATCTAAATGCATTGCTCATCTATGTCCAAGAATCAATAGAATTATCTATCAGATCTTTATACTAGTCCCTTGCATCCTCTTCCAAAGTATGGCTAAATAGTTTGATATATACATCTTCATGTTCAATCTCAAAGTCTTCCATAATATTGATAAAAAGCTTTAGATGTTGATCACCAATTATAACATTGTTTCCTTGGAACTTTGGCAGTTTGTTCCTTACTTCTTGGGGAACTACATTTGGATAACCAACCATCCCTACAAAATTTATAGGTCCAAAGGTGTTTACAACAAAAGGGGGTCTAGGTGGGGGCAAGGCCATGTTGTTTTGAGGAGGTGACCCTAGAGGGGTGACAAATTGGTAAGGGGTAGAGGGTCTTTGAAACACAGGGGTATAACATTCAAAATGGATATCCCCTTAAGGAATTTATTCCTAGAAATCCCTATCAACTTTAGAAAAGATAGGGAAAAAATGAGAAGAAAACATTTCAAAATCAAATGAAGGTCCCTCTCCATTTGGAGAATTCAAATGCACAAAGAGGATACCTAATTCAAAATCACTTGAATTGCAGTCTTCAATAATATGCCGATCACTTTCATCAATGGAGATCACTTTTCTTGTCTGTTGATCTCCAACAACTCTCTAGGATTTTCTTCCTTCGATTTGGATTCTCCTAGCTCTCGGGAAATAATGTTCTAGCAAAGATCCCTAGAAAAGAAAGATCTTCTTCCTTCCATCTTGGTAGAGATTAGTAACAAATCTCACTGACAAAGGTTAAGACACTAGTACTCATCAAGAATCAAATCAATAGGGAGTCGCCACTAAGGAATTCCACCTTAGTTATGCAAATGCACTAAATATGATCTCGTTAAATGTCTGTAAACACTAGAAACCAGAAATGGAAAGATCGACTTCTTTTCACTCAAATTTATCAATGAAAACTAGTGCATTAGGTGTAGGAACTGAAAGAACTGCACATAGCACATAGATCATATATAAAGTGTTTATCAGTGGTCTAAATATGAACTTGACTCACAATCTCCCTAAAGCAATGACACCAATTAAGAAAGTGTTGGTACCCAAATTGATTCTCCTTTAAAGTCTGAGCAGCATCACAAGTTTAGCAGGAAGCTTAGAGAAAGATAGATCATGATGAGTCATTTTGTAGCTAGGGATAAGATCTAACTCGGCCTTAATAACTCAGATGTGGAGAAATGGATAACACCCTCAAGAGGATTTGATTTATCCTCACTATTTTAGATTGTTCCTTTTAACTAAGGTATGAGAACCCTTTTGTAGCCTATTTTTTATGGAGGAGATGGAAATATTATTCCTAATGAAGTTCTTAAGGAGACCTCAAGAAGAAAATATGATTAATGCAACAAAATATAACTCTCCCTCGAGTTATCACTCTAGATAGTGGAGATATTCTCTAGGCAAGTTTCAGCTACTAAAGACATTTGGAATCCTGATTGTTTCTACATGTTTTGGTAGTAAAATTTGTGCATTTTTATACACACATGAAAAACAGGGGTAGTATGGGTAGGATTAGTTGTTTTGAGTGAATTTTGTGGGAGGTGAAGTAGGATAAAGTTGATTATACCTAATCTTTGAGAACTTTTACAAAATGGAAAACTAAACCAACAGAATGCCATAGAGTAGCTAAAATGTTTCTTTAACTAGAATATGTGCTTCAATGGAGGCCCAGATTAGCACTTTTTCATACAATATATGAGATTATAACATGAAGGCTCGAGTTGGAAAACCCAAAAAAACATCAAGATCTGAGCCCAATCATGCTTGAGGTACACCCAGAGGCTTATAGACAATCTTTGTCAACAAATGAGAGAAAAGTGATTTTAAATCATTTATTTCACTCCTAGATGAAATATCTTTTGAGAAATGAAATTACAGATGCCACTAAACTATCACAAGGATTGAGACCTATGTGATTGAGACATATTTTGACACAAGATTGCAACAGAACAAGAACAACTATTTACAGACATTTAGAAGTAAAGCCACACATTTTGCATAAGATCCACACAAAATAACTCGAGTTTGATTAAATTTATTAGTAGGGGAAATTTTTAGAACAATCTCAAAGATTTTCAATGGTTGTACACTCGCAACCACCTTGACATGATCAAATTCAATACAAAAGAGATATACATGCTTCTCAATCAACTTCTCAAAAGGATGGGCTCTATCAAGCCTTTTTTCTATTAGGAAAATCAGTCCCGACCCTTCACACTCCAACCATTTGCATGATAAATTTTTTCCATTTATAACATTTACAATAGAGCCTTTCCCCCACAAATATATAAATTGAGTGCCATAAGTGCTTGCCATGATCATGATCATTATTCATAGAATCAGATTTGTAAAATGTCTCCAGGTGCTCGGGGGGTAGATCTCTTTGAAAATATCCCGCATTCAACTCCTTCCTCTAACAAATCACTCTTCCTTCTATTCACTAACCACTTCTACCCCTAATCTATCAAATTTGGTTCCTTGCGTACTTGGGAGAAGAAAAATGGAAAATCAGATCGAGCCTAATAGTTAGACCATTTTAATGGAGAAAGACATCTCTAGATCTCCTCACCAAACTTAGATATAAAAATTTACTCCCCTCCCTACTTGGCATGTAGGAAATACCAAGAAATCATGAAGACTTGCACTTCCAGGAGAATTTCATTATAAATGGGGGAAAATCAAATTCAAACTCACAACTTCCATTGATCTCTACTTTGAATTTGGGTCGTCCACATGGAAGATCCAATTTTAAAATAGTCCCATGGGGTTCTTTTGACCTTTTACAACCTTTTGAAAAAATGGAAAAAAATTCATTTTTCTCCGCTCCTCCGCCCTTGAAAAATGATCTTGACACGTGTCATGAGGTGAGTCCAAAAGGAACCAAGGAAAAATTATGATATTTCACCTCCCTTTTGGAAAAGGGAAAAATTTCCAAGTTTCCCCCGCAGCTCCGCCCTTCCATTTGTAGTCTTTGATGTGGGTCCCAAATGAACCCTGCTCCCTTTTTAAATTTTAACTCCTTTTCCCATAAAGGGAAAATTTCCCATTTTTCCTCCGAAGGTCCGCATCTTCATTGTTCACTAAAGCAAGATTTGACCCTTCGTTTATTGGGCTTGTAGGCCATTTTTATATTTTAACCCTTTTCAGAATAAGAGGTAAAAATTTTAAGTTGCCCCCGATGAGAACTCCACGTGTCCTCTCGGTGCGACTCCAAGGCCAAACCAAAAAGTAAATCTTCAAATGAGCGCCGCTCCTCCACGTGGACAAATTTCTAAGTGGAGGAAATTCATAAAATTTTTGAAGTACCCTACCAAGCCGCGTCCAACCAAAAGAGGCCACATTCCATGTCGATGCAAGGATGTAAATTTGACTGGGAGAAACACCCTTCAAACTGTAAAATGTAGAAAAATGACCATTTGAGCCTAGGAGATGAATTTTTTTCCAAGGAAAAGGATTTAGAAATATTACAAGGCTCAAATATGCTCCTTAGAGCTACATCCATTCATTTTCCTTCAAGTATTCAGGGAAAAAGTGAGAAGGAAAAAAAATCCCGACTATAAAAAATGGAAAGAATGGGAGGGCTTGAGTTTTATATAAACAAAGAGCAGGAGACCCAAATTATAGATTGCTTCTTCAGAGGAACAGAGAAATAAGGAAACATAAATGGACCCATACATGAACTTCGACCCAGGAACAGATTAATTATGGAAAAAAAATAAAGAAAAGACCTCTCAAACACAACACGAGGGAATAATATATGGCATAGGCCGTAAATTGATGGATTGCAATGGTGAATGGGGCAAGACTATTTTGAGCACTAACACACCTTCTCAATTTAGAATGTGACAATTAAATTGAGGCAATGGAGAAACCTTAACCGACGCATACTCAAGATCGTACATCTCTCTCCCATCATCCCGCTTAATATTTTCATACCAAGAGAACTTGATTTTCTTAATCTCATCAACTTTCATCTTCATATTATCATTTCCCCGTACTTAAAATTCATCAACACAGCTTGGGCCAATAGTCTTTGATTTGCATATCACAATGTAAGTATGGGATGTGGAAAGAATGGAATCATCTCAAATGTCAAAATTGGGCCTAGCAAAGTGCAAGAATGCAGAGTAAAATGTGAGATGACATCCTCCACATGAAATGCATTATTCATCATATTACATGTGAATACCCCATAAGAGATGGGAAATGAAATCAACTTCTTTTTCTTACCCCGAGTCTATTTTTTACTTGTATGAATGGCCCAAAGCCTGCAAAGCTCAAATAGTGTAGCTTGGTCAAAGCCAATAACTTGCATGTAGGATAAAGTTAAGAATTGTATGAAATAAGAGCCATGTTTTTTATTTAGACACTCCTTATGGTGACATCATTTCCTCTAAATCACCCTGCAAGTTCATACCATGTACAATGTGAATGCATCATTCACGCAGTGAAGTGCCCGTGGTTTTCCTCCATCATCTACTCTAAAAAATTTGGTATGCAGAAACCTTAGAAGCAATATGCTATATAAGGGCCAACCCCTTTAATGATCTCAAGTTGGCATGAAAATAGACCAAGTAACAAGTCCTGTGGAACTTCTTTTTCATGGTCACATTAAGAAATTGTAGATGTAGATTTTCATTGATGATCTTCTCCCAATCAATTCTCTACTTTTTGTTTTCATTCGTTGTCAAGATGACAAGACCCATCCAATCTTTGAAGTCTCCCATGTTTTCTTCTCCCATCACCCTATTGAGGAAAATTATTGAATCTAAATAGCCTTCCAAAAACTCACATCTTGAAAGTTTTTTCACCATCCTTAAGGGTTTTCTCCCGGGTCTTCATCCATAATCCTAGTGTAACCCCTTGCATGTGAACATCCATATTTTCCCCCTTGTGTAAGGACATTTATTTTATTATGATGACCATGCTAGGTCATGTCATAATTTACAGAGTGAGTGAGATGGTTCTGGGACTTATGAGAGTCTTTTCCATACCATTTTTGGCTCGAATTCTTCATTTTTCAGGCTCATAGTGGTGTGAGTAGGCCAAGACCAACTCAAATATTTGTACAGACATGGGGGGTCCCTGTAGATGTACAAAAAAATCCAATTGTGAATAATTGGTCTTGAATTTTTCCCTTTCCTTTGTTGTCATGCAAACCTTTAGATCATTAAAGTCTACATATGAGAAATCATTTCATCTATCACATACTAAGAAGTGAAAGGTTGTGTCAGCTTCTGTCCTATCCATTTGTACTTCATGATTCCTCAACACTTACTATTTCTAGAAAGGGCAACTTACTATTTTTATTAAGTGTGGAATTTCTTCAAAGTGACTCTAACTCTAGATTCTAATCAATGTTTAACTCTTAGAATGATCCTTCGTGAAATGCACCCTCTTGAATGACTTACTATTTTTATTAAGTGCTAATGAGATTACTTAATATTTTTATTATGTATGAAAAATCAACCCCTTTGAGCCATCTTTATGATTCTTGCTTGCGATATCACTTTTGTGTTCATCGCCTCCTTCACAGCTTCCTCAGTTGGTGGCTCAACCAAAATGGTAGTCCCCCATGTAGAAGACATGTTATTTTTAGAAAGAGAGATTCTATGGTTGTATCACGGTGCAAAATACTTTATAATATGGGTATTTTCCCAATATCACCCCTTTAAAATATTAGGCTTACTCAATCACCTATTCTTGAGAATTTTAAATTTCAAACTCGGCGTAGAGATTTGAATACGAAAACCATTAACGGAGATTGAAATTTGCATGTTTGGTTTTATTATCCGATCACACAAAAAAATCATATTTTTGATATGGGTTTTTGTTTCTTTTTCCATGAGTGAATTTTATTTCTAAATTGGTTCCAATTCGACAAGAAATCAAAATTTTGTCTTCATTGAGTCGAGGGGAGGTTTATTTACCGTGAGTAGTTTATGTATCGGAAGGGAGATTTGTAAGCGAGGTTTTTATGGAATTCTAGAATGAATAAAATAGTAGTAAATGGTTCTCCTATTCATGTATTAGTTTGGAATATATGTTGGTTTCTTCAATTTATGATAATGAGGGTTTTCTCGGAATTTATTCATTTCTTTCTTCTCGTTCTTCAATCCTTTGACTCTTTTATTCAATCATACCTACGAAACCTATGTATTTTCATGGAGTGGAGGATTTTTTTGATATGGTAGAGCTGTGTTTGAGAATCCATGGTGTAGTGTGTGCAAGCATGAGTAGAGTTATGGCATGGTATGAATTGTGAAGAAGAAGCAATGGGAAATAAAGCTAAGCGTATGTTTTAAAGCAAATCAAAAATGCATACCAAGATTGGGGCACATTTTTGTGTCCCTTTTGTTAATTATAAATTAAGGGACGATAGGTACATAAAATTTCACATCATGTCTCCATGAAACACCTAGCGAAAATCCAATGGTCAAGCATTAGGGCTTTAACACTTGAGAGAAGCACTGGTACCGAAAATTGGTCGTATGAGGAACCAAGAGGAATACCTAAGGCTAGGAACATTTACCTATCCCCAATGTACCTCATTCATTAAGGGATGAAAGGGACATACAATTGCACATCGCTTCTAGAGCTAACACTAGGCGGGCACCCGACAACTATGCATTTGGCTCAAACTAGCTCCTAGAGGCTAGAAATTTACACTGAAGAGGGTCACATGGATTACCTAAGGGCTTTAAGGGGCTAGGTGCATTTTCATGTCTATAATTTACCTTTTCCAATGGGTAAAAATGGGAAATAATTTTTCACATCGCACCTCTATGTGACACTTTTCACGATTTGAGTGTGTGAGGGGATAGTCTCATACAAGAACCTATGAGCTAAACGGTGATCCGAAAGGTTCTATGTACAAAAAAGGGATTATTGGGCTACAAACATTTGATCATCTCTGATTTCCCTTAGCTTGATGAATGAAAGGGACATCAAATTGCACTAGGCTCCTGGATCTGATATGTGTCCTCATCAAAATTTGACTAACTCCTGAACTCTTACCTTGAGGGAAACTTGAAACGATGATAAATTAAGCACCCGATGGAATTATTTGGAAAAATATTATGTGAAATTGAATTGAAATTTTCTTTTTAATTCAATGTAGGGGTTATTATATTTTTATTCTTCAATTTAAACCCCTAAAAATAATTTTTTTTATCTTGCTCCCTAGTTGAGCATGGAAAAACAACTTATGAACCTTTTTGTGCTAAAGTGTTGTGAAAAATATGATTTCACCATCTTGTAGAGATTTAAATACCCTTTCCTATTATGTCTTTTTAGCTCCTAACTCCATCTAGAGATCGTGAAATCACTTCTTGAAACTCGGTAGCTCTTTTGGCCCTGTGCCCGCCAAGGCTGTGAACCCTATTTTTGATGAAAGTGCACCAAATCCTCCAAATCCTTCCCTAATATTCCCAAATAAATTTAATTAAGTTATTATACCTTCAATTGTTTTTCAATTTTATTTGGATTCTTTGTTCTTCTCCAATGGGTTTGTACCATTCTTGGGAAGGCTAGTGGTAGTCCTTATGAAAAAAAACACACAACAAAAAGGGAAACAAACATAACAATCACCTATGATATAAGGAGGGGTAAAAACCACTTTCATTAATGAAACGTCTTCAAATATTTACCACTACAAAGCAATTGCAATGGCATTCCATCCCGATATGAGATTAGGAATACATTTTTACCACAAGCTTCACGAGTCCTGGAATGGGCCAACCCATAATAAAACAAACTTTACATGACTATCTTTTGGTTCTCTCCTTTGTCCCATAGTAGGACAAGATCCCCAACTTTGAATTCTCTTTCCTTAGCCTTTTTATCAAAGATATTCTTCACTTTCAGTTGATTCTCTCTGATATGGTCAACCACTCAGAGTCTATTCTCTTCTAGATTCTTGAGAAATAGGATCCCTTTGTCCATAGAATCCTAATATTGTTCATCATCTATTCCCTAGATAAATTTGAGAGCCCTCATTTTTAATGTAATGGGATTTTATGCTTCAATTCCATACAACAATTGGAATGGTGACATACCTACGACCTTATTTTGAGTGATCGTGTTTTCCCATATTGCTTCATATAACTTCTTGTGCCCATTCCTCTAGTTTTCATCTATGAGTTTGTGGAAAATAGTCTTGATGTTCTCATTTCTAGATTCAACCTGATCATTTCCCTATGGCTATTATTCTTATGAGTGGGATAGGAAGATTCCATATCCATAGAAGAACTTAGTCAAATCTCTTATTTAAAAATATGTACCATTATCTACTACTATATTTTACGGCACTCCAAAATATACTATGATATTCTCTTTGATCAAGTTGCCTACCATTTATGTGTTAGGTTTCTTGACTAGGATGGCCTCCACCCACTTAGTGAAATAATTTTTATTATTAGTATTTAGTTATGCCCCACTCTTGAGTGAGGATTCGAACACCGATGAATTTTAGCCCCCACTATTAAAATGGTTCTTGAATGACGTGGCCGAGTGGTAGTGCTACAACTTGTGGTCTCCCAAAGAATATTTGACATGATTCATACTTGGAAACCTACTATTGAATATCTGTAAATAGGGTTGTCCACTAATATCTACCTCATAGGATATTATGTGCAATGACCATGGCTGAAAAATTCCCACCACATGATTGGTCATGGTATGCTTTAAGAAATGTTTCTTTTTGTTCTTTGTCTATGCACCTGAGAAAGAATCCATCATGACCTCTTTCATAAAGCACGTGGTTTCATATCACAAAAATTGTTTGCCTTTAGCTTGAGTCTTCTTTCATTTCTTGTAATCAAGATGAGGATGGAATTATCCATAGGTTAGGTGATAGGTAATGTATGCATACCACTCATCAAGAGTTTAGTGATAAAGAGGACCTATGTGATATCTTCAAAATAATTTGAGTAAGCACATTCATCTTCACCATGTTGAGATTTGAACTTCATCATCTATGATTAAACTACATAGACCATTTCCCCTCACCAAATTGGAGGGTAGGATCTTGAAGTCATGGACTTGAGTCTTTGTAACTTGAGTTTCCACTTTTAGCTCCAGGATCTTGATATGTCAAGATAGAATTCTTATCTCTCGAAAGTGCACCTTGTAGAGAGATCATTATAGGTTTTCAAATCTTGCACAAATGATCTATCTCTTTTGTAGATACAATGGAAACACCTCAGTCCGTGGGTATACCTATTTTTAGGTGAGTCTCTGGTATCAAGGCCAGTTCCTTGTTTGTGTATAGTTAAACTACTTTCTTGGAGTTTTAGGGTAAAAGATGATTGTAAAGTGATTAAAACTAAGGTGATACACCAAATTTGTATGAGGGATTTGACTGGGTGTATGCACAACTGATCTGGGAAGGATTCTTGATGCACGAACCAATAGCTTTTTGCAGAGTATCTAAGGGAAAAACACTTGATTGTACTGAGGGAGAATCACAACAATACTAATAAGTTAACATGCACATTAAATTTAAGCAAAAAGGACTGAAACTTGCAGCAGGGTAAGGTGGTTGATCAGGGAATTTGCATTCACAAGATTAATATAACATACACAAGACTACAAAGTAACTTGGAAAGGTAGAAAACACTTCACACTCAGAGGGAAAAGCGGTGAAATTTTCAAGACTCATATATCCAAAAGTCCTCTGTCATCCCTCGTGCTTTGCAAAGGCACACAATATATAGAAAAATAAAATTCACCCCCTTTCTAAAAATAGCCTCATACTGTACTCTCCCATGCATCCTAATTTTATCCTTTATTTAATAATAAATAAAAGGATAAAATAATACAAACTAGTACAAAAGGCATTAATAGCCTTTGATTACATCTCAATCAACTGAAGTTGACTAATCTATTTTTAAGAAAGAGAAGGGTGAATAATTTGCTAATAATAAAATTGCTTGCTAGGCAAGTCTTCTTCTCCATTCTGTCCTGTTGTGAAGGCATGCAAAAAAAAACTTCCTGTATGTGAGAAAAATAATTCCAAATATTTGCAATAATACTCATCCTTATATTAATCTGGCTGGGACCACTCTTTCCTCTGATGCTGACACTCATTGTGTTTGCTAGTGATCACATGGATAACATTCTGCAAGTCTACTCCAACCTCCTTGGTGTGGGGACCACCTTCACATTACCAGGTTTGGCCACCTTGTGGACTTTAGCACATATAAAAGGGGTGACCATCTTGATTAATAAACATGCTATATATCCACCACCTTTTGATTAATTATACATATGTATATATGTGTTGGTCTTTTGCATAGTTGGTAGCATGTAGTTTACATTTCACCCATTTAATGTATATTTGATTATCACATTTATACCCAAACTATGTTTGTATTTTGATTATTTTCATAGTTGAATGATTGATTTCGAGCTTCTGGGACCTTGTTTGTGACTTTGTTGAAACTTTCATTCTTTCGGGATAACCGATATTTTGTCATAGAGCTATGTATTTAAACTTTCAAGTTTGTTTCCTTGACTATATCTGTCACTATAACTCTTTTTTCATGAGTGGGAACATGAAATCTGTTGACTTCATAATGAAGAGCTACATATTTACTTCAGTTTGGTATTATGATAACCAATGCGAGATGTTTGGCACTTCGCACCGATTAATGCACTTGTTGATCTTAACTTCAAAGATATAATAAATCCATTGTGATGAAACTCTATAAGCTGAAACAAATGGTGGTTTTCCTTTGTCTATACCTGAATTTTGATGAATCCTTACTTGTGCTAGGTAGCATTTTGCATAGATACATGCATTACTGTTTTGTAGATTTACTCCATTTCTACCTAGATGCACCTTCAATTTAAACTGAAATTCTTTCTATCCTTTTCATAGAATGTAAATGTTCTTGATCAGTTCATTACTATGCAACCTTAATCTTGATTTTGATTGTTCAAAATGTGACATGTGATTATTTCCTCTTGCATGACCTCATCAATATTTAGCTTCTTGGAAAGTTGTTTTTTTCCTTGTAAATATAATAGTTAGTATTCTCTTTTATTGCATGCATAAGAAACCAAGGCTCAATTTATGATATTATGGATGAAATTAGATCTTCTCGAATTGTGTTTGATTTTCGTACTTGAAGTTTTCAACTTTCTATTCTCGATGAAACATTATTGAAATTAAACCATAGTCATTTACATAGTTGTAAGTATTCTTCATTCATTCTATGGTATTATATAGGTGCACTATATGATGGGAAGCATTTCTTTAAAACTTGATGTTTGAAGATATCTTAAAACTGTTACTCTCATGAAGTGATCTCCATCCATTCTCATTCCTTGTACATTTTAAGATCTGTATATCACCTTCACCTTGACAATTCATTTCAAAATATGAGAGATTGCATCTTATGTTTTTCTATATCTGATGTCAATCTATTCCTTTTGATATCTAAAGTTGTTGATGAATTTGCATGATAACCATTGTCAATGTGATGTGCATTGTTCTTTTGGCAAGTTGTATCCACTATAATATATGATATGTTACTACTCCTTGGAGTAAGTTAGCCTAATTTTAATAAAATTGTACTTGAGAATGGCTTACTTGGAACTATTTATTCTTTCCCTAACCTTTAGAATGAGAAGTTCAAGCTTGATATTTATTGAATATTGGCATTTTCTTGAGCTATATTGAATACCCTTGCTTTGTTTGTGCTTTGAAAATCATGAAGAGCTTCTAGATATGAACACATGAAATTGTTGCTTGAGTGCTTTACTTATATTTTGTAACCATGTAGATCTTATATCACACTTTGTATCTTTAATCTTTCCTTTCTCTAGGTTATTCTAAAGTATGATTTACTTTGGTATTCTACTAAATCTCTAAAGCTAGATAAATCATCATTATCTTCACTTTTTGTATGTATTCCGTTTGTTAGAAAATGTAGTACTAAAATTGTATTTCTTTTATGGATTAGTACAATTATATCTTTATATATTCATACTTTAGTCCGAATTGAAATAATATGCATTTATGGGTTTCATACAAAATGTAATATTTGATATGCAAACACAAAACTTAGTGTTTATTTCTTCATAGTTGCACATTTAGATAAACTTTTAGAAATCATTTTCTCTTCTTTTATATTTCCTTTGTGAAATGTTTCTAGGATTCATATGCTCTAATGTTGACTACTTCTCTTATCAATTATGTATCTATTTCTGATGTATCTTATGCCTGTAACTTATACCTCTTGATGTCAGGAGATCCATTTGCACGAAATTAGATAGTACAAGAAATATGGATCAAAACCTTGATCTCATGATTGATCGCTTTTCCATTCTATAGCCTAGGTAAAATACCACTATCGGATAGCAAGGATGAAGATGAAATAAAGATGGAGTTGGAAATGGAGCAATGGAGATGAAATAAATACAATAAAATGATGGGTTTTCCATACTTTTACTTTTTCATTTCATGTACCCATACCTTCTACTTTAGTAGTTATGAATTACTTTTGAGTTACATCACATAGCTTGTGTGTGAAACATATAAATCCTTTATGAATAAAATATCAAATTCTGGAACTGAGTTGTCTACTTTTTTTGTACATTTCAGTTTTATGTATTGATTGTATAACGACCTAAAAAAATCAATAACATAATTGGATATGGTGAAATCATGAAGGAAAGAATTTAAAAGTACTTGCAACTTTAGTAATGAACTTTCAATTACTATAATATTTAACTCTTATTGCTATTTCAAAACATAACACTTCATCTACTATGTGATTCTTGTCTTTATCAAGATAACACATATGTCCTTCAGGATTTTATGTTCTTTTGCTAAAGACAAACATGGAATTACAAACTATGTGATTTGTTACATTTTGTAACAACACACATAGCTGCAAATTACATGTAATCATTAATTAATGCAATAGAAAAATATTGAACTAAATGAATCTCCCAAGCTTAGGTCCATTTCATTAATGTCATCCATCATAACAAAGTTCTGAGTTTCCCATTTTTGCACAAGTGCAAAAATTGTCAACATGCCCAACACACCACAAGCGGTAATGAATGCTGCTACATATTCATCATGGAGTTGAGAACCATCCCTTTGAATTTTGGGAATATTTTCCTTGAGCCTTTTTGTAGCTGATGGAGTGGTTGTGCAAGGGAAATTTGGCCAATATTTCGCCCCATGGTACATTTGGCCTCGCATTCTTCATGATCACGATCTTCCATTCTATTTTAGATTCTATCTTCAAACATCACTAAGGCTTTGGCCTAAGCTAATCCTCTTGCATATGCATCAGCTTGAGCTCTTTCAATATCTTAAATTTTAGCTATTATTTTGCTTTAACTCTTTCTTCTCTTTCTCTATCTTCTTCTTCGATCTCTACGTTAGTGAAATATTCAAGATTCTCATTGATGTATGAAAAATCAATGTCTAACAGATTGAAAATGCTTGACTCCCAATGTGATTAGTTGTGTGATGAAGGGGAGACCTATAAATTATGAGAATCTCTTGTATTCTTTAAAGCTCTTCAAAATTGGAATTAGTTTGTCCTCCTTGTATCTATTTATAGTTGTCTCTTCTATCCACTAGCTTGGATATTTATTCTCTTCTTTGATTTTCTTTAATTTGTCTTAATATTTCTAATTCAACAAAGTGCATTCTTCTTGAGGTCAAGTAATATTGTGGTGATGAAGTAGTGGTTGACACTTTTCTTGTTATGCCAAATAGCCTCTCACAAATTTGAAGTAATGTCCCCTTAAATGTTGAAGAGAAACTCAACTATTTCAATAGGGGATCATCTAGAATAGCCATGGTTTCAATACTTAAGGCTCAAATAACTATTCAAATTCTAGAAATTTTCATTTTGAATTTTATGATTTTTCAATTTTTTTGTATTCTTCAAGGTCATCTTTTGGATGTAGATGCTCCTAAATATACCCCACAGTGGGTGCAAAAACATTTGGTGATAAAAGTTTTTGGGGACAAATTTATGGGTTTATGTCAACGCTCTAGGAATCTAATTCCCTCTACTTAAACGATGCAAATTCCATATATGAATTGGCTAGTAAGGTGAGTTTTATCCTGGTTGGCCTTGAGGTTAGAGATCCAACAGGGAACTCCATTGACCCCACAACAAAATATTACAGAGATATCTACAAGGAGTAATTTTCTATGAGAGTGGGAAAGGGAGAGGGAATGTTAGATAAGGGGAACTAATGTTACAAGTAGAAAATCAGATTCTTGCATACACTAGTTAGAAATTTCTTCACATGCACTAAAATTAAGAAGAAACAAATCTACATATAACAACAAGACCAAATAGAATTTAATGAGCAAAAAGTATCAATAAACCCCTTAGTCAAAAAAGGATAGAAACTACTTCTTCTTGTGTTAATACTAAAGTAGAAATTGTACATAGCATAAGAAGGGAAGAGATTTGAAAATAAGGAAAAATAGAATAAATATTTTCTATCTCTTTGTTCTCTTCACGAGGATATCTCTCTCATGATTTCACAAAAAACAACTCGGAAGTCTCGAGAAGAACCTCAAATGAGGAGCTTGTTACAATTTATAGAAGATAAAAACTCTTCATCTTCCTTGTGAATTTTCAAATAACATATTTTGAATTTGGATTGATTATATTCCTAATAAATATTAAGTCCCTTTTATAAAAACAAGGTGACTTAAAGTTTACATTATGTTTCTAATGTCATTTAAATATATATTAAAAGTGCAAACCCCAAGAAAAATTGTATCATTGAAGAGAGATATTTTTGGGAAATAAGAGAAGAGAGAGAAATAGGAGGAAGATGAAGAAGAAATAATAATTATGCAAAAGAATGATCCATTGTAGTGGATTTGATCTCACTCCCTGATTGGTCCCCATCTCGCACCGTTGAGATGATCTCCATCACTCCAAATTCCTTAATGAAATGAGATGTTATAGGTTTCACTTTGTTAGTATGAGGAATGAAAACATAGATCAACATCATTGTCCATCCATCCATAAAACATACTATTGATATCTTTACATTTTCCAAACCATGATGTATGTTTCTCTACGATAAGTGTAATAGCAGCCCGAATGTCTAAGAGAAACTCTAGGGTATCCTTAGTGATGGAAAATGGATTGCCTACCTATTTCTTGACATATTCCTCAAATAGACCAATCAACTCATCCGAAGTTATGTCTTCTCCCATTACAAGTACTCCAAGTTTATGGATTTGACAATTAATACTATCCTACAATTTCAATTCTATTTCCTCTTTTCATCTAATTCATTGATGGCCCAATTGATTGCATCAAAATGTATTGCCAAGGACCTTGCCCATATGAGTGACAAGTATTTGCAAAAGTTCCAAATATTTTATCGTCAATCAACTCCCCGAGTGCGAGTGTTTCTCATTTCTTTCACTATTGGATTAAGAGGTTCCAAGTAATCCCTTTCTTTCTCCAAATATTATTTAAGTGTGCACGTCTTATTTGTAGTTGCACACTTTTAGGTGAAAAATGTGACTACCTCTTGGAATACCGACTTCCCTTTTAGAAATTGAATTGATCCATTCATTATTAGCTCACCCTTGCATTGTGAACTCATGTGTCCTCTTGATGGATTTTGGGTTGAAGTTGTTGATGGGTGTAACTTCTTCAATGGGAATTTTCATGGCATTTGGATCAACTAGATGTTAAACATAGGACAATAGAGTTTACACCTATTCATTTAGTTCATCAATATTCTTCTTATATTCTTTATTCCTCACAACCATGTGAGAAGAAGACTGCTGATATATGTGAAAATCCTCTTCATGAGTAGTCAACCCTATGTTGGCATAATACTATGTATCATATCTTCTATATAATTAGATTATTTAGATTAGTTGATATCACATTCTTCTCGGATAAGTTGTAACCCCCTCCATCTATTATGGGGAATATTGTTATGCCTCTTGGCTATATAATATGTCTCGTGCTTCTATTTTTTAATAGAATAATAAGAGATATCAATCTCTATTCTATCTCCACTCTTTTAGCCTCACAATCTGGTATCATATCTTCAAAGACTCTTAACTGTGTGTGTGCATTAGAAAGGGAAGACCAATTCTTTTTCTTGCTGCTATGTGGAGGGGTAGTGATCTGAGGAGAAAACACAAGCTGGATGTGGAGATTTACTTAGCCACATGTATTGTTGCATTCACTGCATGGAGAAAAGTGCATGGAAATGGGCACACTGCGTGGAAATTTGAAGTGACTAGACTAGAAAGGAGGTTGTACATGGATCTTTATAGATAAATTTCTTTGTAATTCAAAACTTGTGTGGAGTCTTGAAACTTTTGGTGTGTGGAAGTTGCGTAGTCTTTAGCAAAGAGTTGGAGAAGCCTACAAATTCTTCAATCTTTCACTTGCATGGAGAGGAAGAAAATCTATGTGAAATGGCATGAAATATTGAAACGTGGAGCCATCAAAACTTATATCCATTTCCACATAAAGCCAAAATCAAAGTCTAGGTGAAAGAAATAACGTTCTGTGTTAAAATTTTAGATGAATCAAATAATGTGACCATTTATTCCTACATGAAGACATAGAGGAGCACAATTCTTTAATCTGTATGAATGGTTTGTATACCTACATTGAAAGGAATTACTAAAGATACAATGTGTGGTAATTACTAAAGGAGGCTGCATAGCATGATTTCAGTGACCAGTTGGAATGTTTGTCTCCTTCGTGGTAATTCTAAGACATTTCTTTCCTGCATATTACCATTAATACCTACGTAAATTATAAGAGGCTACGTGTTTTGTTTTTATTTTCTTGCGTGGAGCTTTTCTCTATTGGTTTTCAGTGACCAAGATACCTGCACTCAGCCACAAACATAGTTCCAATGCAGACATTGGATCTTCCTTCTTCTAAGCATCCGCATGTGCTAGCCATGAAAGAAGATAAGATTAGTGTGAAGTAGGAGATTAAGTGTGTAAAGTAAGAGAAAGAGTATTCATGTCTGCATAAAGAGTTCAAGTGGTATGAGGAGAGAATATTCAGCTGCATGATGCTTGAACCTCTTGAACAGTAATTAAAAAAAAGGGGCCATATATTTCTTGGTGAAGAAGCCTCTACCATGGCATCAAACCATCTCTATAATACCCAATGCCAAATGACAAGCATGAATGACACAATCGAGACCGTCAAATCTGTCAACATCAATTTTCAAGTCACAGAACATCGTATAAAAGCTCCCGAGAGCTCCCGGGCTCTACTTTTCCTTTCTCAATGAGCTTCACAACACCGACAAGCTTGTCTTTGATAAACTATTTTGCAAAGGACTCCTTGATTATTTCCTTTCCAACTTCATCTGCCAAGAAAATCTCATTTGAAAGGAATTAGAAGCTAGGTACGACACCGACTGTGAAGAAAAAGAAGAATTTCCCACCAAGTGTCTTCATCTCTCAACACATGAATATCGATAGCATATACGAGCTAGTACTTCACATCAGTGAGTTATAGTTGTAATATCTCTTGACATAAATAAATACAAGTTATTTTTATATTATTTTATTAAAAATATCTACTATGAAGTTTCTTCTCTCTAATTCCTAGTTGCTTAAAAGGCCTCGAAAACAAAGATGAGGAAAACCATTTAGTTTTAAGGGTTATGGGGCATCATGACAGATCTATGACCGCTCCCACAACCCCCGATGAATTAATAAAATGAATGGCTAGTTTGGAATGCGGAGAAACTAAAGGAGGCCCTGGGAAAAGATGGAAACAATTTATGAATCCAAAAAAGACTAAGATCCTCCATCTTTAGTTAAAGCACACCCTATCTATGGGGTCAGATGAGAAATTTGTGGAGTTCTTACATCGCAGGTGGCTACGATCGGAGTTATTAGCACTCAGTGAAATGTTGGACGACAAAATTCTTGTACAAATCACCTTGAGAGAACTCCATTCTCAATTCCAAGTGTTTGTTACGACACTGAATGTATCTAAAAAATAGTGGCATTCGAATAACTTATGAATTTATGTAGCAAGAAGAGGCCATCAATTCATCTCAAGAGGAGACTCAGGATAAAGCCCTATTCTCAAATCCATACCGTGGCTAAAAGAATTGGAAGGGTCCCCTAGAGAATCTAAATCAAGTGCAACCAAAACAACAATAGAATATCAAAATTCTAAGAGGTGGTATCACATTTGCATAACCAACACTCACAAAACTTATCACATGTGCTAGCAATAGCTTGAAACAAGGGTCTTCAAGTCAAACAAGCACATCAAGGTGCGAAGATTTTCAAAATTTCAAACGACTTCCCCACTAGAGAAAGCATAAGGGACATATCGCAACCCATCAATATAATGAATCTGATGAGGAGACATTAGAAGAAACCCATTGTGGTAAGAACCTTGCACTCATTTTTCAGACTTCATAGCCCAAATAGACTGTGCAAGTAAGCACATGTCTGGTGACAAGGACCTGTTTGATTCACTAGACAAATAACCCATTGGTGATCGAGTTCGGATAGCTGATGAAAAAGAGTACATTACAAAAGGAATAGGAAGAATCACCATTCCTCTAGGACCACGAAAATGTATGCTTATAAAGGTACTATATATTCCTAGATTTACTAGCAACCTCCTATCGGTGAGAATTAGTTATTAAATCATCACCCGAAGGTAGAATTTATTTTCCAAAATGGCATCAATTAATGTTTGATCTCATGACAAGGTAAGATTATTTCTAGGGCATTTCTAAAAGATAAGTTATTTTCTTTAGATATTGTTTTTCTTCGTAATAGCTTTATTTCCATCAACAAGTACAATCTAATACACTCTGGAATTTTAGATATGGACACATGTGGCTAGTTCATTACATCAGATGAGTTCAAAAGAAATGGTTCGTAGACTACCCAAATTTTCCAGTTCCTTTCCTATTTTCCCTGGCTGTCTTGCAGGAAACCAACATAGGGATCCTTTCTAAGTGAGCACCTTCCATGCCAAGAAGTGTCTGGAGGTAGTTCATACCGATATGAATGGCCCGCTACCTATTTCATTTTTAGGATACAAGTACTTCCAACTATTCGTGGATGATCACTCTCGCAAGATGTGGGTGTTTTTCTTGAAGAAGAAAAGTGAGGCTCTTTAACATTTCCAAAATTTCTATCATCGTGTTGTGAAAGATACCGGACAACTACTTCTTCTACTTCGCTTAGATTGAGGGGGGGAATTCACATCAAATAAGTTATTGGCATTCCTAAACCAACAAGGAGTTAAGAAGAACCTGACTTCTCCCTACACACCCAGAAAAATGGCATTGTTAAGTGTCACGATCACATCATGATGGAGATGGCTTCGTTGCATGCTAACAACATCAAAGCTAGAGGAACGCTATTGGGCTCAAGTAGTAGAGACAACTATACATCTTCTCAATAGGGCACTAACAAATATTCTACAAAATAAAATGCCAGAAGAGGTATGGAGTGGTAGATAGCCATTAATTTCTCATTTGTGAGTATTTTGTTGCATAACATATATGCATGTCCCAGCTCAGAAGAGAAATAAGGTTGAGCCTAAGACACTTATGTGTATCCTACTTGGTTATAGAACTACCTCAAAGGCATATCATCTCATGGATCCTAAGACAAAGAAAATATATGAGAGTCGGGATGTGGTTTTTGATGATTCATTCTTTAACTCATTAGTATCAATAGAATATCCATTCAAACCACCTCTCACCGAATAGTGTCAAATCAAATAATGAGCTATAAGAGACTACTCAAGGAAAAGAAATGTTGTAAGGAGAGCTATTTGTTGACCTTGGAGAACTAGAGAATCTAACTCCACATCAATCCACATGGAAATGAAACTGTTCTTATCAAAATTATCCAAGTTCTCTTTCGAAGTGGCCACAAATCACCATCAAGGACTCACAATTGCAACCACTCCCAGATACATCATCTAGAGTCAAATAAAAGAGTCAAACAATAAATGAGGTAAATTTTACACTCTTGAGTTCACTTATTAATAGCTCTAATCCTTGATAATGTTCGTAAAGAACTCAAGTCAACCTCAATGGAAGGAAGCCATGGACATAGAATATAACTCACTCATGAAAAATCGACACATGAACTTATCAATCTGCCAATAGGAAAGAAACCTATAGGCTGAAATGGGTTTTCAAAACTAAATATAAGGTAGATGGATCCATCGAAAAACATAAATCATGACTTGTAGCAAAAGGATATGCTCATAAAGAGGGCATCTACTATGAAGAAACCTTTGCACCAATGCTTGTGAAGATCAAGACCATCACGAGTTATTTGTGCACTCGCAACAGAAAGGATGGAGAATTCAGTAGATGGACGTCAAGAGTGATTTCCTAAATGGTGATCTGAAAGAATAAATGTACATGACCCAACTTGAAGGATTTATTGATGAAGAGCATCCTAAAAAGGTATGTCATCTCATAAAATCACTATATGGACTGAAAAAATATCCAAGGGCATGGTATATAAGGATCAACAATCACCTTTTGCAGCATGGGTTCACTCATAGCCCCTCATATTCAAATTTTTATATAAAGAAGGTAGGAAAAGAAATTTTCATTCTTGTTGTGTATGTTGATGATCTTGTGATCACTGGCCGTTCAGAAGATCAAGTTGATATTGTGAAGAATGATCTCAAAAGAACCTTTGACATGACAAATTTGGGGCTACTACATTACTATCTTGGCTTGGAAATATGACAAAAGGAGCATCACATTTTTTTCTCCTAGATAAAGTAGACCAAGACATTGTTGGAAAAAGTACAGAATGTATGATTGTAAACCTATATCCATTCCCATGGAGAAAGGATTACAACTTTAAAGATTCCAAGATTCACCTCAAGCATATGCTACTCTCTATAGGAAATTTGTTGGAGGACTCATCTAATTGACATATACTAGACCAAACTTATGTTATGTTGTTAGCTATCTTTCTAGGTTCATGTAGGAGCTGAAGAAATGTCACTAGAATGCAGTAAAGAATGTTTTGAGATATGTCCAAGGAACAAATGATTATGGTATGGAATATAAGAAGAATGATCAATTCTTCTTACAGGATACGTCGACTCGGACCATGTCAAATCTCAAGTTAATGACAGGAAGTCAACTACATGATACATATTTCATCTCATATTTGGACCTATCTTGTGGATAAGAAAGAAACATAATGTTGTTTCTATTTCATCCACAGAGGTAGAATAATCATACCGACACGAGGAGCTTTGTGTGAAGTGATATGGTTACGTTACATTTTAGATGACCTAGGAATTCCTGAAAAATAGTCACCTATTCTCTATTGCGATAATCAGAGTGTGTTGAAGCTCATGCAGAATCCATTTTTTCATGAATGAACAAAGCATATTGAGATTCATCATCATTTGATTGAGAGCATGTCTTGAACCATCACATTCAGCTCTAGTATTGTCCTACAGAAGCACAAGTAGATGATATTATCACCAAATCCTTAGGAAAAGTGAAATTTGAACTTTTTAGGGTTACATTTGTAAGAATAATGTAATAAGGGGGGAATGTTTGCATAATACTACATATCATATCTTCTATATAATTCGATTATTTAGATTAGTTGATATCACATTCTTCTTGGATAAGTTGTAACCCCTCCATCTATTACGGGAATATTGAAATACCTCTTGGCTATATAATGTGTCTCTTGCTTGAATTTTAAATAGAATAGTAAGAGATATCAATCTCTATTCTATCTCCACTCTTTTAGCCTCACACCCTAGTTAAATTGTGTTCATATCATAATTTTTCGGTGTCATCTTGTCCACTAGCTTAATCACATTCAATCAGGATACTTCAATATATTGATTACTTGTTTCGTGTTGTAGAACCACAAAGTTGTGTGTGTGAACTTACTTTTCTTTCCTTTATCTAGTGAGGGAAATAATGATAAATCGCTTCCACTTTTTGAACAATGTAAGTATCGGGTTTTATTTTTTCTGCATCCACAAGAACATTTCATTAGACTTAGGCTCTATGACAGGTCCATCAAGCATTCCCTTCTCTCGGAGGAGGAGTCACATCTTGAATTAGGGAGGCATTAGTATCGAAAAGAGGTAAGGCCTCGTGGTTGTTCAAAGAAAAGGTCTTAAAAATTTTCTCTTCCTCTACTTGTGCTTCGACGGTGGATCTTATTCTTTCATTTTCGCATCCAGTCCTATTGACATTTTGTGCACCCTATGTGAAAAAGGTCAACTTGAAACTTAAGAGTTTTTCAGATTAGTCGGTTTACCATTTTGGCCATGTTTGGGTCAGCCACCTCAAAATAAGATACAAAATTTAATTGTTTGGTTTTGGACATTCTTGGAAGTCACATTTGGATCAAATCTACAACTTGGGTACAATTACAGAATGTCATGCCTCATAGATGTAGCCATTCCATTTTTTTACCCTCGTCAGAACTATGCAACAGCCATAAATGACCATTGCAATGCCTTGAAGAAGGCAAGAAGGGAAACATGTATCAGACATGATGTTCAAGCTACATATAGGTGGCAGTTTGAAGGACAAGGTACAATTTTACAAGTAGTTTGCATTTACAATGAGCATCAATAAGGTACACTTGAATTTAAATTTATTTCTATGATTAAGTGAATTATTTAAGTGTTTTGAGTTGTATAAGTTCATTCATTATCCATACAAATGAAGAAAAGTATAGAAAGGAAGGACATACATCTCATTACATGAAAATATTTTCATTTATTCATGAGGAATACATATTTTTCTCACACAAGCCATGAGAAATAACTGAAGAAAAGGAATGCATATACTTATGAAATTGAAAATGTAAGGAGGTAAAGGAAACTCGTCATTTCCTTGAGGAGGTGTTCTTTTATTTTTGAATTGTTGCTCCATCTTTCCTTTACAAACTACATCATGGTACCTGAAAGGGAGAAGAAAATTGTGTCAATACTGAGCTCAAGGTTTAAATTAACTCCTTATACTTCCAACTTCAGAAATGCATGCATTCAAAAGTGTAATTATCAGTTGAAGCAAGGAAATCAAGATAACATATAGCTTGTAAGTTTTAAGTTATCATGGAATACAGTTGCAAATTTTCTATCTCAAAACAAAATTACAAGCAACAAATAAAGAGTTCAGATATAAAACAACCATTTGTGATTTTTGAAATGACAAGAGCTTTCAAGTAGGAGAACAATTTTCAAGGATCAGTTTTTAGCATCAAAGACAACCTTTCAAAGCCATTTCAGTGTTCAAGAATCCAATATTTGAGATAAAAAGGAAAAAGGTTTTGAAGGTTTAATGATTTCAAAAGTACAAGTGCAAAGCAATCAATTACAACTTCAATATTGATAGATTGGTGGAAAAGAAGGTATAGAGATGTAGCAAAGATCATTCATTAGAGAAACTATTAATAAGTCAAGTCACGAATCTGAAAGAAATATATTTTTTAAAATGGATATCCATCAAAAGAAGAAGTTTCGATCTAATAACAGCTCACCAATGGCATCATAGTATTAAAAACCAAATATAGCAGGTATAAGAAGAGGAAAATTACAGTTTTCCATAAGAATGGAAAAAATGATCAAGGTACATTCTACTCAACAAAATATTTAGGTAAAGATTCTCAAGGACAACCAAGTACTTAGGCCTTTCCTCAGCGTAGTTCAGTCAAGGTTTCTCAAAAAGGGAAAATCATGTTTTATGTAGTTCTTTAACCATTTCAGGATTACCCATAGTCAAACAAGAGAAAAAGATATACAACATGATTTTCATCCTGTGAAATGATTTTTAGAGTTAACTATTTTTAAACATCTTTAATGAGTTTCAGTCTTCAATAATCATCTATTAAAAGACAAGTTTCAAAAGATTATAAGTTTCAGCTGATACAAGGTGAAGAAAAATAATATAATTAGAAAGAAGTCTTTCCAATTTTTCAAGTTAATATCTTTAAGGAAAATGGAGTGTCAAGTGTGATCAGACCATAAAATAAATTTTCTACATTATTTACCAGATGATTTAGCACTGAGCTTACCTTCTTTTGTAGTTAGCAGTGAGTCAAAGATAACGTTATCAAACCCCATTTTAGGGAACAAATATGAATATAGGTTTCTAGATGTCAAGGAACAATGGAGAACCCATAGGCATCATACAAAAATAAATTTACATGGAAACCCCAAATTTCGAGACACTTATATCTATTGGTAACTCAAACATAATAAACTTCTACAAGAATGGCGACCAGGTAAGAGCAGAAACAGATCATAGATTATAGTGAATATAACTTGCAAAAGATCAATGTACATCAAAATAGTAATGTGTCATGCATAATCATCAACAACTTCAATTATCATAAGGAAAACTATTGATATCGGTTTTAGAAAAACACAGATTACTTCGTTTGATACATACAATCATTAAAATTCATCGAATATGGAATAAGTCTCTTCTAAGAATTTAGATGCAATGTCTACTACTATACTGAAAATACTTGACGAATGTGTAAGGACATGAAACAGGAAACTAAGAGGAAGTAAATATATTTTCCAATACACAAAGAGATAAATACCATGGTGTAATGAAAGTTTCAATGTGCAGTCAAGTCCTATGAAGAACTCTAATAGATCATTGAGGAAGGAATTTTCTAGTCAAATTTAAGTATGATAACGAATCAGAACATCAATGATTAGAGAAAATGGCAAGTTCAAAATGAACCCAGATTGGGAGAAATTTAAGAACACCAAATTTTAAAAGCACCGAATAAACTCAGAAAATAGGAAAGAAAATGGAAACAGAATCCTCAGTCTTAAGCTCAAATATCGTAAACAATGTCGCCAAAGCTTACAGAAAATTCCAGCCACAGAAAGAGCATCATATGCAATACACGGTGAATGAACCAGAATCAGAAGGATCACCTTATACCTTAACGAAGAACCAGAAGGATCTACTTTCATAAAAAATAAAAATAAAAATTACTACCCAGAAGTGGTTCGCAAAAGAGAAAATGGATCTTCATTAAAGATGAATCAGGGTTTAAAACATCCAGGCCAAAATTTCATATCAAAGTCGAAGAGAAAGCTTGAGGTCATAACCCATAAAAATGGATCTCCATAACACATAAATATGGAACCTAAACCTCTGAGTAGATCTTTACAGAAAAAAATAGCCATCAAGGATAAAAGGAACTCAGAAACATCATATTATCCTCACAGAAAAGGGAAAACATACTTACCAGTTGTAGGCTGAAAATAAGAAACCATCGAGTGCAGAGAGGAAAAGCGATACCCAGGATTATTTTAAGGCTTGATAAGGTATATCAGATCAAGTGAAGTACAATAAAAGAAGAACTTAGAAATACAAATAGTGGGTTGGAGGGATTTTTGAGCTCCCTACCAGAGTACAAAGCATAAAGTAGTAAAATAGAACTGCAAATTCTCAAATCAAACTCAGGAAGTGAAAAATACAAACCCACAAATAATAAAAGACACAATTTAGAGTTTCTTAAACCAAACACCCAAAGGTATTTCAAGGCTCAGAAATTATAGCCATGCAAAATCACATTGAAACACGAAAGTTTTTTCAATAGGTCAGTGCCGAACAAGAAAGAACAGAGAACAAATGAACAACTGTAGTTGAGAAAAACATAGCTTACGTTTGTTATTTCAATGGCAGAAAAGATCGATAATTCCAAAGATAAAAGATTCAAGCTGGAGCTTCAATGGTGGTTAAAGTCACAGTTGGCTCAAATTGAAACAAATGAAGAAAATGAACATATTGTAAAGTTTTTCAGCACAAAGCGCAAACATCATACAAATGGCGAATAATATAAGTTCAAAACCACTACGAACTAGGAAAGTTCGAGCTAGAAATAGTAGAAACATGGGTGGCCGTAGCTAAAGAAAAACCATATCTTGAAATCAATGCACGAATGCAAAAAAACCTTCTAAAGTGTACCTAAAAAGGGTTGAGCACATTCAAATGCCTATGACATACCACGGCCATGAAAATACCGGTAAATATCTGCCTTCAGCAGTGAAAAGTGAAAACTAGAGCTTTAGTTTCATCTACCATGGCCGCCATATACATTTTACAGAGGTTACCCAACTCATGATCTCGAAATGTGAAATGATTAGGGTTTGGAATTATTTACCTGCCCAAAGAGATTTAACCTAACTCAAGTTTAGAGTGAACATGCATGTGTCGCAGCACAAGAAACCCTAAATAAACCTGGGGTTAAAATCCACCGATAAAGACAAAATAAGGGTCAGGTTTTCATGTAAGGGGAACAATCCCCATATCAATCAAAATATAATCATTGTGAAGACTACATGATTATAAAAAATGGGACTAATTATTGAAAGGTAACATTAATTTTTCAAACTTATGCTAAGGTCAAAACAAATATACTATGTAATGATAATAAAAATTGGTTGGGTGTATAGTATGGTATTATTTCACAAAATGGCCCCATGTTTATTTTAAATTGTGGTATTATGCCAAGTCAAAAAGGGAGAAGCTCTATTACTACATGTGCACATCAAAGGTGGTCCCCACATGGGAGTTGAAGACAAAGGCATTATTTTCATTTGCACAGGAGTCAATTTCACATGTGACCACAAGAAGATAGAGTAGTTGTCAACATTAGGGCATGAAGGTGGTACCCATCACTATGAAAACATGGGTGATTATTTTTTACGAAGTTTTGCAAATAATGAAATTATTTTACTCGGAGGTTTATTTTTGCATGTGCATCCAAGGGGGCAAGTGGATCAAACTACGATGGTAAATCATCATTTAGAAGATAGACTTTGTATGCACTAGAGAATACTTTCTCATGAAGAAAGGTTTATTATTAGCCAATTATTCACCCAACTTCAATCAAAAATAGATCATTCAATTGCAATTTGATTGAGTTGTATTTTTGTAAACAAGGTTGTTAAAGCCTTCGTTGTATTAGCATCTTTATTTTTCATTTATTTATTCAGGATAAAGGATAAATATAGGATGCTTTGGTGATTACAATGTTTAGTCTATTTTTAAGAAGGGTGGGATGAATAATTTTGCTATATATTGTGTGTACTGGTAAAGCACAAAGAAGGAATTTTCGACATAGGAGTGCTAAAGAATTTTTTTCCAGTTTTTCCCTTTGAATGAGAATTATATTCTGCCTTTCCAAAATTTGCAGTCTTGTGTATGTCTTATTAATCCTTGTGAATTTCAAATTCCCTAGTTAATCATCCTACCCTATTACAAATTTAGTATTTTTGCATGATATTAGTGTGCATGTGTATTTTAACAATATTGTTTTGAATTTTCCCTCAATACATCAAGTGTTTTCCTTAATATTCTACTAAAAAACTATTGGTTTGTGCACCCACTAGAATTCATTCTTAGATATTTTGCATGTACTTAGTCAAATCCCTAAATTTTTTTGGTGTATTACCCTAGTTTTCAATTCATTTGTAGTCATCTTTCACCCTCAAAACCCTAAAAATTAGTTAAGGATACATCAAAAAGGAACCAGCTTGTATACGAAAGACTTACCTCAAAAATATGTATACCCACAGACTTGATGTGTTTCCATCAGATCTATGAAAAGAGATATATCTAGATCAAGCTTAGACCACCTGCAACCATCTTTCTACAAGGTGCACTTTTGAGAAATAATAGGTCGCCCTCATTCATTTTTTAATCGAGTCTTATTCTATCTTGGCTCTCTTTGGTGAATTTATATTAGAATATGTCTCCAATTCTATGGATCTTCATTTATAAATTGCTTCTGAGTGCCTTCAACTTGAAGTAACTTCCACAAATTTTGACGATCACTCCCGAGAGGCTTGTTTTTGACTTATGGGGATACCTCATGATTGGATGATCATGGATCTCTTTCTCTGGAACTGATCCCTCATTATCCTTTCCACCTTATCAGTTCATTCCTATATATCCCCGACTCGTGAATGTGCCAATTGACTTGAGTCAATGGAGAAACTTTAATCACCGCATACTTAGGATCGTACATCTTTGTCCTATAATCTTGCAAAATATCTTCATATGAAGAGAATTTGAATTTCTTCATCTCATTAACTATCATCCTCATATGATCCTTTTCCCATACTTGAAGTTCATCAACACAATTGGCCCAAAGAGTCCTCGATGTGCAAATCACGGTGTAATTTTGGGATGTGGAAAGAATTAGGATCATCTCAAATGTTAAAATTAAGCCTGACACTATATGAATGCTGAGTTAAATGTACAAAGGAAGCCTCCAAATGAGATACATCATTTGGATTCTTACATGTGAATACCCCGAGAGAGATGAGAAATGAAATCGATTTCTTTCTCCTTTTTGTAAGTATATTGTTTACTTGTATGAATTGCATGTAGAGCTTAAATAATACTATTTCGTCACTAAGATATTTGGGAAAACTTAGTGGATCTTTGTTGAAGCCGACAACTCATGGGTACAAGAAAGTCAAGAATTGTATGAAATAAGAGCAATATTTCTTGATTAAGGATGTCGTTTGTGGTGAAATCCTTGCCTCCAAATCACCCTTAAAGGTTCGGAAAACATACAACATGAATGCATCATTCATGTGAGTGAATGCATACACCTCTCTCCTCCATCATCAAATGTGTAATTTTCTCATATGCAGCACCTTGGCAACAATGTTATTTCGGAGGGCCAACCCATTGAACGATATCGATCTAGAAAGAAAATAGAATGAGTAAGAATTCATGTGGAACTTCTTTTCATGGGTAACTAAAGTAATTATAGATGTTGATTTTCATTGATGATCCGCCCCAATAAATTATCTAATTTTCTTGATCACTTTCAAGATGAAACGGCCCATCCATTCTTGGAATTCTCTTTCGCTTCCTTCTTCCATCACCGTGTGTTGAGGAGTGATAATAAATTTACATATAATAAATCAATAAATTGCATAAGATAACACAACACAAGATATATTGGGGGCCAAGATGCCCTAATATGCAATATATTCATAATAATACCCTTAAGGTAGGGAAACACCATATAATGCTCCTTAAGGAGGGAGTAATTCCACAATCTCCCAAGATGGGAATCCACTTCGAGGGGGACACCTCCAATATACCTCTACCAAGTAGAAGACTCAACTCATACCTCCATCACCTTCATATTGATACTCACAACCTTTAAATAGGATGGGTGACACCGAATCCCAATGTAGGCTGACCCATTACCAAATATAATTAATTCCTATGTGAGTCCATATAACTAACTACGAGGATGTGTGCCACATGTCGGCATATCCATCAACCCATATACATTATAATATTTTATCCCTCGTGAATGCATACATATAAATAAGGGGATGTGTGCCACATGTCGAAATCTCCATCAACCAATTTATATTATATTATCACATCCCAAGGTACATAGCATTGCCTCCCTCTTTGACGTGTTTCATCCCTAAAACATAAGAAGAAGCCATATAATGAGTGTTCTTTAAATTATTGCACACTTGTCGCCGTGCTTGATCATCTAACCACCCATATGAAATCCTAGTGGGTGATGTTGCTCCAAACATGATTCCATATTCCATTGTGCTCATCTGATTCCGTCTCTAGTCCATATGTGTTCCTCCTTGGCATCCATGCATATCCATAATTATTATTCATGTGATTCCATGTCATATAATTATTGTTCCATTGATTCCATGTATAGCCAAAATTATTACTCCTCCAATTCCCTGTATATTCATATAGATTGTTTCCCTTGTGTGTCCTCTCATGTCTCCATGATTTTTTCCTCTCATGATGATGTGGGTGTCTATATGGTGCAACCTTAGTATGCTCAACCTTATCAATCTTTTCCTCCACTTTATTTTCCTCTTCCAACTTGTTTTATATTTATTTTTTCTCTTTAATAGAGAAACTATTTTTTACTTTTTCATCATGTTCTTCATCCTCTCCTTCTGATTCATCCTTATTCCCTTCTTCACCATCTTCAAATTCATCTTCATGATCCAATTTTATTATTTTTTTCCTTGCTAAGTGTGATATCTTGCAATGTAATTTTATTTCTCTTGTACCATAATTTCATGAATTTATTTTGCACATTGATAATAATTGTTCCCAATGTCTCTAACCAAAGATATCCGAGAACAATATCCATACCATCCATATCTAAAGCATAAAAATCTGAATGTAAAACATATTTATACATAGAAAGCTTTAAATCTTCAAAAACTTGAATATGCTTACCATCCATTTGAGATTCCTTGATATGCTTTGTTTACATATGTAGATTGTGAGCTACATCCATATTGATAAAGTTATATTTGTTGCTAGGGTTTATGGAAACAATTACCTTTTTTCTTTGAATGCACCCTTCAAACTAAAATATTGAAGCTTCCTTCCTTGGAGATGCACTATCCCATGTGTAGCAGCTTCATCATCAACATTTTCTTCTTCTTGTTCTTCTTGTTCTTCTGATGCTGCTACTTCTTCTTCTTCTTCTTCTTCTTTAACAAAATTGTGTTTCTTTTTTGTTTCCCATCTAGCTAAGAAAATATCCTCCATTTCCTCCCAATCCCAATCCAATAGATCTATATCCAAATAAGAATACCAATGTCATGCTTTCACACCAAGATGAAGATAAAAACTAACCCATACTAAAAATTCTTCAAAATACATTTTTAAAAATTGTATCCACCATTTTTTTTTCATCAATTTCCCCATTACCATAGAAAATTGGAATATCCATGTGCATACAAATTAGGGTTTCACAAACTTACTCCTTTGATGAATATTTGAACTGATGATTTTTTCAATCATTCAGCCTCAAATTTGAAACCACAAATAAGTAACCGATGCTAAAATTTTGAGAGATTTCCGAATATGTAAAATAATCAAAGAAAGATAGAAAATTACAACTTGTACGCCAATTTTATGTAAAACCCTAAAACTCTCAATATCTTATTCAAAATAGATCCAAAATTTTTGAATTTTTTACCATAAATTTCTAAAAGCTATTTGAAATTATTGAAAAATTTAGAAAAGTAATTCCAAAAAATACAGCCCGTGAAGCAAATTTAGGTGAAACCCTAAAAATGCAATAAATTCCACAAAACACCTCAAAACGTTCTTAAATTTATACCTGTAACTTTATGAAACCCTTTCTCACTGTGGTGAAAACATTAAGAAACAATTCACAGCCAATTCCAAAATATATCTGAATCACTAAAATTAGGGTTTGAACCCAATTTTTTCGAAATCGATGCTCTGATACCACTTGATAAAACCTTGTATATAATAAATCAATAAATTGCCTAAGATAACACAACACCATATATATGGGGGGCCAAGATTCCGAAATAATCAATATATACAGAATATTACCCTTAAGGTAGGGCAACACCATACAATGCTCCTTAAGGAAGGAGTAACTCCACAATCTCCCGAGATGGGAATCCACTTCGAGGGGGACACCTCCAATATATCTCTACCAAGTAGAAGAATAAACTCATACATAAATTAACCCCTCATAATAATACTCACATCCTTTAAAGAGGATGGGTAACACCTAATCCCAATGTAGGCCGACCCATTACCCAATATAATTAATTCCTATGTGAGCCCATATAACTAACTAAGGGGATGTGTGCCACATGTTGGCATCTCCATCAACCCATATACATTATATTATTATATCCCATGTGAACCCATACATATAACTAAGGGTATGTGTGCCACATGTCGGCATCTCCATCAACCCATATATATTATATTATCACATCCCATGGTACATAACAAGGAGAGTTATTCATCTCGAATATCCTTCCCTAAACTCGCATATCGAAAGTGTTTTTGGAATCCTTGAGATTTTTCTCAATGTCTTCATCCATGATCCTAGTGCAACCCTTTACACATACACATCCATATTTTCCTACTCATGTAAGGTCCTTTCATTTGAGATGAATACCATGCTAGGTGATGTAGGAATTTTTAGATCAAGTGATATGGTTTTGGGACTAATGAATGTCATTTTCATACCATTGTTAGCTTGAATTTTTCATGTTTCAGGCTCATAACGGTGTGAGCAGGCCAAGAACAAATCAAAACTTTGTATAGACAAGGGGTGTCCTACAGTTGCAAACAATCCACTTGTGAATACTTGGTATTCAAACTTTCCTCTTTCTTTGGATGTCATGCGGGCCTTTAGATTCTTTAATTCCATATAGGAGACATCATTGTTTTCTATCTCATACTCGAAGTAAAAGGTTGTTCTAACTTCTGGTCATGTCCATTTGTACTTCATGATTCCTCAAGACTTACTATTTCTAGAACGAGAAACTTAGTATTTTTATTAAGTGTGGAAATCCTTCTTTGAACTCCAATTATAGCTGCCAATCTAAATGTTGAACTCTCGGGATGCTCCTTCTATAAAATCCACCCTCTGGAATGACTTACTAGTTTTAGTAAGTGCCAATGAGATGAATTACTATTTTTAGTAAGTATGAAAAATAAACCCCTTTGAACCATTTTGATGATTTTTTCCTACGATATCACTTATGTGTTCACCACATCCTTCACAACTTCCTTAGTTGGTGTCTTACCGGAGTAAGTGCGAAGTTGGTGGAAAATTCCGTGGACATAAAAACCCAAAATAAAGGTACCGCGATCGCGGTTATTGAATTCTAGGTTCAGTAATTACCGAACCTAGTTCTGCGATCATGGTTTATAACCGCGAGCACGGTTATAAACCGCGATCGCGGAACTCTGAGACAAAATTTAACAGTCCCGCGACTCGTTATTTTCCTCATTTTTCATTTCGAACCGCGACTTTTCCTAAACGTTTTTCACTCGCACTTTCAATACTATCTCAAAATTTCTCATCGGACTTCTGGATAGCGATAGATTCAACCATGCCACCAAGACGAGGAGGTAAGTCCCCGATTGTAATCATTTTTTTGCATTTTAGGTTTTTTTTTTTGCATTTTAGGTTTTTTTTGGCATTTTCATGGGTTTTGTGAATTGTTTGTTTATGTATACAATTTTATTGTTTTATCAGTTGGTCGGCAAGCTCGGGCTCGTGCAAACCATCAAAACATTCCTCAAAACCCACCGAACATTCCTCAAAACCCTCCGAACATTCCTCAAAACCCTCCTCCAAACATAGATCCGCCTCCTGTGGCTCCTTCTGTCCCCACTGAGCCAACAGGAACGCAAGATAATATCATTGGAAGAATCCAAGAAAATAAAATTGTCATTGAGAACCTAATTCAAACTATAAGACAAAATCATGCTACAAATCCATCCCGCATGACTTTAGCCAATACATTGCAAACATTGATTGGCGAAGTCGAGTCTGCAACCAACCAAATACATAGATGGAACACCTTTAGAAGTGACTGTAGGTGGTGGTATGCGGATAAACTATCCCATGCGGCCGTCAAAGACAAAAAAATGGAAAAGACCTCATTTGTGCATTATTTACCGACCCTAGAACCAATGCCCCCTGCAGATTACTTGCAAACGGTTCCCAATCCATTGGTGCCATGATGATAGAATCAAAAACAATTTTTGGGACCGATGGTGGATGGTTTTTGATTATCCACCATGCAACAACAATGAGGTTCCTCTTTATTTTTTAAAGAAATTATATTGTGAGTTCGTGCTCAATGAGGTCCCGAATTATTTTGACTTTTAGACTTTTTTGGTCGAGGAGGTGGCTCGCATTGCAGTAGACTCGGTGCATGTGTAGGTCAGCCTAGATCCCCATGCCCCAAAACCCCCACGCTTCGCTTATCCCTCCTACTGTGAAGGAGGTTGTGGAGATTGATACATTGCATGCATTGAGGAGCTCATCGACACTCTCACCCAAAGATAGCACCAGATCGCATCCGGTGATGTTGGTGGAGGTGCTGGATTCTAGTGCACCACACCACCGTGGATCATGTGGTGTCGTATGCACCGGCAGTGAGACATCATTTGCTGGTTCGCAGGATTTTTTTCTATAGATGAGATGTGGGAATGTTTTTGGAACTGGAGCCACTGATATTGGTCTTTCACAGGTAAATTTTAAATAAATTTAAATAATATATATATGTACAATAGTTTAATTCACATGTTTGAGATATTAATATATATATGATTGTACGTCATGTACATACATGTAAAAAACTAATTTTTTATTTTATTTTAAATAGCAAGAGCCGGTGAAGGAAACATCCGGTGTCGACATGCTAGCTACTACGGTTGGGTGTGTTTCAAACGTAAGTTTCAAGTTGTACAAACTTACATTTTTAATAAATCATTTAATTGCACTAGATTATTATTATAATTTGTTTCACGTGTATGTTGTACATGTATTAATATTTTTCTCTTTTATACATAGGAGCCTGGCGGGTCATCATCTGCTCAGGGAACTGAAGCTACTGGCACGCCTCGCATGAGTTTTACGCAGGTTAGTTACAAATCTCTTTACACTTTGTTTCTAATTCTTGGACCTCTGTACATGAGTTTCACTTTCTTATACTCAACGTATATAAAATACATACAACAGCTACATAAAAACGCAAGCACTAACTTGCATGGACAACTGTCCTTAGTATGTCCCTCAACCTCACAATCTATGTACCATATTACACTACACATCTCATGTGTTGAGTTTACATATAAATTATCTAATTACTTCGCCATGACTGTGATTTTCTCCTCCAAGAATGGGATCACTTATGTATCAACAATTCCAACCGTATAATCATAAAAAACTACTTCTATAGCCTCGTGTGGATCCACATACATCTTATGAGATAAATCCCTCCTGAATGGGGTCAGAAATCCTCCAATAAACCACTGTGCATGCTAACTCATATGAGCATCATAAGATAGTTTGGACAATAAATTATTAAAATACATGTCATGCTCCCTCATGCGTTCTGATAATCCCTGCTTGATTTTATTGAGCGTGATGATGCTTTTTTTTAAACTATGGGATGTGAAACTCATCCAAAAACATAGTTCACAAAGCACTATAGTACACTACATTCTTATGTGGGTCATACTTTCTATACTAGCTATGTACACTCCCTTGAAGAGTAGTAGAAAATTGACTTTCCTTCCTATCTAAAGTTGTAATTTGCTTAGAATACCATAGTATCTCACACTTGTACACATGCTCTGCTGCATTTTCAATACCTCTATAATTTTTGTAATTGGAGATACATGTCATATAATAGACTTGAGGTGCTTACTTTAGGTGAAGAGGATTATTAAGTGATTATTATGGATGTGGACCCTATCCTCTAGATCCAGAAATAGAAATCTCATAAGTATTTTTTCTAGGTGGTTACTGACCCAATCCTCTTGATCTTCTTGATCCTCTCGGGCCAGTTGATAAATTCCCTTATGTCTCATTTGTAGTACTAAACTGGATACACATGGTCTACATGTTCCCAACATCCAAAATAATGACACGTACTGCACTGTCATAGGTATATTATTTGTATGATGAACTTCTCAATCCAATGTAAAATGATATCTTCCCATATCTACTTATTTACCTAGACTATATCTTGATTCTCAATAACTACCTCTAGATATGTAACACCATGTGTAAGGGCTAGGTGGCTAGCCCGGGATCAGATGTGTGCCTTTGGTCTATTGACTCCTCAAAGCATCCCACACTTGTGTAATTTCCCATTCATGCACTTCAAATTATATACTCAAGCCATATTTCCTCTCTCTGCTTTATATATATATATATATATATATATATATATATATATATATATATATATATATATATATATATATATATATATATATCTTCTTCCTGAGATTCCACCATATTTCATCACACTTTCTCCTACCCCTACGTGTGGTGGGGGTTTAGCTAGCCATGGGTAGCCTCTCTAAATCCAGTTCTACCATCAAAATCTTTATTTCCAAAGGGATAATGTCACAAGTAAGATCCTCTAGGCTCGTGCACCAAAACTCAAACTCAGCTACCTTTGGACACAAATACATATAAATAGTGCATTATAATCTATATATTTGCAACACACTTGCCCACCAAGGATATACAACTCTAGTCTACTATTCGTCTGATCTATATGTTTGGTCTGGTGATGTTAGATTTAAAAGTCCTTCAAATTTGAATGATGCTCTAATTGTCATAGAAGATGACTATGGGTTACCTTGATTAAATACAAAAGTTTGTCAAAATCTTATGAAGATAGATGGCCTCCGTGCTAACATTTATAGATCCTATGTATTTAGCCTAAATAGAAGATAAAATTTAATAACATTTTTATTCTTTCTTGAGTAACTAAATATTGATTTGTACATGTTTTTGTATAGCTCTTAAGTAGATTTTAATAAATTGATTTGTACATGTTTTTGTATAGCTTATGATCATGTAGAGAGACTCCTCCACATATGCGGTGTGGAGGCTGCTCTTTGTAGATTTACAAGATCTCGCAAATCCACTAAGGTACACAATTTTTAAATTTGTTAAATTTTGAGGTTCATTATTTCTTATTAAACTTAAATCAGTACAATATCAAATTTTGTAGGTATATATATGTGTGAAATATTTAATTTGAAAATTAATTATTTGTATGTAGCTTACCCTCGTGAGTCTATTGTTGTCCCCGCGACGTGTCAAAAAAAATCGATAGGGATCATGACATTGTGGTAAGATTCGCACATGCATTTTAACTAAATTGTACAAGTTTCTAAATTTCAAGGTATTTTAAAATTTTGGGTGTTAAAACTCATTGTTTATGAATGTGCAAATAGTTAGGTTGCAGGCATGTTTAAAGACACCTAAGACCACACGGATGAAATCCATAGTGGCATCTCCTCCACTACATCCCTGTGTCGTGGACGTGCTACTTCTAGCAGGGCAAAGAGAGGGAAGATGTTTCATGAGTAGATTTATAGTCCACTTGGATGCCACATATATGTGGTCATGAGTATCTATTCACAGTCCATGTATATATATATAGCCTTTTGCGACCGCATGTGGTCCCATATGTACATTATGACACGTGCTTAGTTCGAGATGTATACATACATTATGAACTTATACATGTACATATATATTTTCAGAGACGTGCGCGTCTGGAGCACACTTTATTTGATTCTTATATATATATATATATATATATATATCCATGTGTGTTGGTTAAATCATATTTATTTTGGTTATTTTGGTATTATTGCTAACTCTGAGAAAGTGGATTGCTGAGAGTCTAGAGATGTGCTATGTATAACGTGGAATAATTTTCCTTTTCATAAAATTTCATCCTCTAGGAATCGTCTTACTAGGTTAAATTAGTATATCTTCATTTTATTTATAGTTTTTGACTTCCTTAATAATTATATTGGCTAGCATATTGCTTCTCTCCCTCTCTTCAATCATTTGTAGTTTTACATGTTGGATATTTTTTGTAGGTTGATTACTTTCTCTCTAAGCATCTCATTATTTTTCTCTAGTTTTTTATTTTGTTTACATGTCACTTCTAAAAATATGAATTATTATATTGATTCCATAACTTCCACACCTTATTTATAATATTGGATGCTCAATGAACCAATTATATTACTATGTTAACAAAAAAGTGGTGTTGATGTAAGGCTATAAATTTGATCTGATAAACAAATATGAGAGAAACAATTTACTTAGGATATAACACCATGCCATGCCATATAGAACACCATGCTGGATATAATGTGTATTTGTGTCAATTTTTAGGATATCTTTAATATATAAAATTCACTAAAATATTCTGATCAAAAGCCCGTTGTAATTTAATTGGTGCATGCAATAGTAAAAGTGTCATGTAGTGTTGAATTCATTAAGATATAAATGTTTAGTACCCAAAATTTGGTTTGGGAACTTGGAAATATAGAATTTTGTACTTATTTTGATATACACTTCATTTATGCATTGTTTTAACAACCATAGGCGCCTTCTTGATCTATCTCGCACCGTATATCCACTAGATAAAAACCAATCTCTAGCTCAACCCTCTAAAATCACTGCACATGTTATTGAACATCAATCTAGACCTCTAAAATACTCATACCTAATTTTTGTCATACTCTAGACACATTAATAGGTCCTAGAAATGTATGGATATGAAGGTCTATCTACATCATATTAACCAATGCCATTGCATTTTAATGGCCAATTTTTCAAAAGTTTCATTTGGATTAGTTGAATTAGATTATACATTTAGGTTAGTTGAGAGAGAAAACTCACAAAGGTCTCCTATAAATATAAACACACACTAACCTATTAGGGGCATCTAGGAATCTTGTAAACAATACTTCACTTTACTTGTCCAGCACATCATATACACATCTGAATACAACTAACCACATCCTAGATCACACTCATAGAGCTGAATTTCAAAGTACACAAGTTTATGAATTTTAAAGTACAAAAGTTTAAAGCTCATTTTGTCAAGTTGAGGGATGAATCAAGAGATAATTTTCTATTCTATATTTTTCTATATCCCAACATATGTTTGGAGAAATATAAGTATTTTATCCCTCCATAACTTAGTGGTATACATAAAAAAACTCATAAAATTAATGGGGGTGTGAGGAGGTAGTCCAAACCAAATTACACTTTTTTCAAGTCAAAGACAAAGTATCCATGATTTTGAGACAATTAGAGGCAGTGAAAATGGTTCAATATCCAACCAAAGTTCCTTATGCACAAGATGCACCCAAACCATGATGGTATAGAGATCACATGACTACTGTGATTTTCATCGTGTCAAGGGAAAAAAACCAGATAAATGTTTAAAAATGAGAAACTTTATTGAAGACCTCATTGAGGATGGGAAGAAAATAAGATTCATGAGCCCTGGGTGTATATCATCCTACCAAGGACAAGATGACAACAAGAGATAACATAACAACCAAGTCATTGTAATTTAATTTAAATAAATAAGGAAACGCTGTATTTTGCAAACGGTGGGCCATGGCACCGAACCGCCTGTGCCGGCACATCCGGGTGGCCAGGTGAACGCTAGAGGAGGTGGTGTTTTAGTGCGCAAAAGGGTCGTTGCTTCCGGGCTACTTCGTTTGGGCGTAGTCCCTTAAGAGCCCTGAGACCAAAATATCGTTCAAATTCGACGGGTGACTACTCAGACTCCGTGGCACCTAGAGAGGCCTCGTCTAATCCAAAACCTCGGCATACGGACCCTCTACAATAGCCTCTCTCATTTTTTTCCTTCTCATTTCGGTGCTCTCGTTGTCCTACTGTTTGCAAACGCGTGAAATAGTGCAGTTGGAGCCAGTGTAAGGTTGTCAAACGCTATATTTTGCAAACGGTGGGCCGTGGCACCAAACCACCGCCGGCACATCCGGGTGGCCAGGTGAACGCTAGAGGAGGTGGTGTTTTGGTGCGCGAAAGGGTCGTTGCTTCCGGCTACTTCGTTCGGGCGTAGTCCCTTAAGAGCCCTGAGACAAAAATATCGTTCAAATTCAACGGTGACTACTCGGACTCCGTGGCACCTAGAGATGCCTCGTCTCGATCCGGACAGCCTTGGCATAAAGACCCTCTACAATAGCCTCTCTCATTTTTTTCCTTCTCATTTCGGTGCTCTCGCTGTCCTAATGTTTGCAAACGTGCGAAATAGTGCAATGGAGCCAGTGAAGGTTGTCACAAACGCCGTATTTTACAAACGGTGGGCCGTGGCACCGAACCCTCTACCGGCATGTCTAGGTGGCTAGGTGAATGCTAGAGGAGGTGGTGTTTGATGCGCGAAATGGTCATTGCTTCCGGCTACTTCATTCGGGCGTAGTCCCTTAAGAGCCCCGAGAGCAAAATATCGTTCAAATTCGACGGGTGACTAATCGGACCGTGGCACCTAGAGAGGCCTCGTCGATCCGACACCTCGGCATACGGACCCTCTACAATAGCATCTCTCATTTTTTCATTCTCATTTTTGTTCTCTCGTTGTCCTAATGTTAACAAACGCGCAAGCAGTGTAGTTGGAGCCAGCCAGTAAGGTTGTCAAACGCTGTATTTTACAAATGGTGGTCCGTGGCACCGAACCGCCTATGCGCAAGACATCTAGGTGGCTAGGTGAACGCTTAGAGGACATGGTGTTTGTGCGAGAAAGGGTCGTTGCTTCCGGCTACTTGCTCGGACGTAGTCCCTTAAGAGCCCCGAGACCAAAATATCGTTCAAATTCGATGGGTGACTAATCGGACTCGTGGCACCTAGAGAGGCCTCTCTCGATCTGAAATCTTGGCATACTGGACCTCTCTACAATAGCCTCTCTCATTTTTTTCCTTCTCATTTCAGTGCTCTCGCTGTCCTACTGTTTGTAAACACGCGAAATAGTGCAGTTGGAGCTAGTGTAAGGTTGTCAAACGCTATATTTTGCAAACGGTGGGTTGTGGCACCGAACCGCCTATGCCGGCACATTCGGGTGGCCAGGTGAACGCTAGAGGAGGTGGTGTTTTGGTGCACGAAAGGGTTGTTGCTTCCGGGCTACTTCGTTCGGGCGTAGTCCCTTAAGAGCCCTGAGACCAAAATATCGTTCAAATACGACGGGTGACTACTCGGAACTCCGTGGCACCTAGAGAGGCCTCGTTTGATCTGGCACCTCGGCAGACAGACCCTCTACAATAGCCTCTCTCATTTTTTTCCTTCTCATTTCGGTGCTCTTGCTATCCTAATGTTTGCAAATGCTTGTGAAATCTCACATTGGAGAGTGTAAGGTCCAAACGCTGTATTTTACAAATGGTGGTCCGTGGCACTGAACCGCCGCGCGCTGCACATCCGGGTGGCTAGGTGAATGCTAGATGATGTGGTGTTTCGGTGCGAGAAAGGGTCGCTTGCTTCCGGCTACTTCTGCTCGTTCGGACGTAGTCCCTTAAGAGCCCCGAGACCAAAATATAGTTCAAATTCGGACGGTGACTAATCTGGACTCCGTGGCACCTAGAGAGGCCTCTTCTAGTCTAAAACCTCGGCATATAGACCCTCTACAATAGCCTCTCTCATTTTTTTTTCCTTCTCATTTCAGTGCTCTCGTTGTCCTAATGTTTGCAAACACGCGAAATAGTGCGGTTGAGCCAGGTGTAAGGTTGTCAAACGTTGTATTTTGCAAACGGTGGGGCATGGCACTTTGAACCGCCTGCGCCGGCATGTTCAGTGGCCAGTTGAATGCTAGAGGAGGTGGTGTTTTGGTGCGCAAAGGGTCGTTGCTTCCGGCTATTTCGTTCGGGCGTAGTCCCTTAAGAGCCCCGAGACCAAAATATCGCTCAAATACGACGGGTGACTACTCGGAATCCGTGGCACCTAGAGAGGCCTCGTTTGATCCAAGCACCTCGGCAGACATGACCCTCTACAATAGCCTCTATCATTTTTTTCCTTCTCATTTCGGTGCTCTTGCTGTCCTAATGTTTGCAAACGCGCGAAATACTACACAATTGGAGCCGGTGTAAGGTTGTCACAAACGCCGTATTTTACAAATGGTGGTCCGTGGCACCGAACCACCATGCGGCGGCACATCCGGGTGGCTAGGTGAATGCTAGAGGTTGTGGTGTTTCAGTGCGAGAAAGGGTCGTTGCTTTCGGGCTACTTCGCTCGGATGTAGTCCCTTAAGAGCCCCGAGACCAAAATATCGTTCAAATTGACGGTGACTAATCGGACTCGTGGCACCTAGAGAGGCCTCGTCCCGATCTAAAACCTCAAGCATATAGACCCTCTACAATAGCCTCTCTCATTTTTTTCCTTCTCATTTCAAGGTGCTCGTTGTCCTAATGTTTGCAAACACACGAAATAGTGCAACGTGGAGCCAAGGTAAGGTTGTCAAACGTCGTATTTTGCAAACGGTAGGCCGTGGCACCGAACCGCCCTTTGCCGGCATGTTCGGTGGCTGATTGAATGCTAGAGGAGGTGGTGTTTGGTGCGCAAAAGGGTCGTTGCTTCCGGCTATTTCATTCGGGCGTAGTCCCTTAAGAGCCCCGAGACCAAAATATCGCGTTCAAATACGACGGTGACTACTCGAAATCGTGGCACCTAGAGAGGCCTCGTTTGATCCGACACCTCGGCAAACGGACCCTCTACAATAGCCTCTCTCATTTTTTTCCTTCTCATTTCGGTGCTCTTGCTGTCCTAATGTTTGTAAACGCATGAAATACTACGGTTGGAGCCAGTGTAAGGTTGTCAAACACTATATTTTGCAAATGGTGGGCCATGGCACCAAACCGCTCACTGCCGACATGTCCGGTGGCAGTGAACGCTAGAGGAGGTGGTGTTTTGGTGCGCGAAAGGGTCGTTGCTTCCAGGGCTACTTCGTTTGGGCGTAGTCGCTTAAGAGCCCTGAGACCAAAATATCGTTCAAATTCGACGGGTGACTACTCGGACTCCGTGGCACCTAGAGGAGTCGTTTTCAAACAATTTACAACTTTTTCAAAATTTACAACTTTTTCAAAATTTACAACTTTTTCAAAATTTACAAACTTGACTTTTTCAAAATTTACAAATTTTTCAAACAATGTTCAAGCTTCTCTTAGCTTCGAGAATTTAAAATTCTCTACTAACGATACCAACCACGTGAAGGTGGAAGCTTTTCTGGCACCACTAACCTAAACATAAAATTGTTAGTCAAAGAAATTTAAGTTTCAAATCAAAACCATATACTAGATCTATATACATGACACACAAAATACACAAATTTAAAATAAAATATATTCAAACTTTTAAATCTAGATCTTTAAACTAAAAAAATATATATATATATATATATATATATATATATATATACGCTATATAAATTGAAACTTGAAATTAAATATATACCAGACATGAGCATTGTAAATTCATTCCAATGAACCATCAGGATCGGATCTACTCTGAATAGCAGACAAGATTGCTTCATGATCTGACTCTCGAACCTTCCAAAGAATCTTGTTATTAGGTCTTCCTCGATATCTATACAACTGAATATTTGTCGCTAGAACTAGATGTGAATATAGGAGTATTTTCCTGTGTGTCTCAAAGTCTTCAAACACCCAAACAGAGGAGTTTTTTAATGGATACCGTTGAAGCCAAGTTCCAGTAACTACCACTGACCCTATAGGATACTCAATATCTTCGCCATCTATAATAGGAGAAGTCAACTTCTTTCTTTCCTCGATGCAATGACATAAGAAATAGTTTGTTCCTTCTTCATTGTCTTCTGTCGCAATTACTGCAAACACATGTCCTACAAAAAAATAACCAAGGTTGAAAAACTCAAATTTAAATTACATATTAAAATTTCAATGGACATAACTCAATACAAAAATTAAATAAATAACTGGATAAATACCTTGTCGCACCAAAATCAAAATTTCGTCAAAGTCCTTGGATGTTGTAACTTCATCTCAGAAACAAGTTGTAATGCTTGTGGAGGTTGATAACTAGAAGTGGAGTTAGAGGCCTACAAATCCATCCTTCCACCCATTCTTGTGAATCACACTCACAGTTGACAAATTCGATACAAGATGCACAAAAACATGTCAACTTTCTTGTCCATACAGCCACTTCACGAAGTAGCATCTCGAGCTACAAAATGAGTGCATATCACCGACCAGTGAGTGAGTGTCATACAATCCTCGTAGTTAGCAATATGTTGTTCCTCTATCAACCAAAAATATCTGCAAACTGTGGAATTTTCTTGAGAACCTCGGGCCATGTTGTCAATACACCATTCCACTATGCTCTTTGCATATTTTAATTTAGCACCATCTTTGTACTTCAACTCTTCTCTTGCAAGATCTCTTTTCACACATGCCCCTGCACCATCATGCTCTCCTTTTCCATGTCCAGCCTCAGTGAAACTCCAAATATGTTGCACACCCATCTTGACATGCATTCTTCTCATCCAATAAAACATTCAGTGCATTCTTAAACTGAGACGTGTAATTATCTGACCATATATAATGTTGTTTGAAGTGGATGTCCCTATCAGACAAGTTTCCATAAAATAACTGGAAACACCCTTGCACAAATTCAGTAGAATGAGTACGATCATCACTGATATAAAAGTGGTACTCTCTTAAAAAAATTGATCATTCTCTGTACTATCAGGAGAATGTAGAAATGCTATATGCACAAAAATGGCAACTTGTACTGAGTTGTAATATTGCGATTGAACCTCCATTTGTGGTTGCAATGTGTAATTTCTGTAAAATCGACCACCCCTTTGAAACAATAGTACCAATAGGAAATGTGTCTTTGCATAGCTTGAATTGTTCATCCAACCATCGAGCTCTATGTGTATGCCTCACATACTCATAAACAATTTCATCCTTAAATTTTCTCATAAATTGAAAAATGGGCATTTGTTCTGTAACTAGCTCACACCGTTTCGACTCTTTTCCATCTTTCAACTGGTATGCAACTGATTTATATTTATCAAATTCAACTAAATTATGTCCTATTGTACCTTCAATTTGCTCATGGATGCAACTTTCCAATTTAGGTAATCCGCCGCATGTACTACAACTTCCATCTAAACAATCCTGACTATAAAAAAATTGTCCAACTTCTTTTCACAAAATATAGTAGGAATGAAATCCCTAGAAGATATTGGTGGAACTTGAACACCACATTCAGATAACATAGTTTCAGAATGAAAAATAGAACGAATACGTAAAAATTTAGCATAATGCATCGCAAATTCAACATGTTGCCTACAACAACAAGTGGTGCGAGCATGGTTGATTTTCACATAGAATGGTTTCAACATTTCAAAAAAATGTTGACTAATTTTAATTTCCAGATTCTCTTGTTCAAACTTACGAAAAAATTGAGTTTGAGTCATATCTAAGAAATGCTTTGGATGTGGTTCACGATTAGTAGAACCAACTCTCCGTTTTATAACATCTCTTGTATTAGGTGAAACTCTAGTGTTATCATGCCAAAATTTAATAACAACTTCTCTTATAGCATCAGAATTATTTTTGTCCTTACGCGGTGCTCTAGCAGAAAATGCCCAAAAATCGACATTATTGAGTGATTGAAGGATATTACGTCTTTCAATTACTTTCATTAGAGTTTTTGATTAACTTGCAACATTCAACTTGTTTGCATAATCAAAGCGTTGTTTTTATTGATTCACTTACAACACTAGTAGCAAGTACACGACGCACAATATTAATATCCCTAGTGCGTCTCTTGACACCAACAATGTGATATGCATCATGAAGGTTTTCAACAATTGTAGAGGTTTGACCACGTATATTAGATGTTGTCAATCCTAAGGTGTTTAATGTAGGTCTCATTTTAATCAATTTCATCAAACTAACCAACAACTGACATCTTTGGGAATCATTTAAAATTTCAAAATGATTATCCCAAATTTCAAAGTGGCTTTTTTCTTCCGATTTTCCGTTGAGAAAGTTTTTGGACATTGGTTTCAAAATGTTTTCATCAATTTCAATAAAAAAATTAGGTTTCTTATGTAAAATCCTAGGAGGTGTTTTTGTCAAATTTTGCTTGTCTATAGTTTCAACATGAATTTCCTTATTCATATTTTCATTGTCTCCTTCAATTTCAACATTTGCTATATCATGAGTATTTAATTCTTCTTCAACATTGACAGTAAAAACTTCTTCATCATGAGTATTTAATTCAACTTCAACATTGACAATAGAAACATTACCTAATTCTTCATTGCTTACAATAGTTGGGATTGAAGATGAACCTCTTCTAGATTCACGAAGTTTCCACATTCGCTCAAAGATTTTCAATTTTGTTGGCCTCTAATTCATTTGGTGTTTTTTTACTTAATGACTTCCTTTTGACTTCATTTTTGTCTCCCATGATGTTTTGATTTCGGTGATAAAAACACGTGCCTGGAAAAAGACAGAATTTTGCAGTAATTCGTATAGTAAGGTCAGAGAGTAAAAATCAAATGGTAATTCAGACATTGGGATGTGTGTAAATATGATTTATAAAGCGCGAAACACGCTTTATAAACCATGAGCACGTTTTATAAACCGCTGAGCGCTTTATAAAAAGTGCGTCGTGGTATTTTTACAAAAACCACAATCGCGGATGTATTTTCCGAACCTAAGCCTCGGAAAAATTTTTTTTTCCCCAACCAAAGCTATAGAAGGTCATTATGAAGTGCAAAAGGTCAAAAACCTCAAATCTTCTCTTCCAAAGACTTGAACCATGCTAAAAAGCGAAAACATTTCACAAAAATGGTGCCATCATGTAGGGTAGACTCTTAGCTTTGTAAAATTATTGTTTTTAAAGTGAGTAGAATAAGATAAATATCATTTTATAATTTATTACTAACAATAGGTCCTTAAGACAATTTTTCTTGTGAATGTTCATGTCTACGTTTAAGACTGTAACTTTTGTTTCGCTTATCGAAATATGATAAAAATTATACCATCCCAAGCGTGGACAAATTCTATACACCTTAAAAAAAAATAAAAATTGATTTTGATATTTTTTGATATAGTTATGGCGGGCAAACGGAAAGCGCTCCATTTTCTAAATATTTTCAGACCACTTTCACGGAAAAAATCATAAAAAAAAAAATATTGCTAAAAAAAATACAAAATAAAATCTATCCCAAGATAGACAACTACATCTAACGTTTCACCAAAGGAAAAAAAAATAACAAGATTTGGTCATCCAAAATGCGGGCAAACGGACTACTGATCTTATAAGTTTTTTCAAAAAAATAAAAAGTCATATAATTTTAAGTGTTTAATATAGCTAAGCTTGTCTGCTTTTTTACAAAAATTAGTATTTTAGAAACTAGATTCCGAATGCTACAATTCATATTTATATAAATTTTTCTAATTTAGAGTGCATGTATAGCTAATAATCCCTACAAGTTGAGATTTCACTGTTTTTTGCAATATGACGTCCACGGATGACCCTATATTTGTCCATCAACTTCCTGCACTTACCCACCCAAAATGGTAGTCCCCATGTAGAAGACTTGCTATTTTTATAAAGTGAGGTTCTGGGTGATTTGATCATGGTGGAATGAATTTTTATGATATGGGTTTTTTCCTATATTACCCTCTAAAATCTTAGGATTATGCGATCACAAGTTCAAGAGATTTTAAAATTTCAAATTTCTCACCTAGCGCCAACTCCAAACATGATAACCATTAACGGAGCTTGAAATTTGTAGGTATGGTTTTCTTCTCCATTTGTGAAAAAACTAATATTTTTGATATGGGTTTTTGTTTCTTGTTCCACCGATGAATTTTCTTTCTAAACCATTTTGTCATTGAGAAATCAAACTTTTGTCTTCATTGAGCTAAGGCGAAGGTTTCTTCGTTGTGAGTAATTTATGCTTTCAGAAGGAAGATTTGTAAGTTATGTTTTTATGGCCTTCAAAAATTAAGAACATGATAACATATGGTTTTCTAATTCATGCACTCATTTGTAAGATATGTTGGTTTCTTCAATTTAAGACAATAAGGGTTTTCTGAGGAATTTCTTCTTTTCTTTCTTCTGTTCTTCGATCCTTCGATTCTTTTGATCAATTTTACCTCTGAAACCTATGTATTTTCATGGAGTGGATGGTTTTTTTGCCATGGTAGAGCTGGTTTGGAGCAGAAATGGTGGACTATGTGCAAGCATGAGTAGAGCTATGGTAAGGTATGAACTATGAAGAAGAAGCAATAGGAAATAAAGTTAAGTGTCAACTTTAAAGCAATTCAAAAATGAATGCTAGGTTTGAGGCACATTTTTTTGCCCGATGTCCCTTAAGAATTAAGGGATGAAAGGGACATCAAATTTCAAATCATGCCTCCATGGGACACTTGTTAGAAATCTAATGGCAGTCAATCATTAGGGCTTAAAACTTGAGAGAAAACCTAGGGGTTGAAAATTTGTCATATGAGGAACCAGGAGGCATAGCTCGGGCTAGGTGCATTTTCTTGTCCCATATGTCCCTCAAAAATTAAGGAAGAAAGGGACATCAAATTACAGATCACACCTAGATCGACACTTAGCTGGCATCGATGGTTGTGCATTTGGATCCAACTAGCTTGTGAGGGTTGGAAATTTTCCTGAAGAAGGTCACATGGATGACTGGGGGCTTCAAGGAGCTAGGTGCATTTTCATGTCCCTGATGTCCCTTTGGAAAAGGGAGAAAAAGGGACATCATTTTACACATCACGCCTCCATGCGACACTTGTCACGATTTGAGTGAGTACAGGGATAGGCTCACAAGAACTTGGGAGCTTAATTAGTGATCCTGAAGCATCCATGTGCTACCAGAGGGCTTATTGGAGTGCAGGAAGAATTTTACTTGTCCCTCATGTAATTTAGCTTGAGGGATGAAATGGACATCAAATTACACTAGGCTCTGAATCGACACGTGTCCTTATCAAAATTTAACTAACTCTTCAACTCTTACATTGAGGGGAACTTGAAACGATGATAACTTGAGATCCGATGGAATGTTTTAGAATTTTTTATTTTAACTTAAATAAAAACCTTTTGAATCCAATGGTGGGGGTTTTAGATCTTGATTCCTCCATTTAAGCCTTGAAAAATCAGAGTTTTGATCTAGATCCCTAAGTGAGCATGGAAAAAACTAGATATTAACCTATTGCGCCAAACTGTGAAAATGTGATATCACCATCTTGTAGAGATTTGAATCCCCTTTCTAAAAATGTCTTTTTTAGCTCCTAACACCGTCCAGAGCTCCCAAATCACTTCCCAATGTTTGGTAGCTCTTTTGGCCCTCTACACTGCCTAGGCTTATGAACCTTATTTTTGATGAAATTTCCCTAACTCCTCCAAATTATTATTTAATCTTCCTAAATCAATTTTATGATGTTAATAGACTTCCAATTCATCTCCATGTTGAATTTGAATTCTCTGTTCCACTCTAGGGTGTTTACAGATCTTGCGAAGGCTAGTGGTAGCCCTCTCCGAACACTTTGTCCAAAAATAGTGTGTTTCAAGTACTCCTAAAATCACCTAGGGGTTCACTTGACTTTCCTAATTCACTTGGGGATTTGAGTTAACATCAATTGGTTGGTCATCGGAATGACTTGGCAAACTTGGGGTCCCTCGGGAGGGTAAAAATCTAAAGTTTTGACATAGCGGTATTGTTGTCATGCTCCAAATTTGTCAAATTCCTTGTTGCACATTTGTATGACAAGAAATTCCTATAGAGGAAGTTTCTAATGGGTGGAAAAAGGTTCATAACAAGAAGAAATATACTCGGAAAAAATTCTTTCCACCTCCTAGAAATGTTGTCTCTTTTTTTCTACTATTTGGTCATTCCTTTATTACTCTTGCTTTAGCCAAATATTAGTTTTGACTCTTGTTCATTTTAGTCCAGGTGGGAAGTGTGTTTCTTGATTTATCTTTTGTACTCAATGCTTCTTCTAGGTTTTGACCCTTTTTGTTATACTTGGGTAGGATCTCACTCGAAAAACCTTTTACCAATAATAAAAATAATAATGTTGTTTTTAGGGTGCATATTGATGGGCATTACAAAAAAATTGTTATTGAAGAATTTTAACTTTAAAAATCTTATTAGCCAATTATGATTTTAGAGTATTGCAAAAAAATTAATACATACATATCCTATATGTAATGAAATTACTTGTATAATTTGGGATTAATGAAATAGTAGAGCACCAAATAACACAATATTTCGAATAATGATCTCAATATGTAATTAGAATAGTTTCGCCACTTCGAGGGGCAACCTCCAAACCATATAACAAGACTCAAATGCTCAAATGATAATGAAATACTACCTATAATCCCCTATATATACTATTCATATGCTATGGCCATTACAAGGCCGATCTATTAAGCATGAGAAAGTATAAATGATATGATAAAATGACATGGTAAGCCACAAGTCAATTACTCATATCCTAATACAAGCAATAGGTTAAGGGTGTAGCACTATATTTGCATACAACAATGAATCTCTCAAAGGACACACACACACAATGCCCATAATATGACATATATTAAGGTAAGGTGGTGAATATTTATAAATATAGGAAATTATATATCGATATTTATGTAATTGAATACAAAAGTATTTAAAATGATTATGAAAAAGTGGGATATTTGTAAGATAGCATTTCAATTGTGATAAAAATTAATAGGAGGATTCCATTGTATGTCTTACACAAAAAGTAGATTATCAATTTTTTTTTTTAATTTAAATTTACATTGATGTCTCTTTCCATATTGTACCTATGGTCCAACACATGGTGTATTTCCGCTCTTGCGCTTGTATTATAAAATTCAAGGAGTTTTTTCATGCCGTAATAAATTTGAGATAGAGATTGATCTATTGCGGTGACCATTCTTGTTCATTATTGTATGCGTTTCAGAAAATAGAAAAATATTTTAAAATAAGACCTAATAATAATTTAGCAAACCCACTTAGATTATTCTTAAACACCGAAAAGTTCTAAAAATATTATGTTCAATATATTGTTTTGTGTTTAATTTGATGTTTTCTTTTTAAAGTACATTTATTATGTATGTGGCATGTACTAAATGAATAAAGACATGAGGATATCACAATTCTTTCTTTAATATGTGAAATCTTTTATCCTCACCTTAATGAAATTAACTATAATTTTTTTAAAAAAATTGAATAAACGAAAGATTAGACTTTCGTAAGTATTATGACAATTTAACTTGAATTTTTTTAATTATGTTTAAAAATATTTCCTCTAAATCATATTACACATAGTGATAAACTAATATCTTGAATATATTTTTATAAAAAACGTAAGATATATCACTCTCCATGTATTTATTGATTTCGACCATTTCCCTTCCAAGGTTGGATACTCATCCTGGGGGAGAGAAACAAAGATTGCAACATGCTTCAATTCCATATAAATTGCAACATCTGCATGGATTCGTCGGTGCAGCTTCCTCCACTGATGACGTATTCTACCAAAAGAGATTATCACAAAACTTAGATAAAATATTACACATCTATTTGAAATAAATACAAAATTGGAACGTTGGCTGAAGTATTATGCACAAAATTTAACACTAGAAAAAGTTAGCAGGTGTTAAAAAGTCTATACGGTATCACCCAGTCAATACCAACTCACCACTCCTCGAACTCTGTGTACACTGCATTAATGTTAATCCAGATATAAATTCATGTTGTATAACCCTGAGAAATGACCACACACAATTATATTACAATAAAACATCTGTAGCTTGGTATATAAATCACTTACCTCTCATCTCTTGGGTATCCACATAACTGGAAAGAAAAATTAACATCACAAAGATGCCAAAGCAAACGACTGTAGAAGAAGAATAAGAAGTCATTTTGTTCATGTTTGGCCACATCCAAGCAAGGGATGTGAAGGCTCACAACAATTTTTAATGTTCCCCAAATTTAAAATGATTCGTGGAGGTCAAGATGATATTGACATTTATTTGTTAAATAGAATTTTGTTGAAAGGTATTTGCTATTATTAGCAGATAAAATCGGAGCTTCTATCCTGGCTACAGAATCACATGATCCCCAAAAGAAACACCATAACATGTCAAAAAGATGATGTACACGCAGCGTCCATGTATGGAACCAGATTCTGCTTCCATAGCGTCTAGTCAGCATAGCCCAGTCACCTGTATGGGTCAACAACTTCCCAGCCAAGAGACGCCAGTTCACACGGATTGAAATAGATTGATTCCCGTTATTAAATTTTTATTAAAACAGATTAGAACACTCGGGGATAAATTTAAGCATTCACAAACGCAATTAAATAATGATGACCTAGAAAACGCCGTTTGTAAAAGTCCAACGGATTTAACTCGGTAACCCATTACTTTGTTTGTCACGTGACAGCTCACACTGTTAAAACCCTAAAGCCTCGCATTGTTTGTTGTTTGGCTTCAAAAAACGATACAACTGCTTGGTCTATGGTGTACAAGTGAAGGGAAAAGATTCCCAGTATAATAACCCAATTCATAGCTTTTTAATGACGAGTACATGTTATAGACAGGCAATGTATAGGTAGAGGCAGGATATAGCAAATCCATACTCCTAGGCCTGTTTTTTTTCCTTTTTGCAGAACCTCCTTCGGGCAGTTATCGTGATTACCGAGGGAAAATATGCACTCTTGTAGTTCAACATTCTTAACGCCTTCTGTTTGTGAAGGGGAAACATTCCGAGATTCCCGGAATCGCTATTGCTAATACAGCAATGCTAATGTTGTTCAATTCTGAAAAAACGCAGAAAATTATAGCTAAGTACTCGCTGAAGTACTTTAATATTGAATATGATAATAAATCTACTTAAAAAGCTTGGTAGTGGGAAATCTGATTTGTTTTAATCGAAAAGTATGGCAGAGGCGTTTACTAACCAGTGGGGACCGCTGCAGGAATACAATAAGACAAAACAGTACGTTTTGCTATTGACCCATCTTGTTAATGCAGAATCTCGGTGAACAGACTGTGGGGATTTCGAAGTACGCTCACCCAGTTTTGAGCCAGAGGTTAACCTCCACTTATTTTGCACTTATGTATGGTACTCCGCCCCTCGTGATCTCCATGGCCCATGCCTCATGCGCATAGCCGGAATCATGACGTAATGCTGGAAATCGCTTATCGAGACTACATCCCTAAGCCCTGGAAGATTGACGTGGCATTAACGTGTATGGGGAAATACACCTTGACGTGGACGGTTTGACGTGGGCCTCCGCACCAATGAATGATACCACGGTACCTTTGAATCATTTCCAATCTGCTATAGGAATGCATTGAGAAATGACTCCCAATACCTCTAACTCATTTCTTGCTACCAGAAATCACGAGAAAATGACGCCCGATAACCTGAAGCTCGAGCCACACAGAAGACATCGCCATTCAAGCGTAAGTGGGAGTCACTTAAAGAAGTTCAACCTTCATTTGTGCCTTCATTTGTTGTATAACTTTGTTGTACAAAGAGGAGGAGCAGGAGCCGGATTCCATTCCATTCGCATTTTCTGTAAGCGCTCATACCCACTTATTTTTTCGTGTTTTCTGTATGGGTTTCGCCTTTTCGAGTTTGCATTCTTTCTTTACTAGTATATTGTTAGATATGGATTCCCACCTCTGTGCCAAAAATCCCCCAACCGTTGTTTTGTTTAATATTTAGAGTTTTCACAAGGTATTTTCACATGATGCAATACGAAACCCTTACAATGCTTAGCCAAATGCTTCTTACAGCTTGGAAACCCCTAACTCGTTGTCATGCCATTTTTTCTTTTCTGAGGTCGATTCTTTGGCTTGAGTTGGTTAGACCTTGTAGTGGGTGTCATTATTTTCACTGTGGAGCTCGTGTTGATAATCTGACCTAGCGTACTTCTTGGCTTGAATTGCTTCATCTTCCATGTAGTTCTCATAAATTGTTTGAAACATCTCATGAAAAGCCCATATTGGAGGCACCACGATAAAAAGTTTTTTTGTTAACCTGGAAAATCAATGAAATAGCAATCATATAGCCCAACAATGCCCATAAGAAGGTCCTCTACAATGTAGTTACCCTTATATATATGAGCCTGATATACTTCTAAACATAAACGATTATTAAAAATCTTGTAGTTTTCTGAGAAAGGTCCTCCTTTAAGAGGGTACTTTGTTCACCAAATATTTTTCCGAACTATCCTACAATCTTGGTGGCAGTTTGGAACCTTGTAGGTGGAAAGTTGTACTTCAAAATTTTTGTAACATGACTAAAGGTTTTGATGTTTACTTTATGTCACCCAAACCACTTCAAAGATATTCAAAGTCAAGTCGCGTGGATTTGAAGAAATGCCCTATTATTGTTTTTCCCACTAAGCTAGGAAATTCTTAGTTTCTATGACAACGAGAGAGCATAAATTTCCAATTTGGGTTGAATTCCCTTACGCACAATCCCATTATGGGCTTCTCTTCACTAACTTATCAAGCCCATTGGATACTTAATTTGTTTCAAGCCTTGCAAATTTTAGTCTCTTTTTGCGTATATAAAAGGATTTGTGTCAAGTGGATTCAAGCAAATAGCTCAAAAAAATCCGTAGATAAAGGGAAAACTTCTCTTTTTCATAGAGTTTTTATATTAACCTACTTAACATTGTTCCCATACTAATATAGATTTTCCAAGCTCGTTCCCAAATTCACTTGAATTTTAATACATATCAAGAGACTCAAACTATGAATACTTTGTACAAAATACAAATTTTTGATCCCAATTATTGTTGGAGAGATTAAAAGTGGAATTGTGGTACCCTTCTACTAAAAATGAATATTGGTGTGATTCAACAACATGCTCTATCAAAGGCACCATCAAAAACGTTTGTTTCCATCTAACACTTATTTCACTAAATTGGGACATATTCCAATGAATTGAGACTCCAATATTGCAAATATTGGAAGAAATTTTTCTCCGTGTTTGCGTATATTAGAGTCCAATTTTGGCTATATTGGATTCAATTAGTAGCAATATCGGGTTCCATTAATAGCAATATTGGATTCCAATATTGTCAATATTGGACTTATTCGAGTTCCATTTTCTCTATTATTCTAATTAAGGACTCCAATTGCCCTATTATTGGAATCCAATTTCGCTATTTTTTATTCCAATAACACTATTATTCGATTCCACTTTCGCCACATAAACCAGACGGCCACCCACTTATATAAGCCAAGCGATCACTAACTTCAAGATAGTGCGTATGTGATTGTTTACATTTATGCCACATATCACTATTAATACCATCACATATATATAAAACTATTGATGCATACCTTATTCAAATTAATAAACGTTGATGTTGAAAACCCTTTCCCTAAACTTCCTTGAATAATGTTAAATTTGATGGTTGTTTAGACATTTTTGTAATTTTAGACATAACATACTTTAAAATATTTTATAGAACTCGCATGTTTAAAAGTTATTTATCAATATATATCTATATATATATATATATATATATATATATATATATACATTTATATAAATAATTTATTTGTATATATTAAGCATAGTTTAAAAATATGGAATTGTCATTTATAAATTTTGTAAGTAGTGTATAAGTGTGCGATGGTTATTGCATGTGCGAGTTATCGCATTTCATTGTCGACTTGAGTCACACGCCTCTCGGCTCACACTTTAAGTGTGAGTATCGACTGACACTACTAAGCATGAGTATGCACTTGCACTTCCTAAGTGCGGTCCTAACTCCCACTTCTAAGCATTGGTCTCAACTCGCACTTTTAGGTGCGAGTCTTGATTTGCATCGCTAAGTTGGAGTCTTGATTTGCATAGCTAAGTGCGATAACTCACTTGTCAAACAATTATTTGGTAATGGTAATTTGTCAATTTCCTTTAAAAATTACAAAATATTATTTATTTATAACAATTATTCTATATAAATTTCATTATTTTTAGTATATACTTGATGTAAAATTTTATAATTTATATATAAATGTATATTAGTAATAGATGTTTAAATATTGAATATGCAATTCACGTGTGAAATTTATTACAAAGATTTGCAAGTATTTACAGTATTAATGATAACCATTTTGTAAGGAAAATGATAATTAATGCTGCATTTGCACGAACATTAATTAGCCATTAATTTGAGCTATGTAAAATTCACCTTGTAAAAGTACATGCACCATTCGAAATATGTGTGCCCTTTGGAGAATGTAAATTTTGTTATCCATTAATCAACAATTTAATGAAAAGAAATATAAAATCATACGAGTGCCCTCATAAATTCTCACGCCAATGAAATTGGTGTTTGGATTTTTCAACATATCACTATAAGTAGACAAATTTTGAGTTTATATTTTTAACATTTTCCTTTCTATTCTCTTTATCAATGCGTAAGCTTATTTATGAAAAGATAAATTTCACCAGTATGAGCATCAAAACTTAAGTGCTCGATTTTTGGAAACATTTTGTTTCTCTCTCGTGCCAGAAAGTGGTATGCATTCTCACCTTCATTCCTCAAAAAGTACGAAATTTTGTTAATATAAAATTTTCCATAGTTGATTATGGATTACATCCATGTAAAATTTCCCATAGCTGATTAGGGATTATATCCATATAGGTCTTTTGTAGATAATTAAACGGAAGCAAGTTTGTTACTCAATATTTTGTAGAAGGTAGTTTTGTTTATCAAATAAATAATTTCATAATATATTGAACATTTGTTAGAGAAGTGAAAGAGGATGAAAAAGAGAACATCTAGACAAAGGTGGAATGACGTAGCTTAATACGTAATAAGATGAGAGGAAGATTTGCAGAATTTTAAAAACCCAAAACACCTAAAGAACTTCTTTTTTGAGTCCTTAAAAAGAAGCTTGGTGGTATGGTTGGTGGCTAAATTTGCATGATATAAAAGAGTGAATATCGGAATCTATTTATGGACATGGTGGCACGCAGGAATAGAAGAGCAAATATTTTTTATAAAATTGATATTATTTTGTTGGCCTTATTGTTGTCCACAAATAGTCCTCCTTTGCGCACATACTTAACAAAATTCAATGGCTATGACATCATTGACATTGTCAGTGACAATATTCTAGAAGATATTTATGTTAAGAATGAGTTTCCATTGATTGGTGATGGATTACAATGACCTATTTGTGAAAAAAAATGGTAATGCAAGAGTGGGAGAACCAAACAAATTTTGGAGAACAAAAGAATGAATACAAATTTGTGAAAGGAGAATTCGAGGAACAAGGAAACTCTAAGATGCTACTACTATGTAAGCAACATATATCCTCAAAAAAATTCACAAAATGGAATTTTTCTCTATTTTTTATTGTGTGATGTGGATTTTTGTCTTTCATTGCTTATGGGATTTCTCTGTTCTATGCTTCAATGTCATATTCTACTACCTTAAGGAACTTTTTGTAAAATAATGTAGGTGTACTTTTAAAACCCCATATTAACTCCTTTACAAAAAAATAGACGTAGTTTTTTTACATTGAAATATGTTGTTGTGGTCTAATGTAGTAGACTCTATGATCACAATATATTACTTTATTTTGTTAATTACTTTGATTGATAATATCCAATTACTATGGTATCACATAAGCTAGCAAAATCTAAGCTAAAAATAATATTCTTTGACTCATTAAATCACTACAAGATAATGGATCTTTTATCCACAATATTTTCACAACATATATGTGGATCCTAATGACTAAATTGTGAATCCAAATTTGTGGAGTCCACCTACAATTATTTTGTGGAAACATTAAATTGTGGCAATAACTGCAACTGGAATATTGTGAAAATAACCACAAGTTAAATATTGTAGAATTTCTACAACAAAAATAATTCTGACATTTCCACAATATAATAATTTTTTTATTAATTATGGATTATATATATATATATATATATATATATATATATATATATATATATATATATATAAATAAGAATTGATACAATGTTTGAATATAACCTATTTTTAAATTAATTTTTTATTATTTAATAATTTATTATTATTTACATTCCATGTAATATAGTATATTTTATATTATTTGTAATTTTTAATTTTTGTCAAATTATTTTGAATATTATAACAAATAGAAAAAGTAATTCCTTATATCAAAATTAATTTTATTAGTAAACTCATTATAATATCAAATATTAAAAATGGTGCTCAAAAGGAACCCTTAATCTTCACATATGAAAATTTAAACTTTTTTTAGTGAGAGTGGTTGATATTTAACTAGCGATCACATGTGTACAATCTGATGTGAACACAGAACAATATATGTTATTTGATTTACTGGGATAGTTAATTACTTTTGTAGTTGATGTGGTTTGTAATTATTTGGGGAAATCATGTTAGTGTTCATGACATATTTGAGACGGTGGTTGATTTTTTGTTGAAAAGTATTTTTGTTTTTGTAGATAACATGTTGATAAGAGGTGTGATTGATAGTGGAAGTGTAGGAATATAGATGAAACATTACATTGAAAGGTTCTATTTGTACATATTCAACCATATCCAACACAATGAAAGAGAGCACAAGCATCTTTGCAGTGGCCACCATGGTGGCTTTCTAAACTATTTTTTTGGGTTGAGGATGAGGGATACCTAGGACTAGGATGTTTGTGGAACATGGAATAATATCATATCATTGATCAAAATAGGATGAGGTATATCATAATTCATTGACATACAACATAGATGAATTATGTTGTTCAGTCCCTTCATGCCATCCTTTGAATACACGCCCTGATTTATTCTCATTTTGAAGCTGCCATGGAACATTATGACTTTATATTCAGTCCAAAGATACCACTATTGAGTTCTAAAGAAAATTCAATTTTCAAGTTTCTATTAAACTATAGTAGAAATCACGTAGTGCAATATAATATCTAATATGAAGATTATGTACATACTTGATCTTTCTCCAAAAGAGCATCCCAGTCATTTTTTTCCACCAACCTTTTAGTCTCATCATAGTGAAGTGCAAGGCGATAATTCAAATCCCCAAGCCAAATTACTTGACTACCAAATAGAACCGCAAAGTCAAATTAGATAATCGACATGCCATAGAAATCCCATTACCTTTGTGTTCCTGCTTACAACTACGCACACTGATATATTATAACAGGTTCACATAGAAAGGAAAAACTCCCAAGGTACAGATCCCAGGATATTCCATAAAGGGATGAGGCTATGTTTGAGTCACAAGCAAATTTGTCGAGAATGGATACCCCATCACCTCCCTTTTCGTTTGTTGTCGAGATGAATTTAGACAAAGCAAAAGCTTGTCTAATGAAATAACATGCTGATGGAAATGGAACCCTGTGATCATATACTAATAATAATAAAATAATGGATTTCAATAAAACAAGATACAATGAAAAGAAATTGAAGCAATTGAATACATATGGATATATCAGCTGAAGCAGCAACATTGGGTTTTTTAAATAACATGGATAAAAAAATAAACGTCATCCTAAAATCAGCACCATTATGGGTTATATCAGTCTTGTAAATGGATATTCCATAGAAGGGATGAGGCTAGGTTTGAGTTGCAAGAAAATTTGACAGAATGGATACCCCATTACCTGCCTTCTTGCTTGATGTCAAATAGTGCGAGACAAAGCAAAATCTTATCTTATGAAATAACATGTGGATATGGAACCTTGTGATCATGTACGTAGCACAATACCCATAAGAGAGGTAAACATCAATTGTACAATATTTTGACTACAAGAAAATGTTGATAAATTTATTTTACTAGATCATGCCAATAGGAAATCCTTCCAAGAATGTTATGCAATATAAAGGACATTTTTATAAATCACTTTGTAATGCTTCTCTGTACAGGGATTTTGGCAAATCATTGAAAGTAAATAACAAACATGTCCTTGGGTTTGTGATTCAAAAATATACATATAATAATAAAATAATGGATTTCAATAAAACAAGATACGATGAAAAGAAATTGAAGCAATTGAATACACATGCATATTTTAGCGGAGGCGACAAAATTGGGGTTTTTAAATAACAAAGATGAACAAACAATGTCATCCTCATTTTAATATATACAAATTGATTGATCGCTCTGTATTTGTATTTTGAGTGGTTTCAATTGTCTCTAAGCTATTATTTTATTTATTGTATGAAGAACAATAATAAGATTGAGAATTAGGATGCACTTCATTGGCGCGCAATATCTAGTTGTATTGATTTTGATTTTTTGTTTGTGAGCACTAGTGCCAAGTGCACTATAATCTTTGTAGCAAGTTTTTATGGTAGAAGACATAGAGCGTGTGATTTTATGAGATTTTACAAAATCTACATTTTATTTATAGAATTTATTCATTTAATGTTGATAATTCACAAATTTTCTACATTTTTATTTTGTAAATAACAATGTGGTTAAATTTTCCTTGGTTTAGTAGTGAATGCTAGCAATCCATAAGCTCAAAATTTTATATTGTGAAAGTATTAGGTTACCTTAGCGAGCAATAATATCAAAACGTATTACTTAAAACTTCTCCTCAATCTACTAGTAAAAGTTAAAAAATTCTATAACCTTTTAACTTTCTAATGTTTCTAATTTATTTAAATAAATTTTTAAACTACGAAACTTATTTATATTTTTCTTTATTTTCTAGTTAGTATTGATTTGAAAAATATGAGGCCTTGTTGCAACATTGATTTTTTCTATTAAATAAAATCATAATTCTATGAAAACAATCACACAACTAGCACATCTCCCATCCGTGAGGCATGAACTTGTTGCTCTGTCTTGTTTAATTTAAAATGTCATTAAAAAAATTAATATTAACAAGGTTTATTAAATATACATGAACATAATGATTGGATACTTTATATAGGGATTACGGCACCCATAAACCATACTGATAGAATGCATTGTGAGCATCACCAAGAGTGAAAAAAAAGAAACAAGACAAAAAGGGCTAAAACAACTTATCCCAAACTATAGTCCAATAAATCAATACAAGGATAAATCACAAAACATGGAGGGAAAAACATCCCAAATGATATATTCCACAAACAGTCAAACAAAATCTCCAAGAAACAACAAATTACTTAGTCTTCAAATTTTTCGTATTATCATCCTTCTTGATCATGATAGGGATGTTGTCTTCAACCTGCTCTTCCTCATCAGAACTACTAAGGTGGAGATGATAACTGTGAACTTTGTGTCCCTACTTAGTGAGTCTCAAAAAATGTAAAAAAAATGTAAAAAGGGAGTAAAATTTGTCTAGTTGATAAAACAATATTGGAGCGATCAAGATGGGTAAGAGTTTTCTAAATCATCTCAAAGTGAGGGTGATAGTTCATGGTTTAAAGTAGACAAGTTATAATTACTTCGTGAGTTATGACACGACAATTTATTTTTTTGTAACGAGTTGAAGGGAAATTTAACTGTATTAAAAATCCTAATAATTTAAAATTCTATTTAGTTGCAAAAGAGAACTAAAACATGAGAATTATGAGAGGTAAGGGAAGAAGAACCATGCCTGGAGAACTAAGTCGGTTGAAGCTGCGGGCTTTGGTTCAACATCTTGCTTGGGCACTTCATCAATCCGGTTCACGAGCATCCACAGCTCCACCATTTTGCATACACGTCTACCAAGGAAGTTGCATTGCAAAAAAAAACATCTTGTTTTCTATGCCTTGATAAAATAGGTTGATGTGCGCGCCAAACATACCATATTCCAATGTGTGCAACAAATAAAATCTAATCAGATTGGAAACTTGTTTGTTGCATTGGCTAGGGAGGATCCAAGGCCTTTTAAACAACCCATCTGGGCATATAGAGCAACCAACGTTGTCCCTCCAGCCACCTATATACCATAACACTTGCAACTCCAAAAATATGCCATACGTCTTGTCCCTTCCCTATATCAAAGCTCTTATTTTAACACAGATAGAGTATGCTGGGAATGAAAACTATCAGGTTGGAGACCTGTTTGTTGCACATGCCAAACAGTGTGACTATCCCGCGAGGAAAACCATGTCTCTTGTACGCTGCCAAAAAAAATGCATTTCCAGAGAGCTGTTGTCCCATTTTTTCATTTGGTCAAACACTGTAACAATGTGCACAGAGCATTGGCAACTACAACATCTGACAAAGTCCATCAATATTTTATGCTTTGATGGAAGCCATGCAGTCCTGGGCATGAGTTGGGAGGATAATGGAAAAAAGGTTGCATGAGTCACGGCTTAACACATACTAAATGCATTTTCTTGAAAGCTTCCAAGGCCTTTTCAACAATTTTTTTTTTTACACATCTTGACATCATTATAGTCCACAAATCAGGTTTCTTTTAGGAATTGTTGAATAGTTCACATGTTTCCACATTTTGCATATTCTCATGTGCTCCTCAAACACCAAGCAAACATATCCACTCAACCACATTTTTTGCAGGCATTTTGTCACACAGTCCATACGCCTTATGATTGCTTCCACATTTGAATACAGGTCTGCCAAAGTAGGATAAAGGCATCCATCTCACCATGAGGGAAAAATGAATCTACCCAAAGGTGTCTCAGGTGGCTCAAGGGGCCACGCAAGTAGAAAGGATAACAACACGCAAGTTAAGGGGGAGCGTTTGAGCTTGGTACATGTTGGGAGGAGGATGACGTAGGGCACGGGAGGTTGGGAGGAGGTCACAACAGCCCTGGTACATCATGAGAAGACTATTTTTTCTCTGCCGCCCCCTCCAAATTTGCCCCTTAAAAAAAAACCAAAGACAAAAACCCTAACTACAATTTTTTAGAGCCTTTTGTTTTGCCCTCCATTTTGTTTTTATTTTATTTTATATTAAATTATAAATGTATATTTTCATTGAATTAAGTGACATATAAACTTATTCTTTTCCTACATTTTTATTGGGTCTAAGACATGTAGTTATTTATTTATTTATTTTGTTTGACGCAACCAAATTCTTTTCACATTATTAGCCTGAATCTCCAAGCTCTCTCACTTCCTGCGCCTAGCTCGACCACGGTAGACAAATACATTTTCAAACCCCCCTAAGCACGAAAAAAAAACACACAGATTTCAAATAACGCCATGGAGCTTCCATCCCTAAGCACGCAACTGGCCACCTATCGAATTCGAGAAAGATATTTTTCCTTAATAGGTTAATCAAAAAGGTGAAGCCAACAAGGATCAGCAGGAGCACAACAATGTTAAACGCTTGGCAACATGGTCATCGAAGAAGAAAAAAAAAAGAGAGCGAGGGATGGGGCATTACATTCTCCTCCCCTTAAGAAAGCATCATCCTCAATCGACATACAATGAAGAAGGGGAAAAGCTATGCAACCAAGGACGAATGTGGTGAATGTATGCTCTAAGGTTAAGTTTTGGATCGAAAATCATGGTTATGGGGTGGCCCTAGGACATTTGGAAGAAATTTTAACTTTCAAGGTTCTGTGAAGATTGGTAGTCCCCTCTTATTCGTTATTTCATTAATCTCTTTCTATTAACATTATGCTTGATTCAAGTCTTTTAGAATTTCATTTTTGTAGAATTTTAGTTTATTCATTCCTGTGGGTTCCCATCATGAACTACAGTCACAACACCCTACCAGGGTCATACACAACACTAAAATTTTCACAAACATACTTTCACGACAGTATCACATCACAAGGGTTTCACCAAACCATGGAATGACAACAAGTAGACCACATAGCAAATAATTTTCAACAATTACGTCCTAGACATAGATCTAGTACACACATATGACTGAAAAACTGGGTCAACACGCTAATACATATACAACGGGTATCACATGACCCAAAACAATCCATGACTGTAACAACATAGTTCTAATCCAATATCCAATAGTCCATACCAACCAAGGGGAGAGTCAAGCCATCAATCATAACAAAGTCTAACCAGACTCACAAGAGTACACATAACTCACTATACCAACTCCACACATCACAAGGCATCACGAAACAACTCCAGATATCTCCAAAAGTAACAAAATACAACTCCATATATCTCCCCAAAGCATCACCAAATAATCTCCATATACCTCCCAAGGGAAGAAACATAGTGCCAGAACCAAGTCGGGTCACTCAACCATAGAGCCCCATCAAGAATATCAGGTCACTCAACCATAGAGTTCCATAAAGAATAACAGGTCACTCAACCATAGAGGCCTATCTCCTTTCTCCTTTTAATGAGGCCGGGTCACCCTATGGCCCTGGGCACATAGAGCCCCATCACCCCCAACCCAAGTGACATAATAACTCGTGGTTCAACAACCCACTAGTTATCTGTAACTCCTTGGGGTGTACCCCTATACAATGAAGAGGGTCCATAGGTTCAACCACTCCATGGTGAATCCCCTAACCCTATTCAACAAATTACGACATTAGAACTAGCTTAACAATCCATTCAAATCCAAGTGGCAAAATCAAAAGCCTTGGGCTAGGCTAAAAACTTTAAAAATGAAAAGAAAGTATTAAAACTAGGAAAAACAAATGGCTAATTAGCCATGGTGAGTGTAAAATCCAAATGTATTGCAAAAATCAAATAAATGCCCAAAATATAACAACATGTCAATTAAGAAAACAAATGGGTCTAGCTAAAAGAGAAAGATTAATTTACGAATAAAATACGTAATGAGAAAATAGCACATCACAATCACTATGTGGCCTCATACCGCCACCAAAGGGGTACTCATTGAGTTGTTGGCACTCGGACATCGAGCCTCAACTCATGAAAATATACATGTAACTAGAAATGAGTAAATCAAATAATGTATCTATGATCATCTCTGCCTGAATCATTCCTCCAAACTCCCACAAAGATCAACACAGTCAAAATTACATAGGATTATTCAATGAACAATCCAATAGGAAAAAGTAGAGGGGAGAAGGTTGCATAAGTTGAGCCTAAGGTGGTGCACACCCACAATATACTGAGCAAGCTCAAAATATACTAAACAGATAGAAGTGGATTTTCAGTCTATATAAGACTCCACTTCCTCACATGTACTCGGCTCAAGATTATGAAAACCTGGTCCACACCTCCTCTCTCCACACATACACTCTTGATAGTTTATCCCCTTAGGGTCATCTAGTGTAAGGTCCACAACATACACATAACTACATCACTAACACAATGGTGATTCATGCGCCATAACCATAACGTCTTACACATGATATAAATATATAAGGTACAACATAATCATTACCTTCACGGGTTACGATACATCACATTACCACATCCTACACCCAAAGTGTAATCATTGTACACTAGGGATCATACTCACCATATGCCCCTAAATCACGACATGAACCATCACATATTACATGAATTATATGTATGAGGAACACAATGTCTAACCTTACAACATATAGTCAATTGCAAAACAACATGACGATGCACACAACTAATCACAATATGGTGATGACATCATGATAAACTGTGATTCACTTTACATCAATTTTGTCATGCAATACATCAATACATCTTCACATCACATAAGGTCAAAATGTTTCAACACTCTGCAATTCACAATATCATTCCTTTCACACAAAACAAGGCAGTACATCACACATGGATTCCTCATTGAATCCACAAAAAGGAGAGTCGATACTCTCATCACAAGCACATCAACATGACAACAAATACACACTAAGTGACATGCACCACATGTGCTTCCATAAGGTCACAATCATGACATAGTTCACATAACAACATATATCACATTACTCTTCCAATATCCAACACATCAAGCAACACCATCACAACTCCAATCCATCCCAGAGGTTTGAGAGCATGATCCTCCACTGATACCATATATAGTGCCCACATTTTACACACCCAAATACATCAGTAAAATACTAGGATAATATTTTTTTGACTTACATTGCTCATTACACACAACATAACAAAGGGCTCGAGTAAAGAAACTCGAATCACATAACACAATCACATAAATCATCGACTCACATAGACACATGAAAATGACATAGGCATGTCGATTCCATGCTTTTCCTAATGAATGAATACTAGTAATGACCCAACCACAAGAACATAACATCCGGAACGGTGAACCCACAACACATCATTTCTTCAATTGCATCTCAGTTACGATTAACATTCTAAGAACATTATTGTGCAAGTATAGTTTTCTCCTTTTTCCATCTACAAAATCTTAAGTTCAATCCACATTTAATTTACAGTTCGACCAATTTAGGTTGGCTTCCTTTATGCATCACGGAAATTTCCATAACTTACTTGCTTATTTGGCACAATTCTAGTCACATATACAGTACTTAATTATCTTGTTCTTATGATAAGAATATGTTTCTCAAACATTTACTTAATGTTTAAAAATTTACCCTCGCTACACAAGTGAATCTAACGTGATGTCAAGGTCAAATCTTGGGATTAAGGAAGACATAGATTTGAGATAGCTTTTTTGTTTAAAACACGGAAAGAAATTTAATTGATTATACGGACTCCAAGAGTGGCAGTATCCCTAACCTCAAATCTCTTTTTTTTTTCTTCTATACTTTACTTTTACATCACAATATGGTCACATTATAACCATCGTTTTATAACAAAAGAGTTACGAAAGCACTTATCAGACCTCTTAAGGAAGTACATGGTTAGAAGCATTATAAACTACACATGAACCACAAGTGACCTATGTTCACGAAGATCCCATGTCTCCGCATTTCATGATTCCGCATAAGAAATATTCCTTATTCCTTAATGCCACAGAATGACATAACAAGGGATTATGGGACAAGATTTCAGTTTCTAAGGTTCTCTAGAATCAACATCTTTCAAAACAATTTCGTATGCAATGAGTTAAATTATAGTTTTCTACCCACAAGTTAACATCCTACTCAACTAGGGTTTAGTTTAATTCCAATTTCCACTTAGGGCTTTACACTCTATTATAGATTAGATTAAGGTTCAAAACATATTCACCCTATAAACCCTCGGTAAAAGATCAAAGCGCTATATTATCACTAGCCAAAGATAACACCTATAGCTAAGAGGATCTATTCATTAGCAAAATTTTAAGTGATAGAACCACTATTTCACTAGCTCCATGATGTCATCTGGACCCCACAAGGAATTCATTCGATGCAGAAGATTTATTTGACTGTGTTGCTCCTATATGTCTAGTTTATGTCGATGTCACCTAAACGTACCTACTAGGACGATAAACCCCTTTCTTGGAATCATATTTTCCTAAAACTAGGATGTTCCATCGAGTGTAAAGGTTCGTTTGAAGGTCACGGTTTTCTACGCTAAGGGATTAACATCGGTAGGTTAGTTATATACAAATTTTGAACTAAGGTTGACTGTTGTGGTTAGGTTCCTTTATTACATTTTCAAGGTAAGAAACACAACACCAATTACTAAACCAATAATAGCACAATGAAAGTTCACTACAAGGTATAAATTTCAATTCCTTTTGACAATTGTATTCCACTTTTACCATAACAGTTTTGGGATCAAAATAACATCCATGAAAGAAATACCAATTTCTCAAGCACTTAATAATCTAGCGAATTTTACATACTACCAATTTCAAACAATAAGTCTTTCAATATATTACCAAAAATAAACAAAGTATTACTCAACGCCTTTACGGCATCATTCTTTTCTCTTGTAAAAAAAACACGTGAGCGAGATATCAATGATAAATCGGCGCATGGCATCCACCCTAATCAATCATAATTATCGTTTTTGTGTTTCCCATTTACATAAGATAAAAATTATAATTTGCAATCGATATAAAAGGTTTAGAGACATGTACTCATTACATTTCATTTTTTCTTTTTGTAACCCAGGAGAGAGAAAGAGAAGGGTAGAGAGAGAAAACACTATTTTGTCAAAAGTTCTAATGCACACAACAAGTTACATTATAGTGTTTTAAACAATTATTTACATGTGTTAAAAGTTTCCAGGGTGATTTGGCAACCCTACGAGGGTCCCGCAGCTTCCTATTTTTACATTTTCTTACTAGCTACAAACGATCAAAATGGGCTCGGAGGCTAAGAAACTACTTCTAAAAGTAATCCTCCGATGAGAACGCACACCATGATTAACTTTCTACATGTCCCTAGATATACCAAGAATTCATAAAGCAATTGACGGAATTGGGAAAAAGTGAATGGTTTGCGTTTGGTGGCTAGTTTTCGGGGCCACTGGTCATAGTTCACCCAGTTGTAAAATGACAAAAGTTATCTTGAGGGCCAAAAAACCACTTCCATAACTGACGTCTGATGGAGGAGCACCCAACGAGACATCTACTACTAGTTCCCCTATATAAGGAGAATTCATCAGAGTCGACGGGACTAAGAACTAGAAGACCATTTTCAAATTGCAACAAGTTTTCTAGAGTGACAAGACTAAATTGGTCCAATTTGACTCACAAAATGTGACAGGAGGCCTCAAAATGGCTTCGCCAAACTATCCTGAAAATGTTCTCTTTCCTATACTGAATGTTCCATGCAATTGTCTAGTATAAACACTAGAGGTTTGTGAAGACGGGAAGTAATTTCTCCATCCAGGTTTCAAATGGTAGTTCAAAATGAAAGCCAACTTTCTAGATTTAACAACTTTCTACTATTGTAAACTAGTGTAATAGGGCTCCTATAAGAGTGTCAAAAGGATGTCATATGTTCATTTCAGGTCAAACCAAAGGTCAAGGTGACTCCTCGTATACCAAGGTACACAAATGAAACTTCACATCTCGTTTCTAGAGTTATGAAGGGTACTTAGTGAGTCTCCAAAAATGTAAAATTTAACTATTTAAAATAGGGAGAAGGTCAACTTTATCAATGGGGAGTCAAATTCATCTAGTCGATAAAACAATATTAGAGCAATCAAGATGGGTAAGAGTTTTCTAAATCATCTCGAAGTGAGGGTAATATTTCATGGTTTAAATTAGATAAGTTATAATGGCTTTGTGAGTTATGAGATGACAATTTATTGTTTTGCAACGAGTTGAAGGGACATTTAACTGTATTAAAAATCCTAATAATTTAAAATTCTATTTAGTTGCAAAAGAGAACTAAAACACGAGAATTATGAGAGGTAAGGGAAGAAGAACCATGCCGGAGAATGAATTTGGTGAAAGCCATAGGCTTTGGTTCAACATCTTTCTTGGGCACTTCGTCAACCAGTTCACGAGCATCCACAGCTCCACCATTTTGCATACACGTCTACCAGGGAAGTTGCATTGCAAACAAAAACATCTTGTTTTCTATGCCTTGATAAAACAGGTTGATGTGCATGCCAAACATACCATATTCCAACATGTGCAACAAATAAACTCTAATCAGATTAGAAACTTGTTTGTTGCATTGGCTAGGGAGGATCCAAGGCCTTTTAAACAACCCATCTGGGCATATAGAGCAACCAACATTGTCCCTCCAGCCACCTATATACCATAACACTTGCAACTCCAAAAATATGCCATACGTCTTGTCCCTTCCCTGTATCAAAGCTCTTATTTTAACACAAGCTAGAGTACGCTGGGAATGAAAACTATCAGGTTGGAGACTATTTGTTACACAAGCCAAAGAGTGTGACTGTCCACAAGGAAAACGTGTCTCCTATCGCTGGCAAAAATGCATTTCTAGAGCCGTTGTCCCATTTTTTCATTTGGTTAAACGATGTAAAACATGCACGAGCATTCTGACATATGACAAAGTCCAATATTTTATGCTTTGATGGAAGCCCATGTAGGTCCGGCAGTTGGGAGGTCCTGGAGTTTGGATTATACAGCATTTTTTTCAGTTACTAACGCATGTAATAACATGCACAGGCATTGGCAATGCAACATATGACAAAGTCCAATATTTTATGCTTTGATGGAAGCCCATGCAGGTCGGCAATGGGCTGGGAGGATGCTGGCAAAAAGGTTGTGGAGTTTGGCTTAACACGTACCAAATGCATTTGCTTGAAAGCTTCTAAGGCCTTTTTGAAATAAACTTTTTTTGCACATCTTGCCATCATTACAGTCCATAAAACACGTTTCTTTCAGGCATTGTCGAACAGTTCACATGCTTCCACATTTTGCACATTCTCATGTGCTCATTAAACACCAAGCAAAGATATCCACACAGCCATGTTTTTGCCAGGCATTGTGTCACACAGTCCATACACCTTGTAGCTTCAAAATTTGAATACAGATATGGGTAAGTGCACGAAGTTGGTGGACAATTCCGTGGACATAAAAACCCGAAATAAAGGTACCGCGATCGCGGTTTTAAAACCGCGAGCGCGGTCCTAAAACCGCGATCGCGGTTATTGAATTCTAGGTTCGGTAATTACCGAACCTAGTTCCGCGATCGCGGAACTCTGAGACAAAATTTAACAGTCCCGCGACTCGTTATTTTCCTAATTTTCAATTCAAACCGCGACTTTTCCTAAACGTTTTTCACTCGCACTTTCAATACTATCTCAAAATTGCTCATCGGACTTCTGGATAGCGATAGATTCAACCATGCCGCCAAGACGAGGAGGTAAGTCCCCGATTGTAATCATTTTTTTGCATTTTAGGTTGTTTTTTTTGCATTTTAGGTTTTTTTGGCATTTTCATGGGTTTTGTGAATTGTTTGTTTATGTATACAATTTTATTGTTTTATCAGTTGGTCGGCAAGCTCGAGCTCGTGCAAACCGTCAAAACATTCCTCAAAACCCACCGAACATTCCTCAAAACCCTCCGAACATTCCTCAAAACCCTCCTCCAAACATAGATCCGCCCCTGTGGCTCCTTCTGTCCCCACTGAGCCAACAGGAACGCAAGATAATATCATTGGAAGAATCCAAGAAAATAAAATTGTCATTGAGAACCTAATTCAAACTATAAGACAAAACCATGCTACAAATCCATCCCGCATGACTTTAGCCAATACATTCGCAAAACATTGATTGGCGAAGTCGAGTCCGCAACCAACCAAATACATAGATGGAACACCTTTAGAAGTGACTGTAGGCGGTGGTATGCGGATAAACTATCTCATGCGGCCGTCAAAGACAAAAAAATTGGAAAAGACCTAATTTGTGCATTATTTACCGACCCTAGAACCAATGCCCCCTGCAGCTATTACTTGCAAAGCGGTTCCCAATCCATTGGTGCCATGATGATAGAATCAAAAACAATTTTGGGACCGATGGTGGATGGTTTTGATTATCCACCATGCAACAACAATGAGGTTCCTCTTTATTTTTTGAAGAAATTATATTGTGAGTTTGTGCTCAATGAGGTCCCGAATTATTTTGACTTTTCAGACTTTTTTGGTCGAGGAGGTGGCTCTGCGCATGCAGTGCACTGGTGCACGCGTAGGTCGCCCTAGGATCCCCATGCCCCAAAACCCCATTGCCTTGATTATCCCTCCTACAAAGAAGGAGGTTGTGGAGATTGATACATTCGCATGCATTGAGGAGCTCATCGACACTCTCACCCAAAGATAAAGCACCCAGTTGCATCCGGTGATGTTGGTGGAGGTGCAGCTTCTAGTGCACCACACCACCGTGGATCATGTGGTGCCGTATGCACCTGCAGCGAGACATCATTTGCTGGTTCACGGGATTTTTTTCTATAGATGAGATGTCTGGGAATGTTTTTGAACTGAGCCACCGATATTGGTCTTTCACAGTAAATTTTAAATAAATTTAAATAATATATATATGTACAATAGTTTAATTCACATGTTTGAGATATTAATATATATATGATTATACTTCATGTACATACATGTAAAAACTAATTTTTTATTTTATTTTAAATAGCAAGAGCCGGTGAAGGAAACATCCAGTGTTGACATGCTAGCCATCATGCGGTTGGGCGTGTTTCAAACGTAAGTTTCAAGTTGACAAACTTACATTTTTAATAAATCATTTAATTGCACTAGATTATTATTATAATTTGTTTCACGTGTATGTTGCACATGTATTAATATTTTTCTCTTTTATACACAGGAGCCTGGCGGGTCATCATCTGCTCAGGGAACTGAAGCTACTGGCATGCCTCCCGTGAGTTTTACGCAGGTTAGTTACAAATCTCTTTAATGAATGATAAGAGTGATGAAGAAATGTAAAAAAGGTTAAATCCTCTCGTACCCTTTATCTAAAAAAATCTATGCGTCCTTTCCATATGATTATAAGTTTTATATGGATTGGTGTACTGAGATTTAAGAATTTACAACATCATTGTACCCTTAATAGACAACTCCTCCAATTTATGACAACTCCTGCGAACCCTAACTCCACCACTCATATGAACCCTAATAGATTTGGAGGCGGCGGACATATATATGTGCACACGTAGGGTTGTGTGAAATTACGTGATGGAGGTGTCCTTTCATTTTAGAAACTACATCCCCCTCTGCAGAACATGTAGACCCCTAAGGGTTTGTTTCTAGAAATATTCTTGGGCACTGGGTGTGGGGCTTCAGTTGCTCAAACTGCAGGTGGCAATGGAGCCATTGTTGGGGTTGGATCTGACACTACTGGCACCAATGTTGCCAAGAACTTGCAAGGAGGAATGGAAAATCCTGTTATCTTTGTTGGGGACACTAATAACCCATTGGGAGGTTGAGTGAATCCTAACATCTTTGTTAGGGGTGCAAACACTAGGGTTTTCTCCCTTGTTGATAGCTTGGAAACTCCTGCTACAACTAAAGCTTTAGTCAATCACTCATTTAATGAGGTTTTGTAAAAGAAGACATAGATCAAAACCATGAGGCCTACTAAGAGAAACCCAAGTGTAACCTTTGGCGATGAAGTCCTCGAAATATATTCATTTTACCAAGATCATGCCTTGATCTGTAGATTCACTCATCTTTAGCCTAGCCTCCCTATCCTCCATGATTAGATCTCCAAGAATTGGTTCCCGCTTCTAGCGGGTAAGTTAGACCTCTACCCCTATGCTAAGGGAATTTTTATTATTTTTTCCCCTCTATAGCTGACAAGGACAAAATTTCTAAACAACTTTGGGTTTTCCAACAAAGGTACCTTATCTTAAAACCATGGTTCACATCATTCAACCCTCTCACTGAATCTTTATCACACAAACCAATCTAGATCAAATTACCCCACTTACCCCTATAATTTTAGGACCATAGTTGTCTGATATCCATAGGAAATACCTTGGGAAACATCATTAACGTCGAATCCCAAACCTATGATTTCACACATACAATGTATATGCAAGAATCCTAGTTGAGATTGATACTTCAAAGAATCTTCCAACCCACCTTAATCTTAAAGTGCAAAATCAAACTTGCACTCATCCTCTGGACTATAAGGGCCTACAGGTTTCAGATGTAGGAGATGTATTTTTTTGGGGCATTCTGCTCCTGATTGTGAGATGGTAAAACATTAAAAAAGAGAATAATAATTGGTGGATAAATGCCCTCCCTAAACATATCGTATTTAAATCTAAGTAAATCCCTAATTCAAACACTAAGGAGGAAGACATGGTCAAATCTTTCCTAGCAACCCCTTTGAGAGAGATCACAGATCATGTAAACAAGGGGTTATCCGTGGGTGAAACATAGAGGACCGGAAACACTAAATCAAAACCGCATGTAGCGGCAAAGGAGAATGTTCCTCCTCATTCTCCTTGTTCAAGCAACACATATCAGTCGATCACAGATTTTGAAGTTGTTATTCCTGTACAAAAAGCTCCCAATGTGACCAATGTCTCACTCTATATCCACTTCGCTTCTACTAGATAACGAGTATTCTCCATCCCAACCTTTGGACACAAATACATATGAAGATAGATGGCCTCCGTGCTAACATTTATAGATCCTATGTATTTAGCCTAAATAGAAGATAAAATTTAATAATGTATTTTTATTCTTTCTTGAGTAACTAAATATTGATTTGTACATGTTTTTTGTATAGCTCTTAAGTAGATTTTAATAAATTGATTTGTACATGTTTTTGTATAGCTTATGATCACACAGAGACTCCTCCACATATGCAGATCGTGGAGGCTGCGTGAGATACCGCCATAGCATCTGCAAATCCACTAACCGAGGTACACAATTTTTTAAATTTGTTAAATTTTGGAGGTTCATTATTTCTTATTAAACTTAAATCTACAATATCAAATTTTGTAGGTATATATATGAGTGTGAAATATTTAATTTGAAAATTAATTATTTGTATGTAGCTTACCCTCGTGAGTCTATTGTTGTCCCTGCGAAGCGTCAACAACAAATCGATAGGGATCATGACATTGCGGTAAGATTGCACATGCATTTTAACTAAATTGTACAAGTTTCTAAATTTTGAAGGTATTTTAAAATTTTGGGTGTTAAAAACTTGTTGTTTATGAATGTGCAGGTTAGGTTGCGCAGCATGCTTGGAGACACCTAGGACCACACGGATGAAATCCGTAGTGGCATCTCCCTCCACTACATCCCCAGGTCGTGGACGTGCTACTTCTAGCAGGGCGAAGAGAGGGAAGATGTTTCATGAGTAGATTTATAGTCCACTTGGATGCCACATATATGTGGTCATGAGTACATCTATTCACGAGTCCATCAGATATATATCTAGCCTTTTGCATGACCGCATGTGGTCCCATATGTACATTATGGCACGTGCTTAGTTCGAGATCTGTATACATACATTATGAACTTATACATGTACATATATATTTTCAGAGACGTGCGCGTCTGGAGCACACTTTATTTGATTCTTATATATATATATATCCATGTGTGTTGGTTAAATAAGGCTATAAATTTGGTTATTTTGGTATTATTGCTAACTCTGAGAAAGTGGGTTTTGATCTTTGTTCGGTGGATTTAGTGTATTACTTCTAGTTATGGATTTAGTGGAGAAAGTAATGAAATGGAATTAGGACTTAGAATTTGGGAGTGAGAAAGATGGATATTTTTTGTAGGTTGATTACTTTTTATTTTTCTCATTATTTTTCTCTAGTTTTTTATTTTGTTTAAATAAGTTAATTTTTTGGAAAACTCAAAACTATACTTAGCCATTTAAAACTTTAAACTAATCTGGAATAAGTTGTATTCTTAAATTATGTATCTTCTACCTTCAATGATGATGTGGATCTGTGAACTGTCTTCTTGAATACATGTAGATTATGATTCTATATGCACACTTTGTCATCTTCTAAGTAGTTTTGAGTTTCTTGACTATTATGAATAAGAGGTTTTTCTTAATGATTTTATTTCATTTAAGAAACTATATCTCTAGCAACATGAACTCTTTTTGTACATGCATAACTATTTCATCTTTCTCTCAATCTGTGATTTCCTTGTAAGAGCTATGGTATTTAGATAATTTTTGTACCTATTGTACACTTGTAATCTATATTTTCTGAGATTCATTCCTTGTTGTATTTAATTTTTAATTCAGACCTTTAAAGGCCTCTTCACAAATTTCTTCTCATATATTGTGTACTTATTCTTCATGACTTCAAAAAATCATGGAAATTGGTTCTCCTCTTTAGTGTTTTTCTAACTTGCTTTGCATCTTACTCATTTAACCATGATTATCATACAAGTGCTGCATATGATACACTCTTTGTATAGAAATTTTCCTTACATTTAATAAATTATAACCTTATGGATGCAATGTATTTTATTCTATTGAAGTTTGTTTATGTTCTTTCTACTTTTTCAAAGCTTATTCTATCTCCTTCTTGCAATATTTTGCAAATTTTTAGACTTAATCATATTGAAATATCACTGGAAAACTTTTCTTATAAATTTTTTAATCTTTGAAGCTTGACAAGTTCTTAGAGCTAAAATTTTAAACATATGCTTTCAATTTTATTTCATTAGTCTTGACAGATATCTTAGTTTGTACTTTGATCATTTAGCTTTGATTATAAGTTGGAATGTCGCCCCTTTTAATACAATCTACTTCCTTTGCAATCTATAATGGATGATGGACCTTATTGTACTCTATTTTTATTCTTACGTAATTATTTCCTTAAATGTGACAATTTATATGAGTCATTTGTCACATTCGATAAAATATGACATTAGATCATCCTTTGAGCTTGTAAATTGTATTGTTATCAATATGATATAACTTTAGTTGATCAACATAGGAAGTATTCGTCGGGAGACCAAAATATCGTTGAAATTCGTCGGGTGACTACTCGGACTCCGTGGCACCTAGAGAGGCCTCGTCTGATCCAACACCTCGGCATACGGACCCTCTACAATAGCCTCTCTCATTTTTTTCCTTCTCATTTTGGTGCTCTCGCTGTCCTAATGTTTGCAAACGCGCGAAATAGTGCAGTTGGAGCCAGTGTAAGGTTGCCAAACGCTGTATTTTGCAAACGGTGGGCCGTGGCACCGAACCACGCGCCGCACGTCCGGTGGCAGTGTGAACGCTAGAGGAGGCGGTGTTTCGGTGCGGGAAAGGGTCGTTGATTCCGGCTACTTGTCGGGCTTAGTCCCTTAAGAGCCCCGAGACCAAAATATCGTTGAAATTCGTCGGGTACTCTGACTCGGACTCGTGGCACCTAGAGAGGCCTCGTCTCGATCCGACACCTCGGCATACGGACCTCTACAATAGCCTCTCTCATTTTTTTCCTTCTCATTTCGGTGCTCTCGCTGTCCTAATGTTTGCAAACGCGAAATAGTGCGGTTGGAGCAGTGTAAGGTCACAAACGGAGCGTATTTTGCAAATGGTGGCCGTGGCACCGAACCGCCTACGCCGGCACGTCCGGTGGCCGATTGAACGCTAGAGGAGGCGGTGTTTCGGTGCGCGAAAGGGTCGTTGATTCCGGGCTACTTCGTTCGGGCTTAGTCCCTTAAGAGCCCTGAGACCAAAATATCGTTGAAATTCGTCGGGTGACTACTCGGACTCCGTGGCACCTAGAGAGGCCTCGTCTGATCCGACACCTCGGCATACGAACCCTCTACAATAGTGCAGTTGGAGCCAGTTTAAGGTTGTCAATGTTCGTATTTTGCAAATGGGTAACGGGGCCGTGCACCAACCGAACCGCATGGCAAACGGCACGTCCCTTAAGAGCCCTGAGACCAAAATATCGTTCAAATTCGACGGGTGACTACTCGGACTCCGTGGCACCTAGAGGAGTCGTTTTCAAAATTTACAACTTTTTCAAAATTTACAACTTTTTCAAAATTTACAACATTTTCAAAATTTACAACTTTTTCAAAATTTGCAACTTTTTCAAAATTTACAACATTTTCAAAATTTACAAACTTGACTTTTCAAAATTTACAAATTTTTCAAACAATGTTCAAGCTTCTCTTAGCTTCGAGAATTTAAAATTCTCTACTAACGATACCAACCACGTGAAGGTGGAAGCTTTTCTGGCACCACTAACCTAAACATAAAATTGTTAGTCAAAGAAATTTAAGTTTCAAATCAAAACCATATACTAGATCTTTAAACTAAAAATAATATATATATATATATACGCTATATAAATTGAAACTTGAAATTAAATATATACCAGACATGTGAGCATTGTAAATTCATTCCAATGAACCATCAGGATCGGATCTACTCTGAATAGCAGACAAGATTGCTTCATGATCTGACTCTCGAACCTTCCAAAGAATCTTGTTATTAGGTCTTCCTCGATATCTATACAACTGAATATTTGTCGCTAGAACTAGATGTGAATATAAGAGTATTTTCCTGTGTGTCTCAAAGTCTTCAAACACCCAAACAGAGGAGTTTTTAATGGATACGTCAAGCCAAGTTCCAAAGAATTACCTGTGACCGACCCGTAGGATACTCAATCTCTTCGCCATCTATAATAGGAGAAGTCAACTTCTTTCTTTCCTCGATGCAACGACATAAGAAATATACATTTCCTTCTTCATTGTCTTCTGTCGCCATGTCACTATGCAAAACACATGTCCTACAAAAATAACCAAGGTTGAAAACCTCAAATTTAAATTACATATTAAAATTTCAATGGACATAACTCAATACAAAAATTAAATAAATAACTCGGATAAATACCTTGTCGCACCAAAATTGAAATTTCACAAAGTCCTTGGATGTTGTAACTTCATCTCGCAGAAACAAGTTGTAGTGCTTGCTAGGAGGGAGGTTGATAACTAGGAAGCGGAGTTAGAGGCCTACAAATCCATCCTTCCACCCATTCTTGTGAATCACACTCAGCAGTGACAAATTCGATACAAGATGCACAAAAACATGTCAACTTTCTTGTCCATACGGCCCACGAAGTAGCGTCTGAGCTACAAAATGAGTGCATATCACTGGACCCAGTGAGTGTCATACAATCCTCGTAGTTAGCAATATGTTTTTCCTCTATCAACCAAAAATATCTGCAAACTGTGGAATTTTCTTGAGAACCTCGGGTCATGTTGTCAGTACACCATTCCACTATGCTCTTTGCATCTTTTAATTTAGCACCATCTTTGTACTTCAACTCTTCTCTTGCAAGAGCTCTTTTCACACATGCCCCTGCACCGTCATGCTCTCCTTTTCCATGTCCAGCCTCAGTGAAACTCCAAATATGTTGCACACCCATCTTGACATGCATTCTGCTCATCCAATAAAACATTCGTGCATTCTTAAACTGAGACGTGCAATTATCTGACCATATATAATGTTGTTTGAAGTGGATGTCCCTATCAGACAAGTTTTCATAAAATAACTGGAAACACCCTTGCACAAATTCAGTAGAATGAGTACGATCATCACTGATATAAAAGTGGTACTCTCTTAAAATTTTTCGATCATTCTCTGATTGTCAGAGAATGTAGAAATGCTATATGCACAAAAATGGCAACTTGTACTGAGTTGTAATATTGCGATTGAACCTCCATTTGTGGTTGCAATGTGTAATTCTCTGCAAAATCGACCACTGAAACAATAGTACCAATAGGAAATGTGTCTTTGCATAGCTGGAATTGTTCATCCAACCATCGAGCTCTATGTGTATGCCTCGCATACTCATAAACAAGTTCATCCTTAAATTTTCTCATAAATTGAAAAATGGGCATTTGTTCTGTAACTAGCTCACACCGTTTCGATTCTTTTCCATCTTTCAACTGGTATGCAACTGATTTATATTTATCAAATTCAACTAAATTATGTCCTATTGTACCTTCCATTTGCTCATGGATGCAACTTTCCAATTTAGGTAATCCGCCGCATGTACTACAACTTTCATCTAAACAATCCTGACTATAAAAAAATTGTCCAACTTCTTTTTCACAAAATATAGTAGGAATGAAATCCCTAGAAGATATTGGTGGAACTTGAACACCACATTCAGATAACATAGTTTCAGAATGAAAAATGGAACGAATACGTAAAAATTTAGCATAATGCATTGCAAATTCAACATGTTGCCTACAACAACAAGTGGTGCGAGCATGGTTGATTTTCACATAGAATGGTTTCAACATTTCAAAAAAACGTTGACTAATTTTAATTTCCAGATTCTCTTGTTCAAACTTACGAAAAAATTGAGTTTGAGTCATATCTAAGAAATGCTTTGGATGTGGTTCACGATTAGTAGAACCAACTCTCCGTTTTATAACATCTCTTGTATTAGGTGAAACTCTAGTGTTATCATGCCAAAATTTAATAACAACTTCTCTTATAGCATTAGAATTATTTTTGTCCTTACGCGGTGCTCTAGCAGAAAATGCCCAAAAATCGACATTATTGAGTGACTGAAGGATATTACGTCTTTCAATTGCTTTCATTAGAGTTTTTCGATTAACTTGCAACATTCGACTTGTTTGCGTAATCAAACGTTGTTTTTTTATTGATTCACTTACAACACTAGTAGCAAGTACACGACGCACAATATTACTATCCCTAGTGCGTCTCTTTACACCAACAGTGTGATATGCATCATGAAGGTTTTCAACAATTGTAGAGGTTTGACCACGTATGTTAGATGTTGTCAATCCTAAGGTGTTTAATGTAGGTCTCATTTTAATCAATTTCATCAAACTAACCAACAACTGACATCTTTGGGAATCATTTAAAATTTCAAAATGATTATCCCAAATTTCACTAGCTTTTCTTCTGATTTGTCGTTCAGAAAGTTTGTCAGACATTGGTTTCAAAATGTTTTCATCAATTTCAATCAAAAAATTAGGTTTCTTATGTAAAATCCTAGGAGGTGTTTTTGTCAAATTTTGTTTGTCTACAGTTTCAACATGAATTTCCTTATTCACATTTTCATTTTCTCCTTCAATTTCAACATTTGCTACATCATGAGTATTTAATTCTTCTTCAACATTGACAGTAAAAACTTCTTCATCACGAGTATTCAATTCAACTTCAACATTGACAGTAGAAACATTACCTAGTTCTTCATTGCTTACAGTAGTTGGGATTGAAGATGAACCTCTTCTAGATTCACGAAGTTTCCGCATCCGCTCAGCATTTTCAATTTTGTTGGCCTCTAATTCGTTTGGTGTTTTTTTACTTAATGACTTCCTTTTTTGACTTCGTTTTTTGTCTCCCATGATGTTTTGCTTTCGGTGATAAAAAAACGTGCCTGGAAAAAGATAGAATTTCGTGATAAGAATTGCACGGTAAGGTCAGAGAGTAAAAATCACATGGTAATTCGGACGTTGGGATGTGTGTAAATATGGTTTATAAACCGCGAGCGCGCTTTATAAACCGCGAGCGCGCTTTATAAACCGCGAGCGCGCTTTATAAACCGCGTTCGCGGTAGTTTTACAAAAAAACCGCGATCGCGGAGCTATTTGCCGAACCTTAGCCTCGGAAAATCTTTGTTTTTCCCCAACCAAAGCTATGGAAGGTCATTATGAAGTGCAAAAGATCAAAAAACCTCAAATCTGCTCTTCCAAAGACTTGAACCATGCTAAAAAACTGAAAACATTTCACAAAAATGGTGCCATCACGTAGGGTAGACTCTTAGCTTTGTAAAAATATTGTTTTTAAAGTGAATAGAATAAGATAAATATCATTTTATAATTTATTACTAACAATAGGTCCTTAAGACATTTTTTCCCGTGAATGTTCATGTCTACGTTTAAGACTGTAACTTTTGTTTCGCTTATCAAAATATGATAAAAATTATACCATCCCAAGCGTGGACAAATTCTATGCACCTTAAAAAAAAAAAAAAATTGATTTCGATATTTTTTGATATAGTTATGGCGGGCAAACGGAAAGCGCTCCATTTTCTAAATATTTTCAGACCACTTTCACGGAAAAAATCATAAAAAAATACAAAATAAAATCCATCCCAAGATAGACAACTACATCTAACTTTTCACCAAAGGAAAAAAAAAAATAACAAGATTTGGTCATCCAAAATGCGGGCAAACGGACTACAATCTTATAAGTTTTTTCGAAAAAAAAAAGTAAGTCATATAATTTTAAGTGTTTAATATAGCTAAACTTGTCCGTTTTTTACAAAAATTAGTATTTTAGAAACTAGATTCGAATTTTAGATTCATATTTATATAACTTTTTCTAGCATGTATAGCTAATAATCCCTACTAGTTGAGATTCACCGTTTTTTTGCAATATATCCACGGATGACCCTATATTTGTCCATCAATTATACCGATCGGGACAAAGACATCCATCTCAGCATGAGGGGAAAACGAATCTACCCAAAGGAGTCTTAAGGGTCCACACAAGTAGAAAGGAGAACAACATGTAGAGGGGGCGTTTGAGCTTAGTACAGGTTGGGAGGATGATGGCACAGGCTGGGAGGTTGGGAGGAGGCCACAATAGCCCTGGTACGCCATGAGAAGACTGGTTTTGCTCTGCCGCCCCCCTCCAAATTCACCCCTTCAGAAAAAAAAAAAGACAAAAACCCTAACTACAATTTTTTTAGAGCCTTTTGTTTTTGCCCTCCATTTTGTTTTTATTTTATTTTATATTAAATTATAAATGTATATTTTCATTGAATTAAGTGACATATAAACTTATGATTTTCCCACAATAACTTATGATTGATCTAAGACATGTAGTTATTTATTTATTTATTTATTTTGTTTGATTGTCGACATATAAACAACCAAATTTTTTTCACATTATTAGTTTGACATTGAATCTCCAAACTCTCTCGCTTCCTACACCTAGCTCGACCACGGCGAAAAATACATTTTCAAACCCTAGCCTCCCTAAGCACACAAACAAAACACATAGATTTCAAATAACACCATGGAGCTTCCATCCCTAAGCACGCAACTGGCCACCTATCGAATTCGAGAAAGATATTTTTCCTTAACAGGGTAATCGAAAAGACAAAGTCAGCGAAGGATCGGTAGGAGCACAACAACATTAAACACTTGGCAACATGGTCGTTGAAGAAGAAAAAGAGAGAGTGGGGATGGGGCATTTTAGTAGTCTTCATGTTGTTGACCTTGGGGTATAAATCCTTACTCTATTTTTTCCTCCAGAAATCCTTTGCAAGACAACCAATGATTTGAAAATGAATATGTTTGGTTTAATATCTGATATGTCATGTGTTATACTTAAGAATTGTAGTCATTGATCTCCATCAATGCATGTAAGTAAAGCGTTTTTGTGAAAACAATTGATCGGGATCTTTAAAACACACCGTGACTATTTTAGAAACATGTTCAATATTTTTTCATTCAAACAACAACATATTATAAGTACAACATAAAATGAATTTTGTAGTAATTAACAAATATTTCAATCCTTTCAATAATAATAACTTCTAACATCCACAACGTTAGTCACACTTTTTTCGAGTAGTAAAAAATTTAAAAAATAGGTTACAAATTTCACTTCAATCCCAAACTACTATCCCAAACTAGGAGGAAGTTCATTACGGTATTAAAGCGGAGATACTAGCGAAAACTATACTCAATATGTCTTTATTTAGTTTGTTAAATGATAGTCACTCTTTATCTCGACATATTATATTCTTCAAATACATTTGTCGCTAATCTCAAACAAGGTTGAATATATTTGTTAAATCACAGTGACTAATAAAATCATAATAATATCTCTCTTTCTTTTGTCAAACCGTGAGCGCGTAAAGGATCCAAATACTATGTTTTTCATAAGCTTGTGGACATTAAGTTCAAAATATCATTAAGTAATTTGTTAAATGAACACAACCACTGTGCTCATTTATAATTAACTAAGCTACACATTAAAACTAATATCTACATAGCTTCAAAAGAAAATGCTACTTTAACAATGAAACATCAAGATAAGAGCATAAAGGAAACGCTTCTTCAAAGGTGCATAAATGAGACTACATGCTAAGTTATTTCCTACTATCTATGATTTCTAACTTAAACTATGAACCTGTGAAGAACATAAGAAATAAAAGTGGATTTTTTTTTGATCTCAAACATTGAGAATGGAATCTCACCAAGAATGGATACAATGCCATTTTGGATCTTCCCATATTACTCAATTTTGAGTGAAAGGATGCAATATGGATAAGCTATTTCCAACAATGGAGAATGGATCAAGATCAAAATGCTTATAGTTTTCACTATTTGAAGAATGGGGCAAAAATAAAAGTAAGAAGGAGGGTGTTTTACATAGCTACTTTGAAGAGGCAAGGCTAGAAAATTGATGAATGTGGGATGAGGTTGCTTTATAAAAGGTAATCTTGATTTAGAAGAGGTTAATTTGTCATTAGTAAGTCATGGGAGTTGGGAATGTTATAATTAATCAAAGGTGATTAATTGATAGGTAGAGGTAAGCTTATAGAAGATAATTAGAGGAAAATTAGTACGATTTGTAGGATGTAAGAGATGAATTTGATCCAATAAATGGTGATTTATTTATTTAGAGTTGCAAGTGTAATTAATTAAAATAATTAATTAACCCAAGTAAAAGCTTATATTAATTAATGAAAGGTCGTTAATCGACATCCTTAATGATGGGAAGGCTAATTAATTAACAAAATGTCATTAATTAACAAATATGAAGAGGAATGTTAGCTAATTAATGGAAAATCACTAATTATCACATAAATGACGAAAGAGGATAATTAGTGCAATCTTAGCATTAAAGCCTACGTAAGTGGATTTTAGTGTCTACAACCACTACACTTGAAGTAATATAAACAACTAACTATTGACTGTACCTACAAAAAAACAATATTGATTCAAGTTAAAATATATACCCACAACAATCTAAAGTCATGTAAGGTTTAATATAAGAAGAAATTTTAACATCTGCATGGCTAGTTAGAAGATGAAAAATTATATTTGTGATGCCTACTTTTGGTGTTAATCTTCCTCCTTAGGTCTGATTTTGTCTTACGTGGAAGGAGAGAGAGAGAGGTTTTTGGTGGCGCCATTATTTAGGAAGTGGTGTTCATGTTTAGTATTTAATTGAAGACTTCAACCACTAGTTTCCCCCACCAACTTGCCATCCTTTATGGAAATTTATCTGCTTGGTTTGGTATGGGGAGAAGCTTATCCCTATTGGTGGGTGGGAGTGGTTGAACTCCTGCCAGTTTAATTAAATGTAATTAAATTTTCTCCTCTCCGTATACCTTTCCCCTATTGGCCACTTACTAGTTTATTTTTTTACTCTTCCTACTCTCATTTGTCTTCTCTTTGGTTGGATGCATATTCCTTTTGCATCTAGCTGCATGCTTTTCAATCTCTATCCCCTTTATATTTCACCTTGGCTACTTTTTGTAGGCTACAAAATTCCATCCCGATGTTGGCTACGCATTTCCTAGCAAGAGAGAACTCGAGAAAATTTGTGTTGAAGTTTTTCGTTTGCACATTTCCTACAATCGTGGCTAGTTTCCTTGAGAACCCATATCTTTGAGGCATTTTTCAAGCAATTTTCTTGCCTCGTGTATACACTTCAACATTTTGCATATGTGGCCCCGAGGAACATGTGTCTATAGTTGATAAAACAAATAAGTTTTCCTTTTATGCTTCGTTGGATTTCCATACCTATTCAAGCTGCTATTTCAACTTGTTCTAGCATTTTGGTGGTTGAATACGCCAAAACTTGACCTCTTCTTCGAAGATAGGGTTTTATGCATTGAGTTTGAAACTCGACCTCCATCATCTTGCCATGCTATAGAAATGAGAGGGATTTCTGAAGGTAAGTGTTTCATTTTAAAAACTTAGTGGAAATGGTTCTTTCTCTCCTTCTAGTAATGCAACAATTCTCTATTCCTTCTTTTTCCTTAAGCTTTAAACCATGCCTTTAATTGAATCTAAGTATGATCTTTGTGTGGCCTCGATTTGGTCTGATATTTGGTGTTTTTTTTTTACCTGCCATTAAATGCTGCTCTGCGACTTGTGTTGATGGTTCACATTTTCCCTCACTGGTTAACATTTACGCTCCTTTTCAAGCTCTCTGGGTTATAGTAGCAAGTTTCACTTTGATGGTAATAAATTAATTACTTCCTCCCTATGCATTTTTCTCTGTTTAGCCATTTGAGATATGTGCACCATAGGGATTGAGTTGTCATATTATCCATTGATGTGCTCCATGCTCTGTTATTTGTTTTCTCTTTCTTTTCCACCTTCATTTATGTAGGATCCGAACCTCACTCTATCTAATTATGTCCTTCTGTGTTTGAATGACGATGGCCATAGGGATTTTAAGCTCCATGTTATTCATTTTTGAGAGTTGGTTCTCCTTCTAAGACATGTATATTTTTCTAGTCACTAGTGTAAATCCACCGCATGGATCTTACCACATTGCTAGCCTATGTCAAATCGGGATCCCGAAATAGGGAGCAGACATCCAACAAGCTTGATGATAATGAAATTTGACCTGAGGAGTGCTTCTACAGGCCTGTGACGTGTTTCGGCAACTTGTTGAAGCTAGGGAATCAAGAAAGATAACCCTACCATTGCTATAATTGCTAAAATTTAAAAATATCATGAACTAGAGATATTCTAAGAAATTGGTTTGCCTCGGTGTTTTTGAGTTTGTGTGTTTAGAAACTTGCTAATAAATCTCTCCTTCCTCTTGTAGTCTTCTTGTTTTAGCTAAAATAGTTATAAGTGTTAAATTGGACAACATAGATGTTTTCCTCATCTCTCCCTGTTGCATTTTCATGTTTGAGTGATCAAACTTATACCATTGTTATCTACATTCTTTTATTGAGTATCAAGTTTATCATGTTGTTTATAACTAGTGTTGTCTATTGTAAAAGCAAGCCTGCTATAAATTTAAACCTCTTGATTTTTATACAAACTTATTATCAGTAGATTTAATTTTATTTTTCTACAACCGAGTTGCTCTATTTCGTTGACTTTAAGATATGGTTATTGAATTAGCTACCTTATCATAGAATGCATCTTCCGGTGTGTGAGTTGTTTTTTCATCTTAGTTTATAACCCTCTCCCCCTTCTTTGTTTTTCCTTAAATAAAATGGATTAGTGGAATCAAGTCCAAGTGTAGTTATACATATCATTTATGGTATGTTGATTACAATTCATAGGGCTTATGACAACCTTGCTTTAGCAAACAACCACTAGATGGAACCTGATCCAGGTTGACTATAGTTTTATGGACACTTAATCACCCTTTTGGATTATGACAACAAATCTCGTAATGTTAGTTGTTTCTTTGGTGTTTCCCAACCATGGAGTGGTGTGGTTGTCGAGGTCTGGTAGACCTCCATGTTCTCATTTCTTGGACTAAATAAATCTTTCCTGCAAACTATCCCATAGGTTTGCTAAAGTTTTTGGGTGGTTTATTTCAGGTGGTTTGTTTTAAGTATGAAAGGAGTATCGTGGCATTGGTACTCGGTTATTTAGTTATTTTACATCATGGATATTACTATAGGATTTTCTTATGCTAATAGACATCTACTCAAATCACTTGATGATCATTGGAGTAGGACAAACATGTTAAGGATTTCCTTAAGGGGCACATTGACCATTCCTTATGATGTTTGAACCGCAATGAATTTTTTTGTCACCGAGATTTAAAGTTACATGTGTGCATTTTTGATAGTACTCTTTCATTTTCAGAACTACCTTGGCTTGATTCTAATACGTGATGAATTTTGGTGGTATTTATAATCTGTGCACCTCACTGATTTTGTTGGAAATTGATAATATTTTTATTGACAATTAGATGATATATGTATTTTGAAATCTTGTTGACTTATGATAGAATTGTTAAGATTATTAGGGACATCTAGGGTATTTATATAGTTAGATGTGTTGTTGATTTATGATTGGAGTTTTGGTTAAGTTAATGGCATTGGTGATTCATGTAAATGTGTTTTTTTAAAGAGTGGTTTGATTATGGTAACAAGGGTTGCATTAAAAGGAACTTGTGATGGAAAGGGGTTATCCATTTTATTTAAACTAAAACTATAGAATTATTGAGGAAGCTTGCAAATCCATAATGTTACAAAACTTGGATGGATGTTTAGAGTGATAACTTGTATAACAAAACTCTCTTTTACACTTGACATTTTAATTCTAACTCTCTAGGCCTATGGTTTTACTTGTTTGGTGGTTAAACTTTCATTGCTTTTGAGACAATGTTCATAACTGAAGTATAAGACTTTCTTCTTAGATTGGCATGGTGGAAATTTTATTATAACTTAAGGAGTTGTTAGTATTTAGAGCTTCGATCTAATTCTTGAAATAGAATGTATTTCCTTTTATGATATTGTTAGATATTATCTTATTATTGCTATGAGTAGACTTATCTTTGTCATTTCTCATGAACTGACTCAAGTGGATAATTTGTTGTAGATGGATTTTGTGAATAGATGAGGGAAATAATTATAGAAAATATCTTCAATTTTTGTTATGAAGTTCTTTTCTTTGAATGCTTATTATGTTGTAAACCTCTAGGATGGGCACTATGGAAATTTTAGAAGAAGAGCAAGTGTCTTATTAATATGTTTTGTGGAGAAATTTTGTCATAAACAACTGAAACTAAAGCGGCTTTTACTATCATGGAAAAATATAAAATTGGATTACCATATTGTTATGAGTGATTTTAATGTATTATAGAATTCTAAGAATAGTATAGTGTTTCTTGATCAATGTTGTTACTCTCTTGTTCCCTAGTCATAGTTCCATAGAATTTTTTTGTCCCTTTGGGTTGTGCGTTGTGTTGGAAAGAGTTGATGTAACCATGTATAGTTTTCACAAAAGAGTAATGGTAAAATTTTCTCTTGAGATAACATGTTGTGTTGTAAACCCTTCTAGGACATAGTAACAATGCAATTTTAAGCATAATAAAATGGGTGGATGATCCATAATATATATATATATATATATATATATATGAATAAATTAATGTAGATGTGATCTACTTGATAACATTTGAGTCCTTAAGTGATCAAAGAGGAAACTATATTTTGTAAAGAAAATTTTATACCTTGCTACCCCTAGCTAAACTAATGAACATTATCCTTTTTGGTGAATTCTTAAACGATCTTAAGGTGAAATCAATGATTAGATTTTGGAAGATAATAAGGTCATAATAAGTAGGAGGAGACTGATTAGAAACCATTCAATCTATCTCACCCATTGAAAATGTAATTTGTATACTTATGTCAATCTCATCAAGTGAAGCCTAAGTGAAACCTTTAATCATTCTAGATAGATTCTTAGCCCTAATAAAATCCTGGTTAATAACTAATGAGATCTTAAAGATGAATCCAATTTGATCTTCTTCCTCTAACTTCTTCCAAAGTTCTTTGTAATCTTCTCTTAATTGTTGTTAAACGTTTGATCCTTGCACAAGGAGGTGGTAGTTACGAAACTAAATGGTACTTTCACCTTAATTGTAGATTGTACTTGTCACCTTGTGCAATGGAGGTAGGAAAAAAGATTCAGTAGCTTGAGTATGAATAAGTAACCTTGTGAGAAATGGAAAATGTTCTTTTTAATCAAAACGAATTAAGCAAGTTATTGACATATTATAGATGATCCTCTTTCTGAAAACTTGGTCTTAAGCTCCTTAGTCTTTAGGATAATAGAAAGAAGTTCACCTTTGTAAGAAGAATTGTGTGAATCAAAACATGAATCTTATAGATCATAAATTCAAGTTTGAAATACATTTTTGTAAATACATAACCTTAAAATATTTTACATCGTGGGATGTCCTTAACTATAACTATGTATTGTGTTTGGATGTCCTTAATAGTAAATTGTTTGTGATGGGGTGGTATGATTCCTTGTTTCCTATGTCATCAATGTTTTTCCCAACCTATCGTGAGTAGTTGTGGCCCATTTTGATCTCTTGTGGTGTCATTTAGACTTCAAAAATAAAAACTAAAAAATTTTACCCGACATTTCCCATGTCTTTCATGGTGTGTGTTTTTGCGGGAATTACAATATCATTCTTGTCATACACGTGTAATTGTGAATGCAAGCATACCTATAAGTGAACAAAAAGCCAATAAGGATATTAATCTTTCCACATACATTTCATTGTATCTATTGATTTTTTTTTTACTTATGTAAAAATGGGCAACTCGAAACTTTGTTATGATGGATAACATTGGTGAAGTATACCTAAGCTATGGGAGGTTATTTCAAACAATATTGTTATTGTTGAATTAATTAATGATTACATGAAATCTAAAACTCAATTTCACAATTCAATGTTTCATTCATAAGGAATTTCAAATCTTCCCACACAAGCCGTGGGATGTAATTGAAAGGTAAAGTATAACTACTGAAATAAGAGGTACATATGCATTAAAGTGAAAATAAAGGAGTATAAGTGAACCCATAATTCCTTGGAGGTTTCTCCTTCGATTGATGCATCCTCATCTTTAGCTTTGTTCCGTCTCCATCTTCACTATCGAAAGCACTCGTACTGCACGAAAATAAGAAAAGAAGAATATCATGCCATTACAAGCTCAGTGGTTAATCCATATTCCTATACTATCCTAATTCATGCACATGGATTTCTTAATATTAGGAGACATATATTACTTTAAGATTAAATAACATACGTGATTTACTCACTCAGAAAGAAGGAGAGAGAAGAAAAGAAAAACCATGGACATAAGAGAGGACAAAATATTTTCTAACCTGTTTTATTAAGTGTGGAGGTATAGGTTGCAACAAGGAAGAAATAAATCATATCTTACAGTCCTCACTATAGATAAAGAACGCAGAGTTCAAAGGCTTCCATCCTATGGTACATGAAGCAGATAAGTGACAAGTACATACTAGTATGAAGGAAGAATGTAACTCAAAGTTTAGTAGCTATTCTAGAAATAGAAGAAGTTGCATTACAAAACAAAGGAGAGACTTGTAGATAAAAGTACATGTTCCAAATTACAACTGAAGAAGAAGATTCAGAATTTAAAGGTTGAAGTTAACTAGAGAGAGAATATTACACTAGAAACAAAATGAGAAAGAAGTCTGAGAAAATTTTGACAAGGCTTTGCCATGTAAAATGGACATTTACATCTTTCCAAAGATGCCATTTTTAACTAATACATGCTTTAAAAGCTGTATGTAAATCAAATAAGTGATATAGAAAAGCGAGAAAAGTGTGCCGTGATCAAGGTACCAGTTATTATGTTTTGGTTTCCAACAAAAAATCAGCTTCAACATAAAAAGTGATACATTATTTATTCTGAATCGAAAGTACATCTATTATAGCTGAAATAGAAATAAAAGAAGGAAATTTGGGAAATTTTTGACAGACATTTACCATGTAAAATCGACATTTTAAAATTTTCAGCATGCATATCAAAGCTTTAATAAAAAGGAAATGCAGTATTTAAGCAGAAAAGAAATGGACCTCACTATCATTCATCAATTGAAGTACTTTGGAGCATTCATTATAGCTTAACAACTGAATAAAATGAAGTTTCAAGATAATCTTACAAAGTTTAGCCATTTTAAATTGTAGTTTTCAAATGAAGCAAGTATGAGTGCACATAAATGCTACCATAAAAGAAGTACAACTATTTAAGTGAGGGATCAATTCAAGAAATCAGGTATGAATAGAAAGTCACCGACAAATGCAAAAATGAAAATAGACAATAAGTGAAAAGAATGTCATCCCCAAGAAAAGATGAACCAAATCAGTGACAATGAAGAATGGTTAGAGAAACTTTCAAAAGGAATCAACTTACGAAAGCTCAAAGTGGTTTCACAAAAAGGAAGAGAGCACAAACTCCATGGGTATTAATGGTAGAATCAAACCAAACAATGCAGAGGTTAGGATAATGTGAAGTGGTTTTCAAATTTTCAGAAAACATTATATTCCTTAAGAACATATTACAAAATCAAAAGGAATGAAGGATTTCAAATAATCATATCAATAAACATTCTATCTAGAAAGTTTCAAGCAAATAAGGATACCCATTTAGTACTCAGAATACAATCTCAAATAGAAAAGATTTGAATTAAAATGCATGCACATCCGAGTTGAAGAAATATCCAAGTTTTTTAGAAGTTAACACTCTCATTTAAACCAATCAGTTTGAATTGTAGTATATAAGGAAAAGTACAGATCCTGGTTTTAATCGAAAAACCCATTAAAGGGTACTAAAATAAGAGTAAGAAACAAGTACTTATAATTTAAATGGAAGTTGAGAAAACCCTCAAGAGATCATCAAGTTCAGAACCAAAGAGAAGAACCCAGAATGAGTTTAAACTCAGAGACCAATGATATCCCAGAAATTATAAAAATGCAAAGGAAAAATGAGTATCAGTATTTTGAAGTCAAAATGGAAAAGATGAAGTAACAATTGTGCTTAGGAGATTCAATTTGTTGGTGTAGGTTATTTTCCATGTATTTATTTTAAATACATGGAATACCTCCACATAGGTGATTCACCGTGCTTAGGTGTCCTAGGGTGTCATTATGGCTCTTACACACATCATAGAGCGTCATTGCAGTTACATTTGACTGGCTATTCCAGAAATGTAACTCCCACTTCTTGATGGCTACATTTGTTGGGGAGTTACACACCATAATACTATTTGTACACCCTTTCATCTTGAGGAAAACATGGGGAATGGAAAAGAGTTTGGCTTTTTCAGCCTTTTTCCCTCAATGCACGCACATTGCTCTCATGGTTGATTTCTTTCTTTAATCTTGAAGCTACATCATTTTGCGGTTGAGTGCAACATTTTGGTGCTCATGGATTCCCTCCAGATCTTCATCATTCCTCTGACATGGTATCAGAGCTCGGGGATCGGAATCATGTTGCTCACAATAGCTGCTTACTACTCTTCATCTTGTAGTTTCTTGTGTAAGTTCCCATTCTGTTTTGTGCTCTACTTGCATTCTTTCAAGGGGTTCTTATACTTCGTTTTGTGTGTTGGATGCAGTGTTTTGCTGGTACTTCGTGTACAGTTCTAGAAAAATAAGAGTCAAAAAGTGTGTTGGTTTGGGTTGTGCCTCGTTAATAGCTCGATGCCAACCTTTTTTCAACAACTCGACCTGCATTGGCTCATTTTTTTGGTGTGGAATCTGAACGTGGCCATTTTTGCTTGATATTCGGGATCATATGGTTTGCTTCTCTACAACGTATCTTGTTCCCTGCTCAAGGGTGGCCATTTTTTCCATTGCGTGACCTCTGCTCAACCCGCCATCCTTGTACTGGCCCTCTGCACTGCCTTGGTTTCCATGTTTGGAACCTTCTTGGCCTGGCTTTAGTGGTTTTTTGCAAATACATTGTTTCATTTGACAAGGACGTTGTTTCATTTTCCTGCATTTTTCAGTCCCTTCCAACGCCACATTTTCGGTCTTTTTTCGTAGTCCTTGGCACGTTTTTCCTCCCTGCCATGTTTCAAAATCCACGGTGACCCCTCCTTCCAACAAAATGCACTCCATCCGGTCAGTTTTCTCTCCTACCCACTACTATGTTGTTGTTTGGACTCCCGTGCTGTTGCGTTGCATTATTGAACGTGTTCTTGTGGTTTCCTTGTGTATTCCATGCCACATCCTCACCATTCTCTGCATAGTGTCTGTGACTGGCTCATTCTTCCTCTGCTCAACATTTTTGCATGCATTTGGAATCCTGTTCAACATTTTTTTGCATGCATTTGGAATCCTATTCAACATTTTTTTCTTGCGTTTGGAAGCTTTAGCACGTGGACACTCACCTCATCCTGCTCCCACTTGCATTTCACTCTAGCGCCCTGGTGGGAATCATCTCGAGATCCACAATCGTGGGTTTGGAATCATCTCTAATAGCCTATGTTGAACTCAATAAATTCCATGTTTCTCAACACAACATCTCAAAACGTTTCCCTTATGCATTCGGGGCACGTGGGTGCTCCTACTTACCTTTTGAAACTTACCTACAACACTTCTCTGGCTCACAGGACACTGTACACATGGCATCCTTTGCAGAACCAACTCGACCACCTTTTGCCTCAAAGACTTGGCATCAATGTGGAAGAAGATGCTATCAACACCATACAACTCGGTCAATGCAACACATTTAAAACGTCGGCCCCATCTTTACCTTTTAGTCTTGTTTGGAGGTTAAAACAAACCGTTTTTAATGTTTTAAGGATTAAAAAACATTTATATTGGCATTGTAATAAGTTTTAGGTTGTATTTTGCTTGTTATTATGTCCTTCATTCGCATGTCGAAGATGGAGGGTGAGGTCCGGGGTTGGCAGGAGGCTAATCCCCCCTCGTAAGCAAAACAAACCCTACCTAAAATTTGATGCCATTTCCAACGAGTAGTCACATGATACCCTTTGCACTCGTTTTGAGCACTTTTTTAATGCGTTTGCGATTGTCTATTGACGTTTTCCATCGATACGCCAAATTGTATTTATGCCATAACTTTTGACTCGCTGCTCGTTTTTGAGCGCTTCCTTTGTCAAAGTTAGATGATTTTTCACACACTATGTGATGACATTTCCAATTTTGTAAACACACTAATTTTATAAAGTGTCCCATTCGGGGGTTGTTTGTACTTTGGGCCTACACACGTAGATGCATTATCGGCCGAGTCCAATGTCTTGCTTTTGTGCACCTTACATCTTGAATTTTGTTCATCATGGAGAGTGCTCTTTCCAAACATGATCATTGTAGGATCACCTTACTGACCTCCGCCACTTCTCACCGGAGAGAGACCTATTCAACTTGGCGTGCTTCCATCGAACGTTACTTCACCCACGAGGGTCTTTTAACCTTCTTGCTTGCACCAATTCCAGCACCCACCGATCATCGTCATCTAGAGGAATTCTCTTGAAACTTGTGACCATGTCTTTGGTCACATGATGATGCATGTCTCTTGTTCTCTCGGTTTCACGTGGCATAATCAAATCCATCACATCGTTTTTGTAGCATTCTTTAGTCCCTCTATGGAGACCCTTTCACATCTTTGCCGCCATTGTTGTTGCTGATGATTTAGTTCTCTCCTCTTCTTGATGTGATGATAGTTCCACTAACATAGACTTGCTTGATTCTACTTCTGATGATGAGGATTGTGCACCCGATTCGATGTTGAGAATACTATAGAGGACTCTTCTCCTCTCTCTCTCGATATTCCAGAGAGTGTTGCCACACACCACATCTCATTAGATATCATGTTGTCTCTACTACTTAGTCTCACACCATCATTACACCTATCTCATTTCCACTTCCAAAGTGTGCGAGGCTCCTTTCACTCCTCTACCTTCATTGGATGACTCATACCTATTTGACATCGCTCTTCTATTTGTTGATCCCCCTCATTAGGACAAGTATCTTCCTGACCTTAGTCATCTTTTCATAGAGTCTACTTGTGATGCTCTACAAGTCCCTCATCCATCTATAGGTGTTTCAGAGGAGTTCATCATCTCCATTGTTGGGAGTGCCCATTCTGGGACTCTTACCACTTCTAATTTTTCGGAGACCTTCATTGATCCACCCTCAGTTGTGGATCCCTTTTCTATTGTGGAGGATGTTTTGTTCCCTTCACATCACTTGGACATCCTTTCTATGGGTGTTCCTCTTTTTCACTCTGACAGTTCTACGCACATGGCATTACCTTCGGTTCCTTGGCACTCACTCGCTAGACCTATGTCACACTTCCGTGCACTAGACTCAGAGTTCTTCATGTTGCTGCCTTCAATTTCCTTTGTGGAGTGGGTGGACTTCTAGCACATCATTTCTGTCCTTCCTAAGGGTAGGCACACAGTTTAGTGTAGTGGCTCTTCTTCAGTCCAGAGGTAGAGGATCTCATCATTGAAATTCTTCTGGGAGACTTCTTAGAGCTGCATAGTTCAGATCACTCCATGGCATCTTCTGCATTCCTCTTGTCTCCCTCTCCTTCTCTCTTCTTCTTCTTTCTAAGAGATTGCCTCTTTGTACATGGGTTCCTTTTCAGGCTCATCTATGGCGGGACCCATCCTTGGCATCTTTCTTAGATTAGAGAGTGGACTTGTCTCTCTTTTGGGGGTGGACTTTTTCCCATTGGGTTTTCTCCTTTTACTCCACTTTTCAAGAGCTTCTTTACGTGGGGAGGCTTCTTTCAGGACCCACTTCTCTCCTTGTTTTCATCTATGTCTCCACCTAAGATATGCTTCATAGGGGTGTTGGTGTAGGTTATTTTCCATGTATTCATTTTAAATACATGGAATACCTCCACATAGGTGATTCACCATGCTTAGGTGTCCTAGGGTGTCATTATGGCTCTTACACACATCATAGAGTGTCATTGGAGTTACATTTGATCGACTATTCTAGGAATGTAACTCCCACTACTATTGTGGGGGAGTTACACACCCCACTACTATTTGTACACCCTTTCATATTGAGCAACACATGGGGAATGGAATAGAATTTGTCTTTTTCAGCCTTTTTCCCTCAATGCACGCACATTTCTCTCATGGATGATTTCTTTCTTTGATCTTGAAGCTACATCATTTTGCGGTTGAGTGCAAGGTTTTGGTTCTCATGGATTCCCTCCAGATCTTTGTCATTCCTCTAACAGAATCTTACCATTCATTGACAAGTAGTATGACAGTTACATAGTCCCGAGCTCAAAGGCCTTCAACATAGAAAATACAAATCAAAGCATTGAACTCCAAGAAAGGTTTCTAAAGCCAAATCCTAAGCTTGAGTGCCAACAATGGTGTCTACTAATACATCCTCGTATGGCTCCGTAGGAAGGAAGAAAACTATAAAGCCAAACTTGAATATTACTAAAAAAAAACTAACCGAGCTTAAAAGAAAACAATAATGGTAGACAAGAGAAAACACCAGGAAGAGATCTCAAAATAGAGAAAACCTTACCAGTGCTCGGGATGATCAATCTACAAATGAGGATCACGAAACATAAAGCCACGACCACCTTGCTTAAAATAATGATGATAAAGATGCCATAGAGAAACATGTGATGATTTGTGTAGATGGACCAAGCTTACAGACTTCAACAATGGAGGAAAATACCCACAACTTCCTTTCTTAGAAAAATGAAAGCATAAGAAAAATACAAAATGTAGAACCCACCGAGCTTAGAGATTCATCTGGTAAGGAAGATGAGCTTCATAAGATGAAAACATTGTTGATAAAATATTTGCCACGGCTTTGCCCACAGGACCAAAAGTCCAAAATGGAGTGATCATTGAGGTCAAATGACCTTTACCACCGAGCTCAAGCATTTGGTTAGTTCGAACTCAACCATGATTAAAGCATCAACGATCAACATTCCATGGGTCAAGGATCAACATCTCCAGATCAATATCTAGAATCAAAGCAAACTACTTGGGTTCCATATGCCACTAACCACATTAAATTTAAGCCAAAACCATAACCACATGTCGAGAGATCGAAAGTTTTTGATCAAAGCTGCATAGAAATCAATGACCCAAGATCATCACCGAATTTCAAAGAAAACTCAACCCAAGTTAAAATACTACCAACAAAATGCATGGAGGGGTGAGTCATTATCACAAAGGGGCCAACCTTTATTATTTCAAAATTATTTGCAATGGAAATACCAACTATAGTACAAGTTTGAATATCCCAAATGTACTAACCAAATCATGTCATGCAATGATAAAATCAAAAGTGTCCACCTTACGCTATTCACAATACAAAGCTAACCGCTATACAATATAATATTAATCAAAGGTGGCAAACTATAGTATGACTATGTGTTATACAAAGGTGGCCAAAAATAGGATTATGGATTTTTGCAAAGTACCTTCCCACATGTGTTTGAGAAATCATTGTGATTTGCTAAGTGTAAAAGAGTGGCCAAATCATGGTGAGACTAATATTGAACTACAAAGGTGGCCCCCATTATTGAGAGGGTTGGAGACAATTTACAGTGTGTTATCCATGTGACCACTAGAGGACAAAGAATGTCAACATTAGAACCTGAGCTTAGAGGTGGTCCCCATCAAGTGGATATTTGGATGAATTATTTTGCAAAGTATTCCAATTAATGTAATTTATTTTGCTCACTCATAGGGAGTTAGTTTTGCATGCCTTCATAAGGGGACAGATCAACAAAAGGACAAAATTGCATGCACTAGGAGGAGACTTGCTCATCAAGCAAAATTTATTATTAGAAAATTATTCACCCATGCTTTTCTTAAAAATAGAACAATCAATTGTAGTTTGATTGTATGTAATCAAAGGCTATTAATGCCTCTTTGTATTAGTTTGTTTTATTTTATTATAAAAATAGAATGCGTAGGCATGTACAACCTTAGTCTATTTTTAGGAAGGGTGGGTGAATCAATTTTGCTATATATTGTGTGCCTTAGCAAAGCACAAGGGAGGACTTTTTAGATACAAGAGTTTTGAAGCAGTTTCTATCAATTTTTCCCTCTGAATGTGAAGTATTTTCTACCTTTCTAATTATTTATAGTCTTGTGTATGCTCAATTAATCTTGTGAATGTTGAATTCCTTGATTAATCATCTTACCCTGTTGCAAATTTTAGTAATTTTTGCATGATATTAATGTGTATGTTTAACTTAGTAGTATTGTTGTGATTTTTCCCTCAATACATCAAAGTGTTTTCCCTTAATAATCTGCAGAAAAATGTTGGCTCATGCACCAAGAATTCATTCCTATATCAGTTGTGCATATAATCAGTCAAATACCTCATACAAATTTGGTGTATCACCTTAGTTTTAAATCATTTTATAGTCATCTTTTACCCTTAAACCCTAAACAATCAGTTTAGGATACATCAATAAGGAACCGACCTTGATACCAAATACTTACCTCAAAATAGGTATACCCATAGACCTGAGGTGTTTCTATTATATCTACAAAAGAGAGATAAAATTTGCAATCTTAGAACACCTATAGCCATCTCTCTATAGGGTTCACTTTTGAGAGATAATATTTTTGGCACGCTCGGTGGGACCATGAATCAAATTTGGGTGCAAGTTACTGAGATATTCATAGTAGATCTAATAAAAATTTACAACAGATAAAAGTTACTTTCGGGACATCAAGTTATAGTAATTTATTCTAAAATATTTAAAGATCTATTTGGTGACTTTGTAGGGCTGATTTCAGACCAATATTATAGCATGTTCCGGCCTAAAGTAATAACAAGATCATCGGTAAGAGGAATTCCTTCTGAGTTTATTTCTTTACCTTTGAATTCTATAAGAAGGAGAAGAGTTGGTAATACTTTACCTTATAGTAGGCCTAGTTTTGATAACCATCCTACTAATATTTCCTCCCCACATATCAACTTCTCTATTTAGATCCAAGTTTTTTAAAAGGCTATTCAACCACCTAGGAATTTTGTTACCTTCACTAATGGCATCCCATTAGTGATCCCAGTTTATCATGACATTCCTAATGTTGCCACGAAAAGTTTTCCTTCATTCACTGGTGAAAATTAGGTTACACCTACAGAGCACATTAAAGATGTTGTAGCCTTATGTGTAGTTCATAATATCACTCATGAGGATGTAGCTTTGAGACTTTTAGCTGCATCCCTTTAAGGACAAGTCTTGCAATGGTATAAAAATATAGAGATTGGATGTATAAGAACTCGGGATGATTTAGGTGGAAAATTGCTGAACAATTTCAAGATAATTCAGATCATTTATCTCTCATAGAACAACTGTCTACCATTAAAAGAGCTCCCAATGAATTTATGTCTAGTTTCAACATTTGTTTTGCAAGAACTTGGGAAAGAATTCTAGCAAGTGTTAAGCCTCAAGCTGATCATGCTTTTCTTTATTATCTTAGAGCATTAAACAATGATATTTCAACTATGATTCAATCTATGGGAGGAGAGACTCTCCCAACAGCCTATGATATCACCATCCGAGCTGAAAATAGTCTTATTCAAACCAATAAGTTATCTCTAAGGCCTTCAATTCCTTTTTTGGCAAATTTAGCTCATATCCCACAACCTATCACAATTATAGAACCCATTGTTGCACCCCCATCAAATGATGTTTTTAAATCTTTGCAGACTATGGGGAACAAGTTGACTTCAATCAAGAATAGGCTTGCATTACCTAGCAGACCTTATCAGGCTCCTTATCAGCAAAACCAACAAAATAGGTAGCCTTACCAACATAATCAAAATTATAGGCAACCTTATCAACAAAGGCAATTTGACCCAAAGGCTCCTAGTTCATCTAACACTTTAGTTCCAGTTAATATGGCTATGGAAGAGTGGTGTCAACCTTGTAATCAACCTCATTCACTGCAAGTTGCCTAAATGCTTTTCTGAACATAAGTATTGTTGCACAACCTCAATTTGAGACATTGTTCATGCCTCAAATGGAGGGTGGACAACAAGATACTTAGGTTCGAAGGCACTGAATAGAACTTAGTCAGCTTCACTAAGGATGATTTCATCATAGAGCAGTTACTACTATGGCTCAGGAAAAGGCTATAAAAAGTAAAAAATAGCAAAATAGGCATGTTTTACCCATTATCACTAATAAAATAACAACTATAGCCCCAAAACCAGGTAACAATGTTGTTGTTCCTAAAAAACTAGTCAGTGTGTTATCTAGTAAAGAGAAGAAAAAATAGCTACAACCTGATCCAAGAAGGTTATTTATAACTTAGATATCAAAAGCAACTGAAGCAGAATCAGTTTTCACCAAATCCTATGCTAAAACAATATGAATCTCTCTCTAAAACTATTGCTTCTTTTAGCATTGTTGATGTAATGAAAAAACATAATGTTAACATCTCAATGTGGAACGCTCTAAGTATTCTAAGACAACAAGATTTACTTTCTCACGAACTTACTAAGCTATAGATTTCTTCTAAAACAATAGAAAATGAAGTCTAGAATGCAGACATGGTCCTTGGAACAATGGAACAAGACCATATCATAGAGGTTAAATGGATGGTTCGAGAAAGTCTTAAATGCTCATGAAATTAAAAAAAAACACCATTTTATCTATCACTGATTATTGGAGAACATCTTGTTCATAATTGTATGGTGGACAACGGTGTAAGTAGCACAATTATGCCAAAAGCAATTGCAGAAAAATTGGGTCTACAGTATGAACCTAGAGAAGAGTGTCCTACAATTGGATGGAACTACAACTAATATAGTTGGTGTCATCAGAAATCTAGAGGTAACATTACATGCTTGCCCAAATGTTTCCATTCTGTAAGATATTACTATTGTAGATTTACCTCCTTACTTTGTTATATGTTTATCAAGAGATTTCACAACAAAAATAGGAGGTTATCTCTCTTCAGATTGGTCTTTCTTATTTTTCACTACACATTATGGGACCAAGGTTACTATCAATTCAAAACCATTGGCTAGATTTCACATTGAGCCTCATGCTTCTAATGCATTAGCTAATTATGCAACCTTAGACCAGTCTGATTTTGATAATACAACTCATATTTCAGCATTGGATGGTGTTTCTAACCTGTTTATGGATGAAAATACACATGAATAACATGCTCATGATCCTTTTAAAGAAGTTGAAGAACATATATTTGGTGTGTATTGTTTACATGAAGAAAACACACCAATTCCCTTACTGTCTAAAACAAAAATGGAGTAGAAGGGATTTGGAAGCTTCATTTCGATGGAGCTAAGAACAAGAAAGGACAAGGAGCATGTTTAATGCTCATGTCCCCAACAAGAAAAAGATATTTCTCAGTTTTTAGTCTCCAATTTTCATGTACTTGTAATGTAGCTAAATACGAAGCATTAATTCATGGCCTACTTTGGCCCAGAAAGAGAGGTATTAGCATGCTATAGATCTTTGGTGATTCTGAGTTGGTTATATATCAAGTAAGAAATTTTAATGTTTTTAAGAATCTATTAATGAAGTCTTACATACATAGAGTTTCATACTTAATGGAAGATTTTGAAACTATTAACATCCAGTCCATTCCTAGAACAAAAATAAGCATGCAGATAGACTTACAACAATTGGTGCTAGTTTTGAAATGCTAGAACAAATTAAAAACATCGATATTCAACCTCATATAAAGCTGGTTGTCAGGCCTTTGATATCGATAATGACTTGAATTGGTAGGTTTTTGAAAGTGATGATCAAATCTGTAGGTTTTTGTAGCAAGAAGCTGAATTTTCTGTAGTAAATCAAGATAAATTACAACACTTATATGGTGACCAGATTGTTCAATTAAAGAAAAATAAACTACCTTGAGGTCTAGTCACATTAGAAGACATCTTCAACACTGACGATCAGTTAAGGAAGGTCAAAACTAAGATGTCAACACATGCTGATAACTATGAAGAGATCTCAGTTGATGAAGAAAAATTTGTTTCTTGAAAAGGTATGTTCTTTAGCTGAAAAAAATTCTTTTATTAATCTTTGCAAGGAATTTAAAGATGTTTTCACTTGGAAATACCAAGACCTGAAAGGGTTTGATCCCAATTTAGCACAACACACTATTGAATTACAACCAAATTCCAAGCTAGTTAGGCAAAAATAGAGGCCTATAAATCCCAAAATAGAGCCTCTAATGAGGAAAGAGTTATCTAAGTTGATCAAATCAGGTATTATCTTTCCAGTTAAGCATTCAAGTTGGGTAGCCAATCTTGTTCCTGTTAGGAAGAAGAATGGAGAAATCAAATTATGTGTGGATTTCAGAGATCTTAATAAAGCTTCATTAAAAGATCACTACCCACTTCCATTAGGATCATATTTTGAGAACAGTTTCTTGTTTAGATAGGCTATCCCTTCTAGATGTTATAGTGGATACAATCAAATTTTAATCCGAGAAGAAGATAGGTAGAAAACAACTTTCACCACTAAGTGGGGTACTTATACTTACAAAATAATGCCTTTCAACCTTTCAAATGCTGGTGCAACATTTCAACATGCAATAGACATGGATTTTCATAGTTTGTTAAATAAATGTGTCCTTGTTTATTTAGATGATGTTACTGTATTCTCAATAAATTCGAAGAACATCTAATACATCTAAGGTATACTTCTCACTTATGAAAATAGTTTGAAATATCTTTGAATCTACTAAAGTCTATCTTTTCAAGATAAGAAGGTAAATTTTTTAGTCATATTGTTTCTAAACAAGGTTTAGTAATTAACCCTTCCACAATTGAAGCTATATATATCTCCCTCCTTGGGTAAATATAGATAAACGAGAAGAATATGGAAATCAAGGAAAATTGAAATCCTTCATTTCTAGTTTTGAAAGTGCATTTCATGGTCGAAAACTTGACAATTATTACGTCACCAACCACCTGGCGCAAGTTGGGGCGCACATCGAAGGTGTTGACATGAAAAAAATTTCACCCCGACGCAAGTTGGGGGCGCACATCAAAAGGTGTCGACATGCAAAAAGTCGCACCCTCGCATAGGTTGAGGGTGCACATCAGAAGGTGTCGACATGCAAAAAGTTGTGCCTTAGTACAGTTGGGGGTGCACATCGGAAGGTGTCGACATGCAAAAAATTGCGCCTCAGGCGCAAGTTCTGGGGCGCACATCAAAAGGTGTCGACATGTAAAAATCGCGCCCTAGCATAGGTTGGGGGCGCACATCAAAAGGTGTCGACATGCAAAAATCACACCCTAGTGCAGGTTGGGAGTGTACATCGAGAAGGTGTTAACATGCGAAAAAAATTGCGCCCTAGTGTAGGTTGGGGGTGTACATCAAAAGGTGTCCATATGCAAAAAGTCACGCCCTGGCGTAGGTTGGGGACACGGATCAAAAATGTCAACACCACATTTTTAGCACCTATGGCACACTTAAGAGTATGTTGACATGAGGATGGATGCACCAAGGCACACCTTCAAGAGGTACAACATTTTGAGCACTAACACCCCGAACTTGATAGAAATCAAACCCTGACCCAGATATTCAAATGGCCATAACTTTTCACAGGGATCTCGGATTCACGCAAGGTTGGAATTTTCAGAAAGCTTACAAGGTCCTCTACCCAACTATGATTGGATATCTTTAATTGGGTGAGAACAAGTTCTTCAAAAATGCAAAATACAGTTTGTCATTTTTTGGGTTTGCTAGGGTTCTCACCTACCACCATAATGAGATGAATTAAATACAACCTTGAGGTGGTTGGGGTAGATTTGGAATTCCCTCTCTTCCCTCTCTCATTCTTCATATAAATTGTAAGGAGGGGATTCTTTCTAAAGGTTGGAAATTCTTGTTTTGCCCTTCCCTTCTTCTCTTTGGGTTGAATTTGTTGAGTTCAAACCTCCCATTTAAAAATGTAATGCAACTTTACGTCTTGGCATTTTGTAGTGTATTATATCAATCTTTGGAGCAAATAATATATGCCCTGTGGATGATTATCAACCCTCTCTATGTTCATTTTCATCCTCCTCATCTTTCACTACAAATTTGGTTATCTTTGCATGATCTTGCATTGAATTTTAATGGTTTGTGTTTATTGGCAAGACATGTGTTTCTTCATTCCTCGGTACATCACCTTTGTTAGTTTAGGTTTATTTTTATGCATCTTCTTACCCTTTCTCCTTGGCAAGTTAGATTAGATTTTTGAGTAAACCCTCTATATTTCTATGTGTGCATCCGACAGAGGAATAGGAACCGAGGCCTTCATCCAGAGAGCTTTCCCAATTCACAAGGTCCCACACTTGGGAAAAGCTCCATGTTATGTAATCATACTAAGAGTCTCAACCCATCGAGTTACAGACATTGGGGTGCTTATGATTCATCATCAATAGTTTTGGCACACCCGGTGGGACAGAGAGGTCATTCCACAAGATTTGAAGGAACTTTCAAGAAATTTGGACTTAGAAATTACAAGTTCTCTAATTTTAGATTTTTCACCTTCCAGGCTGAACTCCAAAATCAATTTTCAAGGGCTTAACTTGCTCAAAACAAGTCAAAATTTCACCACCTGATAGATCTGGGGGTAATCTTCAAAAGGGTATCTTTAGTTTTTGAAATTTTGATTTTCAAATTTTCAGAGTTTTTTGAATTTCGGATTTCAGGATTTGAAAGTCTGGCATTTTTAGGTTTTTAGGACTGTCATTCCAAATCAAATTCCAAACCCCAAAATCTCAAATATACAGGTCTTTCAAAATTTTGAGTTTAATTTTTTTCGAGGTTGGTGTGTAACTTGGCAAAATCCAGCCTTTTGAGGCTCATTCCCCAACACATCTGGCGACTCTGAAGGGATAGAATTTAGTGGTATAGCAACACAGGTTGCCTAGGTACATGAGAAGAATTCAAACCAGGTCTGATACTTGAGAAGAAGGGTTATTTTTCTACTTGCAGTTATCACCAGGCAGAGGAAGGAGAGGAAGAAGACCACAAAGATCACCATCTCCACCTAACAGGACTTTATCAACCCCTCCACCTAGTAGACCTTTCATCCAATCAACAAGGGTTCTCAGGCCAATCAGAATGGTGCAACAAAACCCTTTTGTCAACTTCATTGGCAGCAGCCCACTTTCCCTTAATGCACAGAATCCGGTTCTAATTGGAGCATTGAAGAACATTGCATTTTCACTAGAGAAAATCATACCACTCTTGGTGATCATGTCAAAGACATTGCTAACATTTGTGCAATCCATGAGATAAATGAAATGGATGTTGCTGTCAAATTGTTGGCATATTCGTTCAAAGGGAAGGCATTGCAATGGTTTAGGAGCCTTGGAGTTGGTTCTATCCAAAATTGGAATCAGTTATGCATAGTTCTCCATGAGCAGTTTGGAGAAAAGGGAGACAATTTGTCTCTAGTAGAACAATTGACAACTATTAAGAGAGCTCCCAATGAGTAGTTGAATGACTTCAACTTCATATTTCAAAGGTCTTGCGATAGGATTCCAGTGGCCATTAGGCCAACAGCTAAAGGTGCTTTTCTATATTATCTTAAGGCTTTGAATTCTGATATTTCTATTTTAATTCAATCTATGGGAGGCACAACCTTACCTGCTGCTTATAACATTGCCATTAGGGTTGAAAACCGTCTTATTCAAGCTGGTAAGCTGGCTCCTAGGCCTCCCATGCCCTTGTATCCAAACTTAGAAAATCCAAACACTAGTCAAGCACCCACTTTGGCTCCTATTCCCACTCCTAGAAAGTCAAAGTTCAAATGAAACTTCTACTCAAAATTTGGGAAATAAGTTGGTTACACTCAAGAGGCAGCAGACCCAAAGCTTTAGACCTTCTTATTAGCCTCAAGCTCAACCTAATAGGCAACCATACCAGCCTAATAGGCCACCCAATTCCATTTCTACAAATCAAAGCCAAGTAAGGCCTCTTGCCAATAGACCATTTCAGCCCTATAACCCCTATGTTGCATCTACTTCTAAAGCATTAGTGCTAGTGCAAAATAACATAGCTCAAGAGTATGATTGGTGTTTCCCATGCAATGAACCTCACAACCAATCTATGTGCTTCAATGGTGCTTTGAACTAATCCTTGATGGTGAAAACTATCTGGCGTAGAGGGTGAAGTGAGTCAAAAAAAAATCAGCAATAAGGGACATCACGGGAAAACACACGGCTCCAAATGATATCGCACTTGTGAATTGGAAAGCCGAGGATTTTTGTGGCATGAATCAAACAATTTCTTAGAGTGTAGGAACTAACACAAGATCAAAGAAGAGGAATATTGGTGAAGGGAAGTCATTGGCTCCAAGTGATCTAAAACCTTCCATCGCTCCACCGGTGTTGGTAAGCAAAATACGAGCCCAAACATGCAAGCATAGCCCAAACCACCTTCTAAACCAACTCAAATGCCAACTATTGCTACCCATGTGCAAGAAAGGAATGTGCAGGCTAAAGGACAACAAAGAGATGTTTCATACCCATTTAGCATCATTGATCAAATGAAGAAGACAAATGTGAATATATCAATGTGGGGATCTTTATCCATCCCAGGGCCAAAGAGCTCTTCTACAAGATGCCATGAAGAATTGGTCAACTTCAAACCAAAGCGAGTCCATATGCAAGAGAATGTCCTCACGAGATGTTGCTCGCACTGAAGGGAATCATGGAGGACAAAAAGGTAAAGTTTTGAAGCCCCCTCCATTCTATGTTTCATTAATCATTGGGGATATACTAGTACACAATTGCATGATTGATTATGGGGCAAGTAGTTATGTCATGCCCAAGCAAATAGCTGATCAGTTGGGTCTCCAATATGAAGTCATATCAAAGGGGGTAGTGTAATTGGATGGGACAACAATAGTAACAATAGTGGGAGTGATTAAAGGTTTGAATCTTATCTTGCATGCATGACCCAACATTACCATTTTTCAAGATGTGTCAGTGATAGATTTGCCACCACTCTTTGCCCTATGCCTATCAAGGGATTTCACAACTAGAATTAGAGGCTACTTATCTACTGACTGGTCACACATGTTGTTTAGAACAAGATATGGTACTAAGGTCACAATCAGATCTGAACCAATTGCAAAGTTTCATATTGTGCCTCATACTCCAAGCCAAATCAATGCCAATTGTTCAGCATTTGATCAAGAATATTAGCCAAGCACAGATGAATTTGACACCAAAGTTGGAAACATCCTAGATTTGAGTCTTGATGAATGGGAAAGGAAGGTACATGCTTTTGATCCCTACCAAGAAGTAGAAGAATTTGAGCTAGGAGTCTATTGCATACATGAAGAAAACCAACCTATTCCTAGCATCACCAAACTAGACCATAAGGATGACAATGAGGTATGGCGGTTATTTTTGATGGATCAAAGAGTAGGAAAGGTGCGGGAGGAGGAGTTATGTTTGTTTCACCTTAAGGCATCAAATATTATTGAGCTTTTTGTTTCTAGTTTTCCTATTCAAACAACACATCTGAATATGAGGCCTTGATTCATGGACTTCATTGGGCCGGAAAAAGGGCATAAGGAACTTGTAGGTGTTTGGAGATAGCGATCTAATCATCAACCAAGTTAGGGGACAACATGCTACAAAGAATTACCTGCTGAAGAACTATAAGAACAGGGTATGGGACCTCATTAAGGATTTCAAAGCTTTCAACATTGTGTCCATACCCAGGAAGAAAAATGAAGCCACAGATAGGCTCACAGTAGTTGGAGGAATGTTTGATGTGGTTGACAACATCAGAAGGGAAAAAACACAACCACATATCCATGTGATTATGAGGCCAGCAGTTCTAGATAATAACACAAGCTGGTAGGTGTTTGAGAACGATCAACAGATCGTCAATTTTTTGCAAGAAGAGGCTGAATTCTCAGCTAGGAATCAGGACAGACTAGAGCAGTAGTACGGGGATCAAGTAGTGCAGCTGTGGACAAACAAGCTTCCCAAGGGTTTAGTAACATTAGAGTCTATCTTCAACCCTAACGACCAGTTCCATAAGGAAAATGATAACATACAGGTCAAGAGAGAAGATTCAGAGCCAATTCCGATTAGGGAAGGCAAAACACTTCAAATTGGTAAAGTGGCCATTGAGCAGGAGAAATCAGATTTCATATAGCTTTGCCAAGAATTTCTAGATGTCTTCGCTTGGAGCTATGAAGACTTGAGAGGATTCAATCCGAAGTTGGCACAACATACCATAGAATTGGATCTAGATGCTAAGCCCATCAGGTAGAAGCAGAGACCAATCAACCCTCACATTGAGCCTCTAATGAAGAAAGAGATAAATAAGCTAATAGAGGCAAGCATTATATTCCCGATCAAGCACTCAATCTAGGTTGCAAACTTGGTTCTAGTCAGGAAGAAGAGTGGAGAAATCAGGTTGTGTGTGGACTTCGAGACCTAAACAGGGCATCTCTCAAAGACCATTACCCACTTCCTTCAATGGAACAAATATTGCAAGTGGTATCCGGTTCGGAGAGATTCTCTCTCCTAGATGGCTACTCAGGGTATAATTAGATAATGGTGAAATAAGATGACCAATTCAAGACAACTTTCACCACCAAATGGGGCACCTATGCCTACAAGAAGATGCCATTTGGGCTATCAAATCGGAGCAAATTTCCAAAGGGCAATGGATATGACATTCAAGGGATTGATCAATAAAATATTTTGATATATCTTGATGACATCACTATATTCTCCAAAAATGTAGAAAATCACCTCTTTCATCTGAGGTAGGTATTTCAGAGGTGTAGAATATTTGGGTATCATTGAATCCCAAAAAATGCATATTCTTGGCTCATGAAGGAAAACTTCTAGGCCATATTGTTTCAAAGGAGGGGTTGACGATTGACCCAGAAAGAGTTTAAGAAATTCAAGCGTTGCTTATTGCCAAGTCACAAGAAGGCTCTTTAAAGCTTCTTAAGAAGGATCAATTTTGCCGAGGTTTGTTCCAAACTTTGTAACTCTCGTAAAGCCAATAACATTGATGTTAAAGAAGAGCATGGAATTTAAGTGGACATCGAAGGCAAGGAAATTTTTAAGGTAATAAAAGAGGCTATATCTCAAGCTCTAACTCTCGTTAATCTAGACTTCTCCAAGGACTTCATTCTATATGCCTTTGGTGGTGGAGACACAATTTCTACAATCTTGGTACAACAAAACAAAGAGGGATTAGAACAACCACTTGCGTTCTTTAGTCAAGGCTTGGAGGAATACGAAACTAGGTACTCTTTCATCAAAAATCATGTCCTTGTAGTGATCAGGAGCTTAAAAAATTCAAGCACCTAGTCTCAAACAACAAGATCCAATTATTGGTCTCTCATGCGGGAGTCAAGGAATTCCTTCTAAACAAGGATCTAAATGAGAAACATGCAAGATGGATCACTCGTGTCATGGAATATGACATCGAGATCAAGGTCACAAAACTAGTACATGGAAAAGGACTATGTGAATAGCTAGCTTTAAGTCAGCAAGTTGAAGTAGGTGATGAAAAAGAGACTGTCTTCGTACTACATGATGGTCAAGAATAGGAAAATGATGATGTGCCCACTCCTTGTTGGACTCAGAATATGATACAATCCCTACAGAAGCCCTATGCTCTCCATAAATGAGCAAAGAAAAAAGGAGATACTTTAGGTTACAAGCCATTCCATATGTTCTTGTTGACGGTGTTTTGTTCAAGAAAGACATCAATGGATTTCTATTGAGGTGCATTGGGACAGGTCAAACTAAGAGAGTGTTACGAAATTTTCAGGATGGAGATTCAGAGGACATTTTGCCCCATGAGTAATAGCTCTCAAGATAATGAAGGTAGGGTATTATTGGCCGATAGTGTTCAGTGACTGCTATACATGGATAAGAAAGTGCAAGAAATGTGCACTCTTCACAGGAAAAGAAAGACTAGCAAAGTGCTTCCATTACACCCAATTTTGGTTGACCAACCATTTATGTAATGGGGATTGGACTTCATCAAGGTCATCAATCCAAACTCAAGCCAAGGCCATAAGTGGATTCTCATGGCAATCAGACTATTTCACCAAAGTGGACCGAGGTAGTAGTGCTCAAAGAAGCAAATGAGTCTAACATACTAGACTTTTATGAAGGAATAGTGACTAGGTTTGGTGTGTGGCCACTATCATATTAGATAATGCATTGGCATTCATAGGTTCTAATATTACAGAATGGGCTTTCAAGATTAGAATCTATTTGAGCACCTCTTCAAATTATTACATGCAGGGTAATGGACATATAGAGTCCACAAACAAGAATTTGCTAAGAATCATCAGGAGGACTCTGGATGAAAACCAAAGGACATGGCATACCAAGATAAAATCAGCATTATGGGTTGATAGGATAACACCAAAGAGGTCTATAGGTAATTATCCCTACAAGTTGGTCTATGGGAAAGAGGCTATTTGCCTATATCATTAGAATTGCCAAGGTTGGAGCTCATGAAGCAGTTGGAGTTGTCGGAGTTCGAACCAATGGAGGCTAGGTATGTAGAGTTGATGGAATTGGAAGAAATTAGAGAACATGTAATTCAGATGATTGAGAAGGATCAGGCCTTAGTAAAAAGATGGTTTGATAAGAAGGCAAGAGCAAGGACCTTCCAGGAAGGGGACCTAGTTCTGAAATGGGATGCAGATAAGGAAAAACTAGGAAGGCATTCCAAGTTTGATGCCATTTGGACTGGCCCCTACATGGTCAAGGGATGTAAAAGTAGTAATTCCTTCCAATTTTCTACATTGGATGGAGAATAACCGATTCGATTAACGGAATCTATCTTAAACATTGCTACCAAAATGAAAAGGTCTACCCTTATAAATATTAGCCTAGTTTTCAATTCCTCTAAGTGTGTATGCACATTGTCTTGTTGTAATTAGGTTTTAGTTTCCCTAAGTGCTTTAGCATAGGTTTTGTTGCTCCCAGGTTGAATTTCTACAGTTCAACATGCTCTCGGAGAAGGATTTGCAATATTAGGCTCAGGATCAGATATCAGGTTGGTTTCAGGTTATTGCTTATGACTCCATGCCCAATGGATTGCTAAAAGGCCACTTATCTTCTACCTAGCAGGCAGGTTATCCCATTGAGTTGCCAAATTGTTGTATATATCTCCCTCCCGGGTAAATATAGACAAATAGAAGAATATGGAAATCAAGGAAAATTGAAATCCTTCATTTTGGGTTTTGAAAGTGCATTGCATGGTAAAAAACCCAACACTTATTTCGTCACCAACCACCCTAGCGCAGGTTAGGGGCACACATCAGAAGGTGTCGACATGAAAAAAATCACACCCTAGCGTAGGTTGGGGGCACACATTAAAAGGTTTCGACATGCAAAAATTCACAACTTGGCGCAGGTTGGGGGCACACATTAGAAGGTGTCAACATGCAAAAGTCGCGCCACGGCGCAGTGGGGCACACATCAGAAGGTGTCGACATGTAAAAATTCATGCCTTGGTGTAGGTTGGGGGTGCGCATCAAAAGATGTCAACATGTGAAAAATCATGCCCTAGTGTAGGTTGGGGGCACACATTAGAAGGTGTTGACATGCAAAAGTCACGCCCGTGCAGTGCGAGGGGCGCACATCAAAAGGTGTCGACATGTAAAAATTGCACCCCAGTGCGCAGGTTGGGGGCACACATCAAAAGGTGTCGACATGTAAAAATCACACCTGGCATAGGTTGGGGGCGCACATCAGAAGGTGTCGACATGCAAAAATTCGTGCCCTAACGTAGGTTGGGGGCGCACATCAAAAAGGTGTCGACATGCAAAAAGTCACACCTTGGCACGGTTTGGGGGCATAGATTAGAAAATATCAACACCACATTTTTAGCACCTATGGTGCACTTAAGAGTATGTTGACATGAGGATGGATTCACTGAGGCACACCTTCAAGAGGTGCAACATTTTGAGTGTTAACACCCCAAACCCGACAGAAAGCAAACCCTGACCTAGATATTCAAATGGCCATAAATTTTCATAGGGAGCTCGGATTCACACAAGGTTGGACTTTTCGAAAGCTTACAAGGTCCTCTACCCAACTATGACTTGATATATTTAATTGGGTGAGAAAAAGTTCTTCAAAATACAAAATACAATTCGCCATTTTTTGGGTTTGCTAGGGTTCTCACCTACCGCTATAATGAGATGAATTAAATACAACCTATGGAGGTGGTTGGGGTAGATTTCAAATTCCTCTCTCTTCCCTCTCTCATTCTTCCTATAAATTTTAAGGAGGGGCTTCTTTATAAAGGTTGGACATTCTTGTTTTCCCCTCCCTTCTTCTCTTTGGCAGGTGAATTTGTGGAGTTCAAACCTCCCATTTAAAATTGTAATGCAACTTTTCCTCTTGGCATTTTTAGTGTATTGTATCAATCTTGGAGCAAATAATATATGTTTGTGGATGATTCTCAACCCTCTTTGTGTTCATTTGCATCCTCCCGATCTTTCACTTCAAATCGATTATCTCAGTGCATGATCTTGCATTGCATTTTAATGGTTTGTGTTTATTGGAAAGAAAAGTGTTTCTTCATTCCTCGGTGCATCACCTTTGTTAGTTTAGGTTTATTTTTATGCATCTTCTTACCCCTGTCTCCTTGGCAAGTTAGATTAGGTTTTGAGTAAACCCTCTATGTTTTTATGTGTGCATCTCGAGCAGAGGAATAGGAACTGGCCTTCATCTAGAGAGCTTTCCCGATTCACAAGGTCCCACACTTTGGAAAAGCTCGATGTTATGCAATCACACCGAGAGTCTCAACCCATCGAGTTGTATACATTCAAGGGTAATATGATTTGTCATCAACGGAAGCTATATCACGATTATCATTACCTCATCATAAGAAGGCATTAAAGAGTTTTCTTGGAAAAATCAACTTTGTAAGAAGAAATGTTCCACATTTTGCAGAATGGCAAAACCATTGACAACTATGTTAAAGAAAGAGAAAATTTTCTCTTGGACCAGTGAAGGGAGAGAAGGGTTTCAACCAATTAAGGCAGCCATCTCTCAAGTTCTTACTCTTACAAACCAAAATTTTGATAAATATTTTACAATGTATGCACTTATAAGAGCTGAAACAATATCAACAATATTAACTTAGGTTAATGATGAAAATATTGAGTAGCGAATTGCTTTTTTGGATAGATCCTACACGATTATGTAACAAGGTACACATTTCTTGAAAAATAAGTACTTTCAGTTGTCAGAGGGCTAAAGAATTTTAAGTACATGCTTTCAAACAAAAAAATCCATGTTCTTGTTTCTCATCCAAGTGTGAAATATTTCTTGTTAAATAAAGAATTGAGTAAGAAAATAGCGAAATTTGGATAACAAAGGTTATTGAGTACAATGTTGATATCCACATTGTGAAGACAGGTTTGAGGTAAAGGTTTGTGTGAACACCTAATTGTTGATATGGAAAAAAATAATCTGCAGAACTAGAAGATTCAAAACAACATGCTGAAATTACATATCAACAATCAGACATCATGGTTCAGCCAGAAAATCAGCAACCTAAACTTACTCAAGAAGTTTAGGAATCAAGATGGATGACTAATTTAGTTAACTATCTACAACATGGCACCTATCCAGAAGGTATGGACAAGAATAAAAAAGGTATTTTAGACTACAAATTGTACCCTATGTTTTCATTGATGGTGTATTATTATAAAAGGATATAAATGCAATCTTGCTGTGATGTGCTCACTATGATAAATTTCAGCAATTATTATCAAAATTCCATGAAGGACCTGCATGAGGTCATTTCTCAGCACATAACACAACCTTAAAAATTATGAAAGCTAGTTATTATTGGCCCAACATATTCAAGGACTGTTTTGAATGGATTATAAATTGTAATAAATGTGCTTTCTTTGTTGGAAAACAACGTTTAGTTTCACGACCCTTACAACCTATTTCGGTTGATCAGGATTTTATGCATTAGGGACTAGAATTTATTGACATGATAAACCTGACTTCATCACAAGGAAATAAGTGAATTTTGATGGCTATGATTACTTTATATCTTGGACTAAAGTAGTAGGCTTGAAAGATGATAATGAAATTTTGATACTTTCCTATTATGAAAGCATAGTTTGTAGATTTGGTGTTCCAACAACTATGATATCGAGATAATGATTTAACATTTATTTGTGCAAAGATAATGGATTAAGTGTCAACCATGGAATTTATCTAATTTCTTCATATAATTATTGCCCACAAGGTAATGGGTTATCTGAAAGTACTAACAGGAATCTTTTAAGGATCTTCAGAAGAACACTCAAAGATAACCAGAGAGCTTGGCATCTAATGTTGAATTCAGAACTTTGGGCTAATAGAGTGACTCCTAAAAGATCAGTTGGCAATTCACCATACAAGCTTGTTTATGGAAGAGAATTAAGAATGCCTATTTCAGTTGAGTTACACGCATTAGATTTGTTACATCAAATGGAGCTGCTTGAAAATGAACCATTGTAGGTTTGTTATGTAGAATTAATGAAATTACAAGAGCTAAGAGATCAAGCTCATGTAAATATGGAAAAGAATAAAAAAAGATGAAGAAGACTTTTGATAAGAAAGAAAAATTCAAAATCTTCAATGAAGGAGATATTGTGTTAAAATGGGATGTTGATTGTGCAAGGCCGGAAGACACATGAAGTTCAATACAATCTGGAGTTTTCCTTACTTGATTTCAGCTTGGAAGGAGCACAATGTTTTTAATCTTTCAAGGTAGAATGGAGAGGAAATTTCCAATCCTTTGAATGGTATGTTTCTCAAACACTATTATTGAAAATCCTATAGTGTCTCTTAAAAGTAGGATTTCCTTTCAATAAGTACAATTCCTACAAATTGCAATGTTTTTTCAATTCAATAAGTGCATTCATGCACGTGATTTGGTTTACCAGATCCTTTCCCAATTTTATTTTGTTTTGGAAGGGTTGGACCTTTAGAAAGGTAGATTTTAGTTACATGCTTTAGAATCCATGCCCAATAGACAAGAGCAAGGCACTAGTTTACAAGCTAGTAGGCATCTTTTCCCACAAGATCGCCAGAAATGTTGACAATTTTACAACTTATGTAAAAATGGGAAACTTGAAACTTCGTTATGATGGATAGCATTGGTGAAGTATACCTAAGCTAGGGGAGTTTCTTTCAGACAATATTGTTATTGTTGAATTAATTAATGATTACATGAAATCTGCAACTATGTGTGTTGTTACAAAACATAACAGATCACATAGTCTGCAATTTCATGTTATCTTCAGCAAAAGAACACAAAGCCCTGAAGGACAGCTATGTTGTCTTGATGAAGACACTGAATTACATAATAGATGAAGTGTTAGGTTTTGGAGTAGAAATCATGACTACAAATTATAGAAATAAGAGTTCATTACTGGATGTTACAGGTATTCTTTAATGTTATTTCCTTCATGATTAAGACATTCAATTATATTATTGGGTTGTTTAGTTCATCATACAATCCACGTCAGAAATTAGAAATTCAAAAATAAATACACAACTCAATTTCACAATTCAATGTTTCATTCATAAGGAATTTCAAATGTTCCCACACAAGCCGTGGGATGTAACTGAAAGGTAAAGTACAACTACTGAAATAAGAGGTACATATGCATGAAAGAGAAAATAAAGGAGTATGAGTGAACCCATCATTTCCTTGGAGGTTTCTCCTTCGATTGATGCATCCTCATCTTCAGCTTTGTTCCATCTCCATCTTCACTACTGAAAGCACTATACCTGAAAAGAAGAAAAGAAGAAAATCATCAGTTACAAGCTCAGGGTTAATCCATATTCCTATACTATCCTAATTCATGCACATGGATCTCTTAATAATAGGAGACATATATTACTTTAAGATCAAACAACATACATGATTTACTCACTTAGAAAGAAGGAGAGAGAAGAAAAGAAAAACCATGGACATAAGAGAGGCCAAAAAGCCTAAATATTTTCTAACTGTTTTCTCAAGTGTGCAGGTACATGTTGTAGCCAAGAAGAAATAAATCATATCTTATAGTCCTCACTATAGATAAAGAATGTAGAGTTCAAAGGCTTCCATCCTATGGTACATGAAGCAGATAAGTGACAAGTACATACTGGTATGAAGGAAGAATGCAACTCAAAGTTCAGCAACTATTTTAGAAATAGAAGAAGTTGCATTACAAAACAGAGGAGAGATTTGCAGATAAAAGTACATGTTCTAGATTACAATTGAAGAAGAAGAGTCAGAATTTAAAGGTTGAAGTTAACTAGAGAGAGAAGATTACACTAGAAACAAAATGAGAAAGAAGTTTGAGAAAATTTTGATAGGGCTTCACCATGTAAAATGGACATTTACATCTTTCCATCATGCTAGTTTTAACTAATACATTGTTTACAAGCTATATGTAAATCAAATAAGGATACTGAGAAAAGTAGAAAAGCATGCCATGATCAAGATACTAGTTATTATGTTTGATTTCCAACAATAAATCAAATTCAAAATAAAAAGTGATACATTTTGTATTCTGAATCAGAAAGTACATCTATTACAGATGAAACAAAAATAAAAGAAAGAAATCTAGGAAACTTTTGATAGTGATTTGCCATATAAAATGGACATTTTAAATTTCAGCATGCATATCAAAGTTGTAATAAAAATAAAATGTATTATTTAGCGAGAAACAAAATGGACCTCACTATCATTGATCAATTGAAGTACTTTGGAGCATTCATTATAGCTTAATAGATGAATAAACTAAAGTTTAAAGATAATCTTACAATGTTCATCCACTTTAAATTACAGTTTTCAAATGAAGCAAGTATGAGTACACAGAAATGCTACCATCAAAGAAGTACAACTATTTAAGAATGGTATCGGTTCAAGAAATCAGGTATGAACAAAAATTCACTAAGGAATGCACAAATGAAAATCGTGAGAAAATGTTTCAATCAGTGAAAAGAATGTCATCCCTGAGAAAATATGAACCAAATAAGTGACAATGAGGAATGGTTAGAGAAACTTTCAAAACAAATCAGCTTACAAAATCTAAGAGTGGTTTCATGAAAATGAAGAGAGCACAAACTTGGTGGGTATTAATGGTTGAATCGAATCAGATAATGTAGAACTTAGGATAATGTGAAGTGGTTTTTAAATTTTCAGAAAACATTATATTCCTTAAGAATAGATTGTAGAATCAAAAGGAATGAAGGATTTTGAATAATCATATCAATAAACATTCTATCTGGAAAGTTTTGAGAAAATAAGGATACCCATTTAGTACTCAGAATACAAGCTCAGATAGAAAAGATTTGAATTAAAATGCATGCACATCCAGAGTTGAAGAAGTATCCAAGTTTTTAGAAGTTAACACTCTCATTTAAACCATTTAGTTTCAAATTACGGTATATAAGGAAAAGTACAGATCCCTGGTTCTAATAAAAAACCCATTAAAGGGTATTAAAATCAGAGTAAGAAACAAGTACTTACATTTTAAATCAAAGTTGAGAAAACCCTCGAGAGATCATCGAGTTCAAAACCAAAGAGAAGAACCCAGATTGAGTTTCAACTCAGAGACCAATGTTATCCTAGAAATCACAAAAAAATGCAAAGGAAAAATGAGTATCAATATTTTGAAGTCGAAATGGAAAAGATGAAGTAACAGTGGTGCTTAGGAGATCAAATCTTACCATTCATTGACAAGCAGTATGATAGTTACACAGTCCCAATCTCAATGGCCTTCAACATAGCAAATACAAATAAAAGCATTGAACTCCTACCATGGTTTCTAAAGCGAGATCCCGATCTCTAGTGCTAACAATGGTGTCTACTAAGAGAGCCTCACATAGCTTTGTAGGAAGTTAGAAAAGTATAAAACCAAGCTCAAATCTTACTCAGAAAAATGAACCAAGCTTAGTAGAAAACAATAATGGTGGACAAGAGACAACACTAGGCAGAGATCTCAAAAATAGAGAAAACCTTACAAATCTTGGGATGATCAATATACAGTCAGGAGATCACAGAAACACAAATCCATGACCACCTTTCTTAAAATAATGATGATACAGATGCCATAGAGCAACACGTGATCATTTGTGTAGAAGGACTGAGCTCATAGACTTCAACAATGGCGGAAAATACCCATAACTACCTTACTCAGAAAACTCAGAGCACAAGAAAAACTACAAAATTTAGAACCGACCAAGCTAAGAGAGTCAAGCTGGTAAGGAAGTTGAGCTTCATAAGATGAAAATGCGTCGATAAAAATTTAGCTAGGGCTTCGCCACGGACCAAAAGTCGAATGGAGTGATCATTGAGGTCGAATGACTGTTAGTCTAAAATCAAATCACCATTGAATGTCTGTAACTTGATGGGTTGAGACTGCGAGTGTGATTGCATAACATGAAAATTTTCACAAAGTGTGGGACTTTGCATTTGGGAAATCTCTCCAGATTAAGGCGGTTCCTTTTCCTCTATTCAGTGCACACATAAAATTTAGAGAGGATATATTTAGAAAATCTATTTTAACTTGCAAGGAGAAAGAGTTAAGAAGATGCAAGAAATTATACCTAAAATAAGAGAGGTGATGCACTAAAGGATTGTTGAACACCAAATTTTATATTAAACACAAACCATTAAAATGTAATATAACCACCATGCACAAATAACTAATATTGCAATGAAAGATTAGATAAAGGAAATGCACACAAGAGAGGGTTGAAATCATCCATAGACATGTATTATTACTTCACAAATTGATACGAGATCATTAGAATGCCCCGAGAGGCAAAAAATTGCATTATAGATTTAATGGAAGGTTGACCAACATGAATTCATCTACGAGACTAGATAAGAAGGGAGGGTACAAACCCAAAATTTCCAACCCTTTACAATGAGCCAAGATCTTACCTTTATAGATGAAGTGAAGAGAGGAGAAGAAAAGGTGGGAAATCTGATTTGGAAGCTCAGCCACTAGCCATCAATGCCCCTATAAATCCACCTACAATCTGTCAAGTTTGGCTCTCCATGTTTGTTTGGCATGTTGAAGAAGGAAGAATGGCGGATGAAATCAAATCTGATCTAGTTGAAGTGATCAGATCACGTATTAATGGCGTGAAAGATGATTCCAAGATTCTCACCAATCAAATATTGCTGAAAAATAAATTTTATGCTTCCACGATGTAGAGGAGGTTGAGTTCTTTCCAACGGTACCAAATTTAGCAAAGTTTGAGCACTAGATCAAAATTTATGCCCATCGAGTATTTGAATTGAATCCATACAAAAATGGCAAAAACCATTTTCAAAACAGAGATATGTGGCCCGAAATTCACTTTTTCCCAAAAAATCTGGGGCAAAAAATTGAAATTGTGCATTTTGTGTAAAAATTTCAAAAGTGCAAAATTTTCCCTCAAGCACCAGCTCTGCATGACTTCACAACCTTCCATTTGAAAAAGTCTTCGCGATCTCTGGGCTGGAAAACTTAAATGCACCCTTTATGTAGAAGAGGCAAAAGTGTAAATATCCTCCATAGGACCGCACCCTGAAACTTCACTTTTGGTGAAAAGACCCTCAGGCTCAAAAGTTTACTTTGGTAGAAAAAGATTTGTGGCCCCCATGACTTTACAACTTTGCACTTGGCAAAAAAACCTCCGTGGGCTCACGGGCTCACACTTGAAAATTACGTCATTTTGTGGAAAGTTGCAAAAATTCCAAAGCGCCATGAGACCCATCAACCTAAATTTAAACTTGGGAAAAATTTCTCGCAGCCCCGCATATTCACTTAGCAAAAGAAATCATCCCTAGGCTTGTGGACCTGCAATTGTAACTTGTGCATTTTGTGAAAAGTGAAAAATGCCAACATATCTCCCACCGACCCACAACCATAATTTTCCCCTTTGGCGAAAAGTCTTCCCCAAGCCCACAGGTCCACATTTGGAAAAAATCCTTCCCAGGCCCATCGGCCCATAACTTGCAAAATATGAAGAATTAGAAGGACTTCTTTACATTTTCAGAAAGGGGAAGAAATTTCCTATCTGATGAAGATGTTTTTAGGAAACCCTAAGTGCTTAAAATATATAAAAATCAGATTGAAGCAAAAAGGGGGGAAAAAGGGGGTTAGTTGACTAAAAATAAGAGTGAGCTTATTTTAGACAACATGACCTTTCTTTGCTGAGCTCAAGCGTTGGGTTAGTTTGAACTCAACCATGATTAAAGCATCAATGATCAACATTCCATGGGTCAAGGATCAACATCTCCAGATCAATCTCTAGAATCAAAGCAAACTACCTGGGTTCCATATGCCATCGACCACATTCAATGCAAGCCAGAACTCCTAACCACAGTCGAGAGATGACGGATTGTGATCAAACAAGTAAAAAAATCAACAACCTAAGATCATCATTGAATTTCAAAGAAAACTCAACTTGAGTTAAACTACCACCGACAAAATGCATGGAGGGGTGAGTCATCGTCATGAAGGGGCCAACCTTTATTATTTCAAAATTATTTGCAATGGACATACCAACTATAGTCCAAGTTTGAATATCCCAAATCATGTCATGCAATGATCAAATCAAAAGTGTCCACCTTATTCTATTCACAATACAAATCCAAGCAAGTAAACAATATAATATTAATCAAAGGTGGCGGACTATAGTATGACTATGTGTTATACAAAGGTGGCCGAATATAGGATGATGGATTTTTGCAAAGTTACCTTCCCACATGTGTTTGAGAAATCATGGTGATTTGCTAAGTCCACAAGAGTGGCCAAATCATGGTGAGACTAATACTGAACTACAAAGGTGGTCCCCACTATTGAGGGGGTTTGAAATCATTTAAGTGTGCTATCCATGTGACCACTAGAGGACAAGGAATGTCAACATCATAACCTGAGCTTGGAGGTGGTCCCCATCAAGTGGATATTTGGATGAATTATTTTGTAAAGTATTGTAATTAATGTAATTTATTTTTCTCACTCATAGGGATTTAGTTTTGCATGCCTTCATAAGGGGATAGATCAAAAAAATGACATAATTGTATGTACTTAGGAGGAGATTTTCTCATCAAGTAAAATTAATTATTAGAAAATTATTCACCCATGCTTTTCTTAAAAATAGAATAGTTAACTATAATTTTCTTGTATGTAATCAGAGTCAATTAATGCGTATTTGTATTAGTTTTCTTTATTTTATTCATTTATTTATTATTAAATAAAGGATAAAAATATAGATTGCATGGGCGAGTACAACCTTAGTCTATTTTTAGGAAGGGTGGGTGAATGAATTTTCTATAAATTGTGTGACTTAGAAAAGCATAAGGGGGAATTTTTTAGATACAAGTGTTCAAGTAGTTTACGCGAGTTTTCCCTCGAGAATGTGAAGTATTTTTTCCTTTCCAATTATTTGCAGTCTTGTGTATGCTCAATTAATCTTGTGAATGTTGAATTCCCTGATTAATCATCTTACCTTGTTGGAAATTTCAGTAATTTCTACATGATATTAATGTGCATGTTTAACTTAGCAGTATTGTTGTGATTTTCCCTCAACACGTCAAAGTGTTTTCCCTTAATAATCTGTAGAAAACTGTTGGCTCGTGCACTAAGAATTCATTCCTATATAAGTTGTGCATATACTTAGTGAAATACCTCATACAAATTAGGTGTATCACCTTAGTTTTAAATCATTTTACAGTCATATTTTACCATTAAACCCCAAACAATCGAGTCATGATACATCAATAAGGAACTAGCCTTGATACCGAGAGACTCACCTCAAAATAGGTTTACCCATAGACACTGAGGTGTTTCCAATGTATTAATGAAAGAGAGAGATAAAATTTTCATGGTTAGAACACTGCAACCATCTCTCTACGGGTGCACTTTCGAGAGATAACAATATCTACATTTAATCTTATCTTGGTTTGAAATAAACATCTGCTCTTAGTTGAAAAAATTAGACCACGGGATGGAGAGGATTGGTGGGGATGCATTTTTTTCCAGTGAACACCATCCCCATCTTGTTTGAGTCAAAAAGTGATTTTGAAATCACCTTACCAAATATTGTAAACAAATGCCCATCACAAGTGCTACTTGTTATCCCTCTAACATCTCATCTATGTGCTTACCAAATTCATTTCTATGTGTAGAATGAACAACCTTAGAGAACCTAAATGTAATAAATAGAAGTGTAAATAAAGAAATTCTAATAAGATATTTCTTTATGATTTGTTGTCTGATAATCTATATAGTATGAAATCATGTCTAGCAGAATGTTATTTATTTAACGTTGTTTCATTTTGTTCTGATTCTTCCTTTATAATATATATTAACTAAATACATCTAATATTTCTATCATTCAAACCTTCAACCTCCACTAAATTTTGTAATTGTAAGAACATTACCTAATTAATTTTGGGGTTGGCTTAAAATTAACTAAGATTAGAATTTGTTAGGTTATGTTGATGCAATATCTCTTTTGGCGGTGGCAAGAAGATAAGATATTTGTGGATTATTTTGGAATTTATGACATTCATCGATTGCGTTCATATGATCGATAGGATCAATTAATGACTATTATGAATTAACACAAAATTTAATTAGAAATCTTGGAGACACAAGTTGAAGATTGTAATGAAGGTTCTCGACATCTCTATTCAAGCATCGTCTATATCGGGCCTTTAGAAATCACTATCAAAAAATCCATGTTCACTATGGGTAATACCAAAAAATACATTAACCCTTATTCCTATGAAGAGGTCAAGGTAGACCCAGTAGTATGGAATATTTTACAAGTGGTGTTACATCATTTATGGAAAGTATGTATCGTCACTATGTCAAAGTAATGTGCAGTGTGCTGACAACTTGGAAGAAAGGAAGAGTCAAAGTGGGAAAGACTAAATTTATTATTTTGATAGAGTCCATTATGGCTGCAATGGGGTTCCCCATGGAGGGTCATTTATTTTCAACACTCTCTTTAGGAGGAGATGGATGATTTCCTATATCCTGGTGAAAATACGACAATGTATCACTTAGGATATGAACGAGACTCACTTCCACAACCTTGGGATAGGGTTGTTGAGAAATTGAGGAGGTACTTCACACTTCAGTGATGCTATAAAGTGATCTATGGACCTCAACTTTTTCTTCTTGTGCATCTTCAACATGATCGAAGGTAAAATTTGTGGATTTTCTATTTCAAATGCTTGAGAGGTCCCTTAAAATGGCTATAGAAGATGATGGTCCTTTCCTACACCAAGGCCTTTTGTATTTTCTCTTTAAAATGGAAGCTTCCCAAAAATAAATCTCATGCTTCCCCTCTAAGCTAGGTGAGCAACATCATGTTGCCCCTCCTCTTCTGAAACCAGTTCCTTATATCCGTTGTTGTCATCACCACCTTGGTCTCCCTTCCGACTCCGATTCAGACATAATCATCATTATCCCCAATCTTTCACTCTTGGGTCTCCCTCATCTTCTTTGGTAGATTGTTACCCTATGGACACCTTAGAGAACTCTCTAAGGTATCTGAACCACTTTTGGACCCAACATCTTCTTCCTCTCCACCTCTTCGACACTTCTCTGGATTCTCCTCTCATCTCCACTAACATTGTAATGGCTACAACCATCTCAACTCACCTGATCATGGAAGCATGTGTGACTTCCCTCCCACCTTGTTAGCATAGACTTAGAAATTCTATATGTGTTGTGAGATCTCTCCTCGGTTTACCATGATTCTCCACTGTTAGAGAAACTGGAATCCCCCACTGTAGCTTTGGAGAAAAAGGAAAATTTAGATAAGATATCTCTTGATCCGCACTAGGCCATTGAAGATTATGTATCACTAATTTTTTGCTATCAAGGAATGGAAAAGTCACACGGTCATGACTGGATGAAAATAAATGAAGAGTTCCTGGAACACATTAAGTTAGTGGAAATGATAGTTCAAGGAAGGCCTACTATCGATGCTAAGGATGTAACAACTACTATCATGAATATCCATAAAATTTAATTTGGCTTTGTCCAATTTAGAAATTTTTAGTTTTTATTTTTGTTGCATATGAGATTGTTCTATTCTTGTTTTTCTTGTAAAACCTCTCTATGAGGAATTTTTGTGCAAGTATGTGGGTCATTTGGGAAAACCCCCTTTTACTCTAATTCCAAATAGTTTTATGTTTTAGCATATTGTAGTCACGGCTAAGCTCCTAATATCTTAATGAGTTTTCTTACATCCTTAAGATTGTTATGCTCCAAATTTTATGTCTTGGTATAACCTAGCAACTTCTCAGATGAGAGTATCCTACTTTATTTTGATAAAACCTAGTGACCACTAAGCTCCAAAAATTTATGGTGTGGCATAATGTACCATTGTCTAATATCAAAATATAATTTTCTTACTAGTTAGGTGGTAGTGAAAACTAAATTCGAATATTATATTATGCATTTAACACCAGAAAAGATATTAATATCTTCCTCTAGTTTGCTTGATGTTGTAAAATATCTTAATTATGAATTATTAAACCTTAGTGATGAAATCACCAAATAACATGTTTTTGAAAAACCTAGCAGCTGCGAAGATCAAAATCATATATTGTTTAAGTAGTAACAACCACTAAGATCAAACTATGTCTATTCAAATTTGCTAAATCCCAATCACCATAAAGATTCAAATATTATGTTTTGGTATAACCCACCAGCAGGAAAACTAATAATATCTTATTTATTTTGTTTAAACATAGTAAACACCAAGCACCAAATATTATGTTGTGTCATAATCTACCGGATGTTAAGCTCAAAATATCATTCAGTAACATGTTAAATAATAGCAACCACTATGGTCGAAATAATATATTGTGGAAGTATGCGGTGTTTGCTTAGTTTAAAATATGTTAATTGAATTTTTTAATCCCATCGACTATAAACTCCATATATTAAATCATTGTGTAAACTAGTGTTAACTAAGTTATAAAAATATTCCTATAGTTTGTTAACTATTGTAAAATATCATAACTATGAATTATTGAACCTGGTGAGTTCAATGTCCAAATAATATGTTGTGGAAAAGGCTATCGACTACTAATCTCAAAGTATCTTAAACCACACTGGTAGTATCCAATTGCTATATGGTAGCATAACCTAGTGGGAGCTAAGCTAAAAATATCTTAATTCCAAATATTAAATGCATACAAAGAATTAAACTAATTTATACTCATCTTGATTGCTATAAAGATCTCCAAAGTCATTTTCTTTCTTTTGTTTGTTAAATACTATTGTTTTCTTGCTCAAAATTTTTATATTCTTAAGTTCTTACTTTCTTTTGTTGAAATGTAGAGGCTGATAATATCTTAATTTAATTTATCAAATCCTAACCATTGATAGGATGCAAAGATTGTATGTTGGCATAAACTAGTGGGTGCTATGCTCAGAATATATTAATTTGAAATCTTAAGAACATACAATAAATTCGACTAATTTATACAAATCTTGATTGTTATACATTTCTCCAAAGTTAATGTGTTTAATTAACTTAGAGGTCAATAAGCTCAAAAAAATGTAGTTTAATTTTTCAAAACTTGGCAACTTATAATATTTTAATAAAAATGGTTAGATTATTCTAAGGGTAACCTTTTTTGGCGGCGAAAAGAGGATATGTCATCTGTAGCATTAATGGTCATTTATGACATCGATTAAGGGTTATAAGCATGTGACATGTAATATGGCATTGGGAATTTAAGATTTTTAATGGGAAGCGTGATATTTATGATAAGGATATCTAATCAATGATCTTGATACTATCATGCCACACTTACCCCCTTTTCATGTGTTGTGCACTATTTGCTTTATATCTCTCGGATGGCTAGAAATTTCACTACCCCTTTCCTCTTTTTATCTTTGTTTTTGTGATTCCTCCTATCTCCCTGGGACAATGGCAAGGGTGTTAGTAGTTTCTTGGGTAACATGGAGTGTGGTCCTAGTAGGAAGAGGAAAAGAGCTATGAGATGCAAGGATGTTCGGGAATGGTTTACTTCTTAGATGGATGAGAAAATTTGAAACATAGCTATGTGGAGTTGGCTCAATAAGGTCTAGTCGATCGTGAAGAAATTCAAAGAATAAGATGATAGTGATATTTGTGAGACCATGTGCAAGCTAATTCTTTGATCTGAACTAGTCCAAGGGGCGGAGGAACATTGTTTACATGGTGTAATGGTTGACCAAAAAAAAATATTGTCGAACTCTTTGGTCCAGTTTATATTACATAAAGAGAATGAGAAGTTGGAAGAGTATCTAGTGAGTCTTCAATATCCAGTCCATGCCTTAATGTGGGAGATGCGGGTGATTATACGTGGTTTAGAAACCGTTGCTGAAAATTAGGTGATAGAAATCCCATCTTTTGTGAAAGTGAAAATACTAGAATGTTGTGTCCATTCGTTGTCCTTTGATCAAAGTAAAGGGGATGCAGATTTTGTGATCATCGATGAGGTAGATCTAAGAGGCGAAAGACCGATCATTTCTTACAAGACATTTGTCTTTGGTTTTTGATTAAGGGCCGGAATGGCTGTATGTATAGTGAATTTTATCGATATATGAAGTATTTGTGGGTGAATTGAAGTTGATTACAACTCTTCCCCATATTTTGGCATATATTTAGTAAGATAAGTTGCTTGTAATCATCATGGGAGTCCATTACTGGAACACTTATCATGGACTGGTTCCTCATGTAATTTTTTTGAAGACTTATCATCAAAATATCCTAGTTTAATATCTTAAAATCATAGAATGAATTCAACTATATATATATATATATATATATTCTTTGTGATACATATGCTTGTGAATTGAATACCCAAATACTATATTGTGTGCATAACCTAATGGTTATTAAGCTCTTAATTCCTCAATTTAGTTTCTAAGGCATAACTACCGCTAGGTTCCAACAATTATGTGGTAGCATAATCTAATGGGCGGTAAGCTCAAAATACCTTCACTTTGAAATAACATATCACGTTTGCAATACATGACCTAGTAAATTGATTTCCTAAATCACATGTTGTGGCATAACCTACACTGCTAACATCTTATTATTATGTTTTGGTATAACCTACCTGCCACTATGCTTATAATATATTACTTTATTTTTCTAAAACCTAGAGATTTCTATGATCCAAATATTATGTTGTGTCATGATTTAGCGGATGCTAAGCTTAAAATATAAATGGTTAACTAGATAGATTATAATGCCCACTAAGCTCAAAATATAATTGGGTAACTGGATAGATTATAACACCCACTAAGCTCAAAATATTATAGTGTGGAAGTACCTAGTGCCGGTTATCTAAAAATATTTTAATTTAATTTATTTAATCCAACAAACCATAAGGTCTTAATGCTATACAATGTGATATCCTCGATGAAGCTTAGCGGCCACTAAGCTATTCTTAGTCATAAAAAAGTGATCGCTTGACCCAAAAAAAGTGTCTTGCCTAAAAATAACCAAGCGTATTTAACAGGAGAGAAAAACAAAGTGATCGCTTGACCCAAAAAAGTGTGTTTCCTATATCAAAATCCACCTATCCTTGATTCCTCGAAGGTAACAGAAGACTTCATTCAAATAAGAATTATAGCGACCATCGCTAGAGTAGCCCATATTTTTATGCGCCCAAATTAGTAGGATTTTGACAAGGTCATAACATGAGCTCCGGATGTCCGTTTGAGTCTATTTTTTTTTAAACCACATGTTTCAATGAGAGGAATGTAGAGGAAACCTGACCTACACGTTGGGGAAAGTGTTGGCACATTTTGGGCCCTAAATCTGCCATCTTGAAGCTAAAAATTAGGATTTAAGTTGTAGTTCAATTTTTTCCTATTTTTGGGCATTAGTTAATTTTAGTCTATTAGTTGCATTATGAGTTAGAAATTTGGCAATTCCTCTAATTTAGGAATGTATAAGATGCGTGGCAATTTTTGTTCCTATACAAATAAGCATGCGAACTTACTAAGAATAGTAGGTTGTAGTAAACTACTAAAAATAGTAATTTTTATCACCTAGAGTAGATTTAGTGAAGGTAGTTAGAGTTTGCATGGAAAATCAAGTTGGGATTTGTTTTCCTATTTAGGAAACATTGTAATCCATTATTTAATAAAAAGTAAGAGGTCTATTTTCTTTTGGAGTTCATATTATTTGTAGTATATCAAGTTTGTTAATAATTTGTCTACATTATCTTGTATTAGAGCTGGTACGAAGTCTTTAAAAAAATGGAAGGAAGAAGAAGAGGAAGAGGAGGTAGTATTTCCTAGATGAATAGAAATATGCAAGATTTTTAGAGGAAAGTCATTGCACTTGCTGCAATGATAACCCAAAGAGGAAATCAAGGCGGAGATGACACATATGAAGAAGAAGTTTGTGAAGAGGAGGAAACGTAAGCATCACCAATAGATTTTGAAAAAGGATGCTTAGAGCATTAGAAGGAAAGAATGATGGGATAAGAGTTGATGTTTTAGAGTATGATGGTTGTCTAAAACCAGAGGAGCTGATAGACAGGTTGACTAGCATGTGGAATTTTTTTGAGTGAAAGGCTATGTCAGAAGAAAAGAAGGTAAAATTTGCATGCACAAAATTGAAAGGTCACATTATGTTATGGTGGGATCACCTACGTAAAGAGTGCTCAAGAAAGGGGAAAGAAGGAATTAGGACATGGGGTAAGATGGAGAAGAAGATAAAAGATAACTTTCTCCCTATGGATTATGCACAAACCCTTTATAGGAGGTTTCAGAATCTTAGACAAAACTTACAAACAATGAAAGAATACACAAATGAGTTCTAAAAGTTGTCCATTCATGTAGAGCATGAAGAAACTGAGGAACAAATGGCTGAAAGGTATGTAAATGGATTAAAATCTTCTATTTAAGATGAGATAAGTATGCATAGGATAAAGAGCATGGAGGATGCCTATCAATTAGCCTTAAAGGACAAGGAAAAAAAAATAGTCAAATTTTTAGGAGATCACTTGGAATCAATAAGGGGACCTCATCTTCCTTTCAGGGACAAGCTGGTTTTAGCCAAGGTAGTGGAGAATCATCTCGTAAATTGGAAAAGTAAGAGGATATGAGAAAATATTTCTAGAATCAACAAAGATGCAAATGATTTTCTAGGGCGGAGGATATGCTAGCGTAAAAAGGATGGGATGGCTCCATGAAGAAAATTTGTTTGTTACAGATGTGGTGAAGAAGGGCATCGGGATTTTGAATTCCCACATTCTTATACATATGAAAAGAGGAAAGGAGATGCTCTAAGAGTAAATCTTGTTGAAGCTGAACAAGTAGAAGATGAACAGGACCTAGAAATTCCACCAGATGTTGGAGAAAATATGATGATCAAGAGGACGATGATTGCTCCAAGAAAGGAGATCAAGGGGGATGCATGGCTGCGTACAAATATTTTGAACAAGATGCACTTCAGGAGGAAAGGTATGTAATGTTATTATTGATGGTGGTAGTTTTGAGAACATGGTTTCAAATGAGATGGTTGATAAATTGGGTCTGCATTGTGAGAAGAATCCTAACCCTTACCGTATCGCATGGTTTAAAAAGGATAATGAAGTTATTGTTGATAAGATATGTTTAATAATATTTTCTATTGGGAACAATTATAAGGATGAGATTTGGTGTGATGTTATTCCTATGGATGCATGTCATATGCTACTAGGAAGACCATGTCAATTTGATAGAAAAGTTATTCATGACGGGGGAAAGAATACTTATGATTTCTGGAAGGATGGGACAAAAATAGTTTTTCTACCTCTTAAGGAAGAGGGGAAGGCTGAAAATATGATTTTTGTAAAGGAATTTGTGAAGGAAGCAAAGGCAAGCAGTTTTTGTTATGCACTAGTCACAAATAAGGATGAATCTACATGTGTACAAATACCAGTAGAAACAATAGAATTAATAGAAGAATTTTCATATGTTATTCCGATGAGCTACAAGATAGATTACCACCGAAAAGAGATATTCAACACCATATTCATTTGATTCCAGGTACTCACTCCCAAATAAAGAGGCCTATAGGATGATCCCGACATTGCATGCAGAGTTGAATAGGCAAGGAAGAGCTCGTCGTGTGAAAAGGGGTCATAAGGGAGAGCATGAGTCGCGTGTATCCCTAGCTTTATTAACGCAAAAGAAGGATGGAACATGGACAATGTGCATGTATAGTAGAGCAATCAATAAAATTACAATCAAGTATAGGTTCCTAATACCTCGCCTTGATGATATGATGGATGTGCTTGCTAGATTTAGGTATTTCACCAAGATTTATCTTGAAGTTATTATCATCATATTCAGATCAAAGAAGGAGATGAGTGGAAAACAACATTCAAGATAGGAAATGGATTATATGAGTGGTTGGTGATGCCATTCGGGTTATCCAATGCACCTAGTACTTTTATGAGACTAATGAACACCGTCGTTATGGGAGTATAATGGTAAGTTTTTTGTGGTTTATTTTGATGATATCTTGATCTTTAGTAAAACTAAAGAAGACATTTTGAGACATCTAAGGGTGGTATTTGAAGTGTTAAGGAAAGATAAACTCTATGCAAATATGAAGAATTGCATATTTCTACAAGAGAGTTTGGTGTTCTTGGGCTTTATTATTTCAGCAGATGGGGTGCAGATCGACTCGTAAAAGATAAAGGCAATTATTGAATGGCCTACTCCACGGATTAGTATAAAAGAGGTAAAGAGGATTTCATGGTCTAACAAATTTTATAGAAAATTTGTTAAAAAATTTAGTAGTATTATAGCACTTATAACAAATTGTGCAAAAGGAATGGAGTTTTTGTGACAAAAATTTGAGGATAGTTTTCAGTTCTTGAAGAAGAAGGAGACGAGAGGCACCCATTTTCCACTTCCATATTTTGATAAAGTGTTTGAGGTTGATTGTGATGCCTCACATGTGGGTATTGGTCCTATTCTAAGTCAAGGTGGAAAGCTAGTAGATTTCTTTATTGAGAAACCGAATAAGGTAAGAAATAACTACTCTACTTATGATGTGGAATTTTATGCAATTGTACAATCATTAAGGAATTGAAGGCATTATTTAGTGCCTATGGAATTTGTGTTATTTATAGACCACATAGCCCTAAAGTATGTGAATACCCAAAAGAATTTGAATACTAGGCATACAAAGTGGGTATCATTTTTTAGGGTTATGATTTTTCTCTAAAATAAAACGGAAAACAAAATCAAGTTGTAGATGCATTGAGTAGGTGTGTGACTTTTTTACCACTATGGAAAATGAGGTGGTGGGTTTTGAAGCAATAAAGGGTTTGTATTACTCTGATTCCAATTTCAAGGATATTGTTGAAAGGTTAATTCATCCATTGTCAAACAATACAAGAGATGTCTAAGATGAGTAAATTTTATAGGATGGATACCTATTCAAGGGACGCCAACTATGTATTCTAGTTGGATCTTTGAGAGAGAATATAGTGAAAGAGTTGCATAGTGGAGGATTGGCTAGGCATTTTGGTAAAGATAAGACGATAGACTTGGTAGTAGAGAAATACTATTGGCCAAAGTTGAAAAGAGATGTGGTAAGATATGTGGAGAGGTGTCAAATTTTCCAAGTCTCAAAAGGCCATACATAGAATAAAGGATTGTACATGTTGTTTCCTATTCCTAAAGGGTCGTGGACAAATCTGAGTATGGATTTTTTTTTGGGATTACCAAAAACACAACGAGGTAATGACTCAATTTTTTTGGTTTTGATAGGTTTTCTAAGATGGTTCATTTTATTGCCTACAAGAAAATAAGTGATGTTACAGTGTAGGAGATTATATTTTTAGAGAAGTTGTTTGTTTGTATGGTATTCCAAAACTATTACTTGAGATAGGGACACAAGGTTCTTAAGTCATTTCTAGCAGACTTTATGGAAGAAATTGGGAACTCAACTATAGTTCAAGTAGTACTGTCATCCTTAGACTGATGGGTAAACAGAGGTGGTAAATCAGATTTTGGGAAACTTTGTTAAGGTGCATCATTGGGGAAAATCCAAAATAATTGGTCTTAGTATCACGACAAGTCGAGTTTGCATATAATAGTTCCATAGATAGATCCATAGGAAAGTATCCATTTTTAATTGTGTATGGGAGTAATCGAAATGGGGTGTTAGGTTTGGTATAGCTACCAGTTGATGGCAGAGTTAGTGATGATGTAGAAGCATTTGTTAAACATATACAAAAATTGTAGGAAGAAGTGTGGAAGAAGATGCAGAATAGTAATGATAAGTATAAGGAAATAACAGATGTGCATGTGCATAGATGGAGAAAGGTATTTATAGTTGGTGAGTTTCTTATGGTATATTTTTGGAAGGAAAGGTTTCCAAAAGGAACCTATAACAAGCTAAAATACAATAAGATTGGTCCTTGCAAAATCATGAAGAAAATAAACAATAATGCTTATGAGGTAGAATTGCAGGGGAATTTTTATATTTCTACAAAGTGTTTAATGTTTCATATTTGTATTATTTTCATAGAGATGGTGTAGAAGGGGATTTTATTGATGAAATAGTAGATTGGAGGGAGTAGGTTCCAGTGAAGAAGAAAGAAGAAGTGGATCAAATTCTAGATAAGAAAATAATGGACACACGACATGGGAAATACAACAAATATTTGGTACATTGTAGAAAGGACCTGGAACAAGAGGAAAATACTTGGGTCATAGAGTGGGAAATTAAGAATTTGGATGTAGATAAATGGAAGTAGTTTGAAGAAGATAACTTGTAGGAGCTGCATTTTTTCAAGCGAGGGGAGAATGATGTGCCCAAATTATCGGGAACTTGACAAGGTCATAAATTGAGCTCCAGGTCTCCGTTTGAGTCCATATTTTTTTTAAAACCACATGTTTCAATGAGATGAATGCAGCAAGTAACCCTCACTACTATTTGGGGCAAGTTTGGCTGATTTTTGGGCCTAAATCTGCCATCTTGAGGACAAAAATTAGGAATTAAGTTATGCTTCATTTTTTCCAATTTTTGGGCATTAGTTAATTTTAATCTATTAGTTACATTATGAGTTAGAAAGTTGAAAATTTCTTTAATTTATGAATGTATAAGATGCGTGGAAATTTTCGTGCCCTGTATGAATAAGCATGTGAACTTACTAAGAATAACAAGTTCTAGTAAACTACTAAAAATAGTAATTTCCACCACCTAGAGTAGATTTAGTCAAGTTAGTTAGAGTTTGCATGGAAAATCAAGTTGGGAGTTGTTTTCCTATTTAGGAAACATTGTAATTCATTATTCAATAACAAAGAAGGATATTTGTTTTCTTTTGGAGTTAATATTATTTGTAGTATATCAAGTTTGTTTATAGTTCGGCTACATTAATTTTTCATTTAAGCTATATTAAAAATTTATTTTATATAAATGGTAACATATAAATATGGAATTTATAGAATCGTATATGTATATACTTGGACTCATTGTGCCCTAGTGGCCACTAAGCTCTATAGAAAGGTAAATATATCATGTTCAAAATGAAGTTGTTTTATAAATCTAAATTGTTAATATTTTTACATTTAAGAAAAGAAAAGAAATATAACAAGCGACTCAGAATTTATACTACAAGAACAAAAGTGATCGCTAAGATTCCTAAAAAATACATTGTGTTCAAAATGTTGTTTTATAAATCTAAATTGTTAATATCTATCCGTGATCGCTAGGACCAAAAATGCGATCCAAGGTGAAAACGAATGCTTTTTCCAAATTAGAATTATATCCTAGTGGATGCTAGGGTAGAAATGTTTTCCTATGGTAGAGTTTATTCATAGTAAATAAATCATATTGAAAAGATACAAAGGATAACAAATAAATCCATAATTTATATAATGGATATCTAAATATACGTGTAAAATCTAGTATGTAATTCAAAATAGAATTGGGGTTTCATCAATATGTTGTCGAAAAAAAAAATTATATCATGGTAGCCTCAAAGATATGTTAATTTTTGGCATAGATTAGTGGGCTCGAAAGGAAGAATTTCTTAATTATAAAATTCATCTTGATTAAAACTAGATTATACAATATTTTTGCATATATAATGTGTTTAACTTCCAATGTACATACCATAAAAATGATGAAAGAATTACATTTGGTTAATTCTACATGGAAACACGTATCTAATTTGAAATAATTATCATACAATTAAATTCTTAATATAGTTTTATCATTTTGAAATAATTTTTGAACGTCATATATTTTCCTAAAATATCTAAGTGACAACCATGTAAAAATGTAATATGAATTAATTAAGCGAGGTTTGTTTGCATCATCTTGATGAACAACATTAAACTATTTTTGTTCTCCCAACAAAAATAAAATTAAAAATAAGGTGACTATTCCAGAAGCTATCATTATCCTAAAAACATTTGGGGATGACATATAAAAAATCAAAACAAAAATAGCCAAAGAGAGACATAGAATGGTGGAAATGGGAAAGAGTTAAATAGAGGTAAATACTTAAGCGAGAAAATATATTAAAATTGTTTTTGTTAACGCACAAAAAAAAATGAATTTTAATGAAGAATAAAGCATTTTGACATGGAGTTAAATAACAAAGTCCATACCGTGGAGCATGATTTAGAAGGACAAAGAAGAGATTGTGTGGATCACGATTGGACTTTCGTGTCAAACATATGGACCAATCAACTATAGAGCAAGTAATATATCCCGTAATAAAAAAATCTACACCTTTACTATAAATACCGGTTTAGTAATTTATGGAATTATTTCATGGCTTTATGTTTCTGTGAAACCTCCACTTGCTATATCATTCAAACAATCATTGTGATCCATTTCCCAACCTCTGTTGCTATCCTCCATGTGCGTCCTTTATGTTCATCTTTTTTTCTTCTTTTGTGTGCCTTTCACTGCGCAAACAAGAATATAATTACATGCAAAAAAACTAGATTTGTATAATCATCCCTGCAATACATAGTCTATGTGAATTTTTTTAGTTTGAAGACATGTTTTCTGATTAATCAAAAGAACCAAAACCCCAAGCAATATATCTCTACGGTATTTAATTATTTGTTAAGAAAATGTTATGAAACAAAATTCAAAAAGAGGAAAAGAGTAGGATAAAAATTTTTGAAATTTTTACTTCTCCCCTCTAAAAAAAAAAGTTCGGGCTATTAGAATTGACAATATTTGATAATGTAGGGGAATACCTATTTCCTATTTTTACTTTCCCATGGTTTAAAAATTAAAAATTACATTTTTTCATTGTCTATAGCGTATAAAAATATAAACATAATAACGTATATAATAAACAACATATAAATGAACCAAGCATAACAAAAAAATATATTAAACTAAAAAAATAAGAAATAAATCCTAAACATAGTTTTGAAGATTATTAGAATAATATACACACATTTACGTTCCATTATTTATCAAAATCAATTTCTACATTGTTAGCTATAGTGGGAGATAATATAAATTAATTATCCAATTAGAATGTTCCATGTGGCAAGTTCAAACAAGCTATTAGGGATACATATTAAGGCTAACAATCCAATACTTTGTACAGTTAGAGTTTCTTGTATGGATATTTTCAAAATAAGAAAAGTATAGGACTAAGGTCTAATATGTCATTTCTATCAAAAAGTAAAGGAGCATAGCGGACACTAAGCATTTTTTTTTAAGAAATGATGTGAAATATGTCTTGAAAACCATGTATCTTATGCCAACTACATACTAAGCCTAGTGATTCTTAACTTTACAGATAGTGTTTAAAATGAGAAAAGGTAAAGATAAGAAACTAGTGGCCATGAAAAGCCTAAATATGGTTTATTATGTTATGTCTACTTTCAAAATAACAAAATTTTGAGCCTAGAGTCTGATATGCCATTTATGTCAATAAGTAAAGTATCTTAGCGATCTCTAAGCATTGTTTCTTATTATAAACATGATAAAATATGAGTTGAAAACTATGTATCTTATGGGATCTACATATTAAGCCTAGTGATCCAAAATTGTAAACACAGTGTTTTTATTAAGATGAGGTAATGGTAGGAGACCATCGATCCTAATTTATACCATATAATTCAATAGGTTATGAAATTCCACTCAATACATACAAATGCTTAGCAATCACTAACTATTTTCTCTAGTAATAATATATGTGAATTATATGATACAAACAATAAGTCTTGTGAGTACTACATAATAGATGAAAACATAGTAGCAACCCAAAGCTATATACATATGGTATTTATAATGACTGGTAGTAATGGTGGAAATCCTAGAAATTTCTCAAATAGAGCACAATATTTTATTTTATCGCTGCTTTCAAATTATTAAACTGTTGAACCTAGTGTCCACTATGCACTTAATTTCAATAAGGAAAAAATGCTTAGCATTTGCTAAGCATTTTCTCCCTTAAGATCTGATGTGAATTATGTGTTTCTAACAATATACCTTAAAGATAGTGTTTATATTGATAAGAGGTAAAGGAAGGAGCCTACCGACCACTAAGTTATACCAATCAATTCATTAGGTTATGGTGCTTTAGAATCAATATGTACAAAAGCTTAGCGGTTGATAAGCATTTTATCTTGTAAAAACATATTTTAATTATATTTTACAAAAATAAGTCTTTTGATTACTACATAATAGATGAAAACACATTAATAACCCAAAGATATATATGTATTGTATTTATAATGACGAGGGAGTAATGGTGGAATCTAGCGACCGCTAAACTAGAACATGATCTTTTATTTTATCACCGATTTCAAATTATTAAAATGTTCAACATAGTGTCCACTATGCACTTACTTTTGATAAGTAAGAAATGCTTTGTGTTTTCCAATCATTTTCTTCCACAAGATCGACGTGTATTATGTGTTTCTAACTATATACCTTAAATATAGTGTTTATATTGATAAGAGGTGAAGGAAAGAGCCTATGACCACTAATCTTTACCAATAATATAATTAGGTTATTAAATTCCACTCAATACAAATTAAAAACTTAGTGGTGGCTAAGCATTCTCTTATAAAAATAGATGTGAATTATATGTTATAAACGATAAGTCTTGTGATTATTACATAATAGATTAAAACACAGTAGATACCCAGAGCTATATATGTATGGTATTTATAATGAATGGTACTAATGGTTAGAGCCTAGCGACCACTACACTAGAGAATGATCTTTTATTTTATCATTGTCTTCAAATTATTAAATTGTTGAACCTAGCATCCACTATGCCCTTACTTTCGATAAGGAAAAAATGTTTAGCATTCGCTAAGCATTTTCTCCTATAAGATCTGATGTGAATTATGTGTTTCAAATAATATACCTTATGGGAACTACGTAAGGCTTGATACCTCATGTACCTTATTCACTCTAAGAGATAAAAAAAGGGAAAAAAAAATTTACATACCATTAATATTGGACCTTAATCACTCTAAGCAATAACATATATTACTTAAACAAGAAAAAAAAGAGAACAACCCTAAGTCCAAGTATAGATAAAGACATAGTTTTTTTCCTAGTCTTCCGTTTTAGTTAAAGGCCATGGAGTTGTAGAGGATTTGTGGAAGAGACATGGTTTAAAGGGTTGAGGAAACATGCCGCAAAAATCTGACCCATCTTAGGTTGTGGAGGTGTTCATCTGTGTGACAGGAGGAGAAGTTGGAACAACCTCTTAATTGGCCCCTAAAATTGGTCCTTTCGGATCTTTCTTAGAAAAAAATTGATAAGATGTTACAAATTAGATTGCATGAGATTGGAAAGGTTTGAGGGTTACTGTGAAGCTCACTATACAAAATTGTTAGGCAAAATTTACGGTGTTCCTAGCGCAATTGCCTTGGTGATTAAAGCCCAGAAAGAACCGAACATCAAAACAAAAAGATGACTAAAATTAAACATATCGGGAACATCTCAGCTAATAATGTTATTGAAATTGAGAAGGCTACTAAGCACCGATCCATGGAAAAAAATCTTCGAGGCGTGAAGGATATTTTGGGTTCACGTGTTTCTTTCGGGTGAACTATAGATGGCAAGGATCCCAAGGATTTACAATCAAAGATCGATAAAGGACACATGGAGCTTACAGAGGATAGATCAATATGAAGCAATTTTTTTGGTATGTTTTATTGAGTTTTATTGTATTGGGTATTTGTTTGTTTTTAAGGTTTGATTAGGGAACAATGGCTTAAGGATTTATGGGTCTTTCATTGAATAAAAATGAGCACACCAAATTTGGTTATAGTGGGTTTCGTTGCTTATTTATGAGTGTGTGTGTGAATGGGAGGATTTGGAAGAAATTATTTCATGGGAAGGGAGCCCCGAGGCTCTTTAATTTGAGGTGGTGTAGGTTGTTTCCATCTCATCTCTACTTGGTGGCCCATGATGGTGGAGATTTCAATCAATTTTTCCATGGGATTTCAAGCTCTGCCACTATTTTTCTTGGATGGAGAGAAGAGGGAGATGGCCTTTCATAGGGAGGTTTTGTAGGTTTTCCTAACAATTATTTTCTAATCCTATCCGATTCTGTCAGGGAAACCATTACTCAAATTGCAGGGGAAAATATCTAGTGGATTTGGCTCTATTTCGTGTTAACTCTGAGGTGGATTCCTAGTTTGTTTCGCAAGTGTTAGTAGTGAGGAAAAATATTTAGGAGTTTAGGGTGATAGTGATGAATTTCATAAAACCCATGCACCGAGCTAACTTGGTGGAAGTGTTAGAGGAATTTGGTAGACCTAATCCTTTTCCAAACTTGGTTCGAGATGGAAAAATATTTGGAGGAGGCGTGACAAGTGATAATGAATATTTTGGCTATGATTTTGGTCTTGATGAAATTAACTGAAGAGGTGTATGCTACTTATTTGAGAAGGTGAAATTCTAAGCAACTCAACAATTGGAATAGAGACTTTGATTTGACTTAAGACTTGGGAAAAATCATATGGGGCATTTCTAGGCAAGGCAACAATGGAAGGAAACCAATACACCATTAGGTGCTACAAGATTTTTGACAATTTGGGCATGAAAAGTGGTATTATTTTTGTTTGGGATTTGTAGGGATTTTAGTAGGTTGCCTCTTTCTTAAGAGCCTCTTTAGGAATGTTTTAAAGTAAGGGAGATTTTTGCTTGGCTTGAGGCCCTACCCATTTTAGAACATTACTTCTTGTATTATATTCCTTCTCTTAAGCCACAACAACATTCATAAGCAATTTCCTATCTTCTCAAATGGGATTCCTCCATCATACTTCTTTATCATTAAATACCTTAAATATTCAAAATCATTTTTGGGAAATTCAAAAGATTGTACAAAGATCTACTTATAAAGTATGAGAGAGAGGAAGAATATTCACCCTATGAATGTAATCCCAAAAAGTGGCAACATGTCTGGGAACTTATCACCTCGGTTGAAGTCATCCCTCGATGTGATCTCGTAGAACAACCCATCATGAAACATCATCATCATCATCTTCTTCTTCTTCTTGTTGATCTTCTTTGCAAGGAGCATGGGGCATGAAACATCTGTAACACCAATCAATGACATTTGTCTGCTCCATAATAAAGCAACACCGACAACCAAAGGATTAGGTACTATTCTATTATCCCTGTTGGGACCATCTATTTCCAAACCCAGCAGGTCCCTTTCCTCTATCATCATATCTTTGGTGATTTGTGAACCTGTCTTGGCCTTCATTCTTGTGTTGACCATGTGAGCTTTACCTAATTCCCTTCTTAGCTTGGGCTAGTTTGTAGGAAATTTCTTTGACAGCCCCTACCAAAGTATTCACAACTTATTCCGAATTAGTAGCCTTGCTTCTTTGGGGTTTTTCTGGGTTAACAACCTTTACACCTTCCCTCTTTAGAGGCTTTCCAATTTCCTTGATATTGATCTCTATTTTCAAAGCCATGGTGAAATCCTGCCTAAAACTTGAGGGGTTTTTATCTCTTAAATAATATTTAGCCTTTTTATCAAATGCATCACTATATTTGATCAAACATGACTCATCACAAGGCCTTATCCTAACAGGAAATCTCCTCAAGGTCTTGTTAAACCTTGTGTTGAAATCTTGTACTGAATCATTAGGATTCTTCTTGATATTTTCAAATTATGTCAAAAGAAACCTAGGGTAAGTTAAATCACCATACTGAAATCTGAATGCATTACTCATCCCGGTCCAAGAATCAATTGAGTTATTTAGCAATGATTTGTACTAGTCCCTGACATCTTCCTCCAAGGTATGGATGAATAATTTGATATATACATCTTCATGTTCAATCTCAAAATCTTCCATCATATTGATAAAAAGCTTTAGATGTTGATCACCAGTGATAGCATTGCTTCCTTGGAACTTTGGCATTCCATTCCTTACATCTTAAGGCACTGCATTTGGATATCCACCCATTCCCACAAATATGATAGGTCTAAATGTGTTTACAATAAATGAAGGTCTGAGAGGGGGTAAGGCCATGTTTCTTTCAGGAGGTGACCCTAGAGGGGTGAGAAATTGATGAGGGCCATAAGTTATTTGAAACACAAGGGTATATTTTTAAAAATTGGTATCATTTAAAGGTCTTGCTTCTTGGAAATCCCTATTAACCTCAGAAAAAATGGGAGCAAAGTGTGAAGAAAACCTTTCAAAATCAAATGAAGTCCCCTCTCTAGTTGGAGAGTTCAATTCCACAAAGAGGCTACCTGATTCAAAGTCACTTGAATGGAAGTCTTCAATGATGGGCTGATCACTTTCATCAATGGAGATCCCTCTTCTTATCTGTTGATCCCCAACAAAAATCTAGCATTTTCTTCCTTCGATTTTGCTTTTCCTAGCTCTTTAAATAATGTCCTAGAAGGATCCTTGGCAAATAAATATCTTCTTCCTTCTTGCTTTGCAAATATTAGTAACAAATCTGACTTTGATAGTGTTAACGACACTAGTACACTTTAATAGTTAGTTGAAAAGGAGTTGCCACTAAGGATTTCCACCTTAGTTGTGTAGATGCACTGAATATGATCTGTCAAATATTTTTCAACACTAGAAACTAGAAATGGAGAGACTATGACCTTTCTCTACCCAGATTTATCAATGAAAACTAGTGCACTTAGATGTAGAAACTGAAAGAATGGCACACAACAACTTGGAGCATATAAGGAATATTTTACAGGATCTAAATGTGCAAGCTACAATCATAATGTCCCCAACAACAATGCCACTAGTGTTGGTACTGAAATTTTCTCCTTTTCAAGCCAAGAAACAACACTAATTCAACATGGAGCTTAGAGGTAGCTAGAGCATAAAGATATAATGTTTCATAGCCAGGAGGAGGTCTAACTGTCCCTTTGTTACTTGGATTTGTGGAGAGATGGGTAGCACCTTAAAAGGATATGATCTTATCCTAACTATTTTAGGTTGTGCCTTTCAACCAAGGTAAGAGAACCTATTTTGTAACCTTTGTTATTTGAAAGGAGATATAGGTACCCTTCTTTTGCATAAATTTTGTAGAGAATACCTTGGGGAAAATATGATCAACACACCAGATTTGAATCTCATGAGTTGTCACTTCCAGATCATGGAGATACTTTCACAACAAGGCAAAGGTTACTAAAGACATTTGAGACCTGATCTATCCTGCATACTTTGGAAAATGGATTTTGGTCTTATGTGGGTATACAGAGTAGAACATGGGTAGTATGGATGGGATTGGATGTTTTTAAATAGATTTTGGTGGGAGGGGAGACAGGATGAACTTGACTCACTAGATCCTTGAGAGCTTATGCAAAATGGAAGGATTTCAGCCAACAAAATACCACAAAAGTTAGAAATGTTTCTTCAACTAGAATATGTGCCTAAATGGAGGCCCAATTAGCACTCTTTCACATAACCTATGGGATTATATCACAAAGGCTTGAGTCATAAAACCCAATAAAGCACCAAGATTCAAATCAAACCACACCGAGGTACACCCAAAGGCTTACAGATAATCTTTGTCAACAAAATGAAAGAAAAGTGATTTTAAACCGTTTATCTCACTCCCAGATGAAGGATCTTTTGAGAAATGAAATTACAGATGCCACTAAAATATTACAAGGATTAAGGCATGTGTGATTGGATTGGATTTTGGTAGAAGATTGCAACAGAAACAAGAAAAACTACTTGCATGCATTCAAAGATGAAATAAATACACTTTACTCAAGACTAGCACAAAATAGCTCAAGTTAGATCAAATTTACCAACAAGGGAAAGTTTCTAGAAAAATATCAAAGCTTTTCAATTCAATTTGTACACTTGCAACCACCTTGACATGATTGAATCTGACACAAAGAGAGATATACATGCTTCTTACACAACTTCTCAAAAGGGATGGGCTCTGTCAAGCTTTTTCTACTACAAAAATTTGTCTATGAATTTTCTGAAAACTCCCAACCATTTACATGAAAATTTGTGCCATTTATAACATTTAAAACAGAGCCCCTTCTCCCTAAAAGACAAAAACGTTTAAATGCAACAATGTTCACCATGATTTCTTTTGTGATTCTCAAAATCGATCTACAAAAATCTCCAGTGCTCAAGGGGTTAGATTTCATTGAATGCCTCCCGCATTCAACTCCTTGCTATGGTAGATCATTTTTCCTTTAGTTTTAAAACCACTTCTACCCTAATCTATTAAATTTTTCTCCTTATGTACTTGAGAAGAAAAATAGAAAATTTGATCAAGCATGAAAGTAAGAACATTTTAATGGTTAAAGACATCTCCCGAGATATTTCCACCAAACTTAGATATAAACATTAACTTCCTTCTCGACTTAAAATTCAACGTGGAAGATTTAAACTTAAAATCGAACACGGGGCTTCCTTTAACTTTGTACAACTTTTGAAAAAATGGGAAAAATTTCCATTTTCCTCCACACCTTTGTCCTTGGGAAATAATCCCGACGCTTGTCCTAAGGTGGGCCCCGTGGAACCACGACCCAATTTCACCATTTGATCATCTTTTTGGAAAAAGGAAAATTTTCCAAGTTTCCCCTATAGCTCCGCCCTTCCGATATTAACTAGGGTAAAATGTTGACTATTTCTCTCATCGGGATTTACACGCCATTTTGATGGTTTAACTCCTTTTCTCCAAAAAGGAAAATTTCCAAAATTTCCCCAAGAGTTTGCACCTTTGGCATTGACTAGAGAAATTTTGAGATTTTAATCCTATTGAGGACAAGAGGTAAAAATCCAAGTTACCTTTGATTATTCGCTTCCCCGCCCCTTTGACTTTTCAAACCACCACATGTCACCATGGTGCACCTTGAGATGGTCCCAAAAATTTAATGCCTTGAACGAGTGCGGGCTCACCACATGTCCTACTTCGGTAAAGTTTGTCTGAATGCTTGAAGCTCAGTGGAAGGCACCATGTTTCATGCTCTGAGGCAGTATCCTTTGGCTTTTGAGAAGTCTAAGTAAAATGCAAAGTGAGTAGAGGCCTCCACATGTCATCTTGGTGCTTCTTCAAAATGGCCCCCAAAGTAGAAACCTTGAATGAGCGCGACCTTGCCACATGTCCTCCTGCAGGGTCAAAGTGAGACCTTTTCCCTCCCACTTAAATTTGCTCCAATCGGACTGGCGGGGCCACGAGGTGAGTCCAATTTTTTTCCAAAGTATCCAAAGGAAAAAGTTCAAGATAAACCCACCTTACTCCATCCAATCGGAAGAGGCCACGTAAGCACCAAAAGAACCAATTAGACATGAGCGGGCTCTACGAACCAAATTTACCTTTTCACTAAAAATAAAAAGTTATAAGTTAAAGCATTCACTGCTGCCCCCAATGCAACCAAAGGAATCCACGTGACCACTAAGACCGAGGAATAACTTTGACAAGAAAAATACACTGTTAGGTCGTCAAAAATAAAAAAATTCACCAGTCATGATCAAAACTTGATTTTTGCTAAGGATGAAAACCTTTTCAAAACAAAACTATGTGGATCATGGTTCCGAGCATCTTTTGACCATGGATTTTTATTTTTAAAGGCATACAAATATAAATCGATCATTTTCAAGCTTCCATGGTCGAGGGAAAAATAGAAAAAATGGCAATCCCCGAAAATCAGAGGAAAATTAGGGAAAAATGATTAGAGGTCAAACCAATCACCAACATCTACCATGGATAAGATCCAAATGTTTACAGACAATATATGTTTTCAGCCTAAGAATACGACACTATAAATAAGTTAACATAAGTTTGAATGATTTTGAATAAATTATTTCAAGTAGTATTTTAAATATAATTTATAGTCAAAATAATGAGAGAATAACCCTTGTTGTAGTGGTACTTTAAATTTTTTTAATAATCAAATCTTTTTGAAATAATTTTAACCCTCCCTAACCTTATAGAGAGCCATGTTTCCACAAACATGGTTACTTGTGAAGAGGGCCATACTTACGTTTAGGAAAAGTGTAATCCTTACAAAAAAAAATGATAGCTTGTTGTTGAATTTCCCACCAAGCGAATGCTTAAAATATTGTACTTAGAGTAGATATAGACATTTATACATAATGAATAAAGTATGTCCGATAAACATATATTTCACATTGTCTCATATAAAAAAATTATGAGATATCACTAACTCCGTTAATGTGATTTGTTTCAAAACTACTCTCCTCAAAATATGAAACATTAAATCTTTTGACCGCTATCCTTTAAACATGGTCATTAGTCTTGTTACAGGCATCTAATCCTCACTACTACATAGTATGACCGATATACACATAAATCACGTAGTCTTGTAAAATAAAAAATCCCAAGCTACCACAACCTCTCTTCAAAATACCAAATATTACATCTTAATGTCCTCTATGGTTTATCATTAAAAATGTGTAAATGGCTTTAAAATTGTTTTAGGTTGTTCTTTTATATGTTGACTAGAAGTCTATCTACTACTAAGTGTGTATTTTTTAACGTTCCTATCATGCCATCTATATAATGTTATGGCTTGTCCGGATCATATGTAATACTTTCAAAAGGTGCAAATGGGTCTTTATATTTCAATGTATCATAATTAGATTTCTAACTTTTAGAATAATTCCTTTATTATTGATTTGATCCACAAAATATGATTTACTGTAACTATTTGAATGATAGAAAAGATGTCCTAACGAAGCCTAGTGGTCACTAACCATTAATTTAATTACTTTGTTATGAAAGATAGTAAAGAACTCTAGAAGTTGTTGTATTCTAGGGTAATATTTAAATTCCTTAACATACAACGTGAGAAAAGCACTTTAAAGTTTGGAAATGACCTAATTATTGATGTATTTTACTCTACATATAGGTAAAATTTATTTCTTTGTTCACGCTCCATTGGAACAAAAGAGATGAGTAATGGCTTATGGAACTTAATTCACCTAAAAACTACCATGTCGATATGTGGTTGTTTTTGGTTATAGATGACAATCATGAGGAATTTGGTATTTTTCTATCCTCGAAGTTATTGTATTGTGGACACTACATGTGCGGGTGGAATGATTCAACTTTGAAAACAATAAGTGTCTTATTCTAGATATGGATTTGGATGTTTATTTGTTCAGGAAATGGGAAATGCATGCCTCCATAAACAAAAACCATATTCCTATTAAAAATATGGTTGGAATTTGGGGATTCTAATAGATTATGACAAAACTGGATGTTCAAATGCAGAAGACATTCAAAATGGTATATTTACAATATTCAGAAAATTGTATAGAAATGAGAAAACATCTTTTGTTTGTCATTTCTTGTATAGAAAAGGTTTTCTTTCACCTCCAAAACATGCAAAAAAAAATTATATGTTGAGGAAAACATATTTGACTAAATTGGAGGTAGACCCATCTTAATCAAAATTGTAGTGGTTGAAAAGGAATAATAAATCAACTGAGTATTTTGAGGCTATTGTAATAGTAGAGAAATTTGATTCCTATTTCTAGAGAATAAAAGGAGATAACAAAATGAGAGAAAATTTCTACATTATTTGAGAAATATACATCTTGAATAATATTATATTGATAACCTACGGTGAATCTAAGGTAATCAAGTAATTTAAATTACATGAATCACACTATCGCAAGGTGGTTGTCTTTGTTGGGTGAAGAGAGCAATGGAAAAAGAAAATATGATTCCTATATTTGGGAAAAAATAGAAAAAGATCATGAGATGGAAGAAGTACCTTCTGTCATGGCTCAAACAATATTAGATAAGTATGTGATGTAAGCTGGAAGGAAATATACCATCAAGGGTGAAAGTCTCATACAATGTTTATTGTAAATGTCCAAATCGATTCCAACTTCCATCAAACTTTATCAGCTATTCCTTTGAATAATCCTTTTAATGAATATGTGCTTGCTAATTTTTTTAATTTGGCTAGCGATAATTATTTTGATTTCATAATGGATCTTCTAAAAGTTATTGGAAAAAGTGTGTTGGATTATATTATTATTGTTCTAATACCAAAAAGTTATTCAAAAGCGTTAAACGAAACTATACAAAGATATATGGAAAAGGTTAAATACGTTTGAGTATGAATTCTAGATGGATGATATAGACTATAGGATAACAACTAGATATCAAAATTTTGTGTCTTATGTACACAATATCTTGTGTGCATAACCATGACAATAACAATGATTATAAAGAGGAGGTCATTATGGATTTAAAGGAGGAAATTCCATAAAAATTTGTAACTATAAGAGAATTTGGCCTACAAGGAAACATCCATTATTTATTTATGAAATAACGTATGATCTCTAGGCCAATATGTTCACTCGATGTTGTTCCATTAGTTCTTTAGTTCTAGTGATTTACTGACGGTAGTTTCACTCTCTGTGCATTGATGGATTCCAAACTATTTTTCATTTTTATTGTTGAGACACATAGTCAAGCGATGTTTCTAAAACATTACTATTCTCATATGAAGAAAGGTTCGTCTCCAAAATAAACTTCAACAAGTGATTTTTTTAATGGATTTTAACCTAAATATGTTACTTATACAATTATTGTTTATGAAAAAAACAAAAAGCTATAGAATTTGATGTACAACTATTTCATCGTGACGCTACATAACCAATTCAACATGGTGATTTACTTTTAATGATTTTATAAAAATTTTAATTAGATATATCTTCAATTTCCATGGTTTTGAATTACCTTAACAAAGTTATGTTTTTATAGTTAATATGACAGATGTGGAGGACGTGGGTACAATAGTGATGAAAATTTCATGATCCAAGTATGTTAATCATGTGAATTTACAAACAAAACTACTAATAAGCCCCAAAAATTTATAAGAAAATAAATGATTATGCAGACAACCAATAAGGCCCACAAATTTATAGGAAATGATATGATATCCATGTGTATTTTACAACAAAATTAATTATAAGGCCCACAAATTTATAGGAAATGATAACTAACAGACATTAGTTTATATGTTTGGCTTAGGGTCAAAGAAATTTTTTAAGGAAATCCATTTGTAAGCTACTGATAACAATTTAAAATGAACTATATAGAGCTTAGTGGACTCTAAGCATCCACGTTCAATATAGAAATGGTTTGAATAAAAAACCTTACATTCATCAATATCTCACTGATTTACAACTACATACTCTCTAGAATGTCTCATTGATTCACTACTACATACTGACAACTTACAATTAATTAAATTTGTTGTGGCTTCAACATCATCATAAATAGAACTACATATCACTTGATCCAACTTGTACGTATGACACTTGACTAGTATCATTAAAGGCTTTCAAACTAAGTGTATTTCACCCAATGATGGCATAGCCTAGCGGTCGTAAATCCTCAACAATAGCTGAGAATTTTCTCCTCTAAAGGGTGTTTTGAATAATATAAGAAGCACTTGGCTATCCTCATTAAAGGTTTTCCAGGTAAGTGTAGTTTGGCCAATGTTGGCATAGGCTAATGGTTGCAAATCCTCAAAAATAGTTGTGGACTATTCTCCATTAAAGAGTTTTTAACAAATATAAGCTGTAGTTTAATGAACGGTATATTTCAATTTTAAGACAAAGAATAATTGATATTGTACTTACCATATCACCATAGAGTAACCACTATGTTTATCTAGTTAAGTTTTCCACAACATGAAATCGATTATGAATTTATTAATGTTTATTTCAAATGCATTATGCTCACATTTTCAATAGGAATAAATATATTTTGAATTGATGATTTTTATTTTATATATATCTTTCATTAATGGATCTAGTAGTGTGTAAAGGAGGTGTAATCCAAGTCACAATCTCAATTGGTAACTCATGTAGCCATAAGCTAAAATGTTGTTTATTTCAATTTCTTGTAATTGCTATGCAAGAGATGAAAATAATTTTTTTACTTCCTGCAGGGTAGCGATCGAGTTATTTACTTTATTTTGATATGGGGGACCTGATATATGAGATAAACTAAACATACTGATAGGAATATTTCATTTAGGTTCGGTATGAAATTTTCAACTAGTAAGGTGGCCTATTAGAATTAAAAAAATATTATCAAGATATTGTGAACTAGGATTCTAATTCGAACACTCAAATTTCTGCTCATGTAAAAAATATATCAATAGTATTAAATCAAAAAATATCAACCATATTGAATCCAAGACTCACTTGGGGAAAGGAACATTACAATATATTCGAGGGAATAACAATAAGAGACCTATAAAATGTTTGGAGTAGAAACAATTGTTCATACGGTTCAAAAAATAATCATGTATTACATTAGTTGTAAAGGGAAACCATCCTAAAATTTTTATGGTGGGTATGAAAATTTTACGTAAAGATTGTAAAAATGATAAATGGTTGATGGCCGATTTATACAAAAAAAAACACAAACATTGTCTTAGGAATTGAATGTGATAGAGGGCATTAAATACTTGTAGTGATAAAATAATAAATAACTATTTATCTTTTAGAATGTTGGTATGATTATATATATATATATATATATATATATATATATATATATACATTCATATGTTATTATGAATGTCTTTGCATAACTCTATTATATAATGTTGTGATTGTCAAAATATAAGTTGGGAAGATTTATATTTTCATTGATTATAAGATGAAAATATGATTGAATAACTTCTTCCGTGGTGAATTATCAAAAAAACTTTCCCTTGAAAATTTCTAAAATAGTATTTTTTACAGTGTTCATAAAATAAATATTAAATTATATTATATATACTTGATTATTTTTAAATATTTTTAATATAATTAATATATAAATAATCTATAAAAATTGGCAGTCATATCTAAAATATGCAAGTCATATGTGACGGTTATTTCAAAGATTTGCAACTATTTTATGGATAAAAATGAAAAAAATTCCTAAATGGGCGTCAAATTTAACACCACATTATGGCCTTTGTTGTAACCATTGAAGGAAAAGAGAAGATGTTTGGGATGATATTTGATCAAAAACTAAATTCGAGGGAGCTTATTTTTGGAGCTTCACTAAGACAAACCATAAATAATGCTTAGTAGTCGCTAGCCCTTATAAAACAAAAACATGTTCTATACATAACATAACATAAATAATGGCCAATGACCACTAGCACTTATAAAACAAAAACATGTTCTATACATAACAAATCATAAAGAATATCTAGTGGATGCCAACCCTTATAATGGATTCCATTAATTGATTTTCTGGATTTTGATATATGGGACTTTGGAGTACATATAATTCCAATATAGCGGATTTTGGATTCCAATGTATGTGATTCGGATTCTAATATATGTGATATTGGAATCTAATACATGTGATTTTGGAATCCGATATGTGCAATTTTGGAGTGCAAATAATTCCAATATTTGACATTTTGGAATCCGAAAAATAGTAATATCATATTCAAATATTGAATATATTGTTTAGATGTTGGGACCGGAATAAGTCCCAATTTAATGAAATAAGCATTATCTCCTTAACATCACCGCCTCTCTCAACACTTAGTGAATAACCATAAAATGAACTACAGTTTCAAAGAAATCAAGGACATTGATGGTCTATGGAAAGATAAGTATGAGTAAATATGTTAAGTATTATGATTTTTAACCTATATATATGGATGGATAAAATATCATAATTGGAGAAAAATTTAACTTATTGCACTCCTTGTAACATACCAAACATGTTATTTATGATCATAGAGATATATTCAAGAAGAGGTTACATGCCATTATAATTTGAAGCCATTTAAAATAGTAAAAAATGAAATTATATTAATATGATCCACAAATGGCCGAATAATTCAGTTTCCCTCTTATTAATAGAATGATTTTGTATACTTATCCCAATTTTTGATGCCAAATTTCTTGATATTCCATTGGACTAATTTCATATTTTGTGCAATATTTTATTACTTTCATGGAGTATCTAACTATATAATTGTATAATGAAAGGAAATAGAGATAGTTATATAATGAATGATAATAAAGAACAACAACATTAAAATTATATAAGATTTGTTTGATTGATACCCATTTTCCACATCATATTGTGCATGTCTATAACACACATACATCATGATGGCCAAATCGTATGAAATGATCATATTGAATTTGAATCTATTTTTGTGAATAAAAAGTATGGTTCTTTTAAAGAAAACCATAAAAAAATGCAATAAAAAAGAAAAAAATTCTTAGATTTATGAATCTCCATATCTTTCCACATTGAACCATAGCTATGTTGTATTTATGGATAATTTTTTAACTTAACGTTTCTATGAAATAAAAAAAAAGAACTTATACTTCCACATTTAGTACATACTCATTTGATACAATCAACCTTAAATTCAAGTGCATTGTCTACTTTATTACAAATAGTATCTCTGATAACATGACTTGCACAAGGAGGGAATCTATCATTTGTTCTCATCTAATATATAATCTCTAAAATTTCTAAATGTGCCTATATATAACTCAAACTATATATGGGTACCACAACAACATATGTCGTAGATTATATTTTCCTTACATATATCAATTTTAAATTCTCAAATGCTCATTATGTGGTTTTGATTTCAGGATTGTAATCTTTAATGATTCTATACAACTCACTTTAGTTTTTTTGCTAGAAAATGATTTGGGTATTCTTTCCTCAAACTAGGAAAAACCATAATTTGTAATACATCCTTTGCATTAGAAGAGACACATGGTTTCTCCAATACTCAATAAAAATATCTTTTACACCATTATAAATTTTATTTCTTTGAGGTTTCATATATACCAATACCCAATTTTATCCTACACTTCACATACCATAATATAGTTATTCTACCTTTACCAAGAGTAGTTGTAATTGTTCTAACCTATCAAATTTTGACTATTTCTTGAGCCACTAAAGTTTTTATGATAGATCTATGAGCTACAAAAAATATTTTCTATGAGAGAAGCTAACAATAATTTAAAGTGCATTATGTAATTTATGTGCATTGATTTATTTCAAGTTATTCATAGCTTTTGAATCAAATCCTAACAACTCAAAAATAGGGGCGATGTCTTTACATTGAAAAATAATTTCTCCCAATTGAGAAATGTTAATCAAATATTTATTTTGAAATTAATAATTTTGTATCTTTGTTTAATGGGACATTATATTGTTTACAGAATCTATGTTTATCTATTCAACAATAAAATATAAATCATCTTCATCCATATCCTCATTATTATTCAAGTTTGGTAATCCTCCATTTAGAAAAATTTCTTCTTACTCTCCTTAAGAACAATCAACATCTTAAGCATTGCTTGCTTTTATTTCTTCATCTATTATTTCTGAGATTCAAAATCTTCTTTTCTTTAAGTTCTTGACAAGTTTGAATAGATTCAAGAGCTTGTTGAGTTTCATTAACTTGAAGAGAAATTTGTTCCATTTTTAACTTGTTATATTTTTTCTCTTTTCAATATATTTCTTCTCCTTTTCAGGTTCTAAATTTTGATCAACCTTCCTGACTCTTATACATTTCTAACCGATTACATAGCATAATGCCTATCAAATTACAACAATTTGACTTACTTATTTAATTTTAGAAATTGAAGTAAAAAGAGAAAATTTATTTCACATTTAAACTAAATTGAAATTACATTATTGAAGTAAATAAAATATTTTAATATTTAATTAATTGAAATTACAAAAATGAATTAAATAAAATAGTTTAATTTCATACTTTAAAAAATAAAGGAAATAAATGAAAACAAAATTACGTAAACAAAACAAGTCGATTAATTATGACATTACAAAGTAAAATAAATCATTTGATTTCATATTTAAATTTAAAGAAAAGAGATGAACTAAATGTAAAATGAAATGAAATATTCAAGACTTATTACAAAATTGAATTAAAAATAATAATTTGATTTCATACATAAAACTAAATAAAACAAATAAAAAATAAATTTAACCAAACAAAATAATGCAACTGATTACAAAATTTACAATGTCTATTTTAATATCAATGTATCATCTAAAAGAAAATATTTATTTTACATTTTTCTTTTAAATATTTAATTTATTAATACCACATATACGTTTTACTCTATTTGGGAATTCCTTCTTAGACCTAGGCTATGGAACATTATTCCCATTTATAATTCATTTTTGTTGAGGTTCATAGTGTGTAATAACCACCGAAAGGGATTCCTCTTTATAATGCAAACTTTATTTTAATGCATGTATGTTATATAGGCTTCAAAGGAAGACATGAAATTAATCCTAATTATTTTAGAGCCCCTACTAGAAAAATGATTCAAGGTATATAATACTCTAGACATATAGATTCAATTTGGAACTATGTGACTAAGTGTTAACCTGTGGAGTGATTTGTGTGTTTGGGTAAATCACATATTAAAACCTTGATTTTTGGATCTATATTATCCTGATATGAATTAAGTTCAACCTATCAATAGTTATAATGGTTATAAATTATTTGGATCTCATAAAAACTCAAAAATGAGGGAATGGAATGGTAGATTAGAAACTACATTCTCTCTTTCAATATATAAGAATAAAAAGCACCTTGATCTCAATCAAACTACAAAAAAATTATTTATGAGGACATTGTTCAATTTAAATTATAAATTAATTGAACAACCATATTATTAATTAATGGTTGCTCTTAAACTGATAAAATGTGCTCTTGCTGAGTGTCCCCCAAAGTTTTATGAGCATGGTAGATTCCAAATTTTAACACTTGTCTAGTTTAGTATGGCAATTTTTTATGTTAGTTGATTTAGTATGTTTATCATATGTTGATCCTGGGACGACATTTCATATACTTGATAGGGAATTGTTTTTGAAAAATGTTGAAAAACATAGTGTGTTTTTCAACAAAATTTTCAAGTATTTATTCTTTCTTATCATACATGATTGTGTCTCAATAAGATGAACTCATCTATGGAAGTAAATATTATTTAGTATTAATGCCATATACAGTTAAATTATTGATGTAATTTACAATACATACATTTGAAATGTTGTACACTATAAGCTTCTTATAATTTATAATATCTTCTTATATTAAACATGCTTATATTAGGTATGTGTATATGCGTAGGTTTGGTCAATTTATTAATATTTAGTGATTAAAATTTACTTCCACATACAAAAATCCCAAATTAACACGAAGAATGTTTTTCTACAAAATAGAGAATGACACAAATATATTATTATTGAGCGGTTTGATTCTCATGAAACTATTAAACTATTTGTAAACACTTATTCTGATATGATTTTATTATTATTATAGAAAGCTGCAGAATTGATTTATACTTCTATCTTTTATACAAATCAATTAAAAAATTGAATATATGGATTTATGTTTTATGATACTATTACTGTTCATTCAATTAATTTTGAATATAAATGTCACCTCATATGTTATGGATGATTGAGTTGTTTTTATAACTAGACATATTTCTAATTTTCAAATAATTTTTTTGTAGGTTTTTTCATTATTATTTGTATTATGAAATAATAAATGGGTTTGAAATGTAAATCTTCATTTTTGATGTTATCTAAATACATTGGTATTTATTCTTTAAAAATTATATATGAGAGTAAATGTATTGGTATTTATTTTTGATGTTATCTATTATTGTGATTATTCCAATTTTATTATTCATGTACTATTTTGGTTTGATTTATTAATTTATCTCGGAATAGACATAATTACGAGTAGTTTTTACTATTTTCATAATATAATTAATTTTAAATGTTTGGTAATTTCTTAATATGATTGAGAGATCTTAGTTGTGTTAAATGGAATAACATTAGAGTAAGTTTGATTTTTCCGTACTCATTATATTTGTAGATAATGCTAATGTGCATATACCATTTGTATATAGAAAATTGTTTATTAGTTATATTTTTTATGATGTAAGTTGAAGCTATAAAAATTATGTGATATCATACTCTCACTCGAATTTGGCATATGGGGGAAAGTATCTCTACAAATACAGGAATCAATGCATGTTGAAGGGGCTTTCCCTAAGGATGCCACATTGATATACCTAACTATCGTTGTGTGTTGAAGGGCTTTCCCTTTAGGATTCCACATCTATATTTGGGTGGTAGAATGTTCAGCGCATAGTTTTTAAAGCCCGTTAAAGAGAATTTTTCAAGCGAAGGATACCCTTCACTCAAAATGCACCCTCCCATAATATCACAACCGTCCCTTTTTCAATGGACGATTGTGATATAATGGAGGGTGCATTTTAAATGAAGGATAGTCGTTGGCATTTATTCATACTTGAATTTGTCATGGATATTAGCTTTCTGAAATTGTGATTTTTTATCATATTGGATGATGTATATTAGATTTTTCATGTATCGTACTAACATTAATTGTATATTTGTATTTGCATGCACGTTTGTTATATTTAGTTTCTCTTTTGCGTGGTGAAAATGAATATAAGAATATCTATTCCTCCGAATACCATAAGGATAACTTTGAAAACTCCAAAATCAAAGGGAGGAATACTTTATGAGGTCCACATTTGTTGTCTACATAGACCATCATCAACAAAATAAGATGCCCAAACCAGAAATTCTAGCCATGGTTAATGCCCGACTCAATTTGGTGGAAAATTTTATTATTTATTTGTCTAAGTTCCACATATAGGGCCCAATTCATGAGGATATGGTCTATCTTATGACATGATGAAGCATTCCTAGAAGTACAAGCCTCCACATAAGATAAGGAAGATGAGAATTCGATCATAAAACTAGAAAAAATCCAAAAAAAATGTGTAAAACATATTGCAATGGAAGTAGATCCATGTTTTTTAATAAAAACAAAAATATTAGTTAATTCTTTTTTTATATGTTTTGTACTAAAAAACTTATGACATGTTTGGAAAAAACCTATATAAATATTTAATTTTTGACAAATTTTGATTCACACGAGCTTAAATATATTTCATTTTGTTGTTCGAATATACTCTTGATTCACATGAGCTTAAATATTAAATATGTTTTGCAATGGATTAAATATGTTTTCCATAGTATTAAAATGTGTTTCTATGGATTATATTTTTAAAATTACTAATGTTTATATAATTTATAGAAAGTTTAGATTATTAAAATTCATTTATGTTAAAATTATATTTAGGTAACAAATGCATAATGGTAACGATTTTCTAAAATCTTCACAACCCCTCAAATGAAATGTCTTTAGGGTTATTTGAATCCAATAAGTGAAGTCTAGTTAAAAAGGAAAAATTAACTATGTCTTAAAATATACAAATATTCATGTCAAATTTACTAAGTATGGGTTATGATCATTTGTCCAATTTAGGATTGTATTGGTGCAATTATCATTTCCAATCATTTATGGTATTCATAAGGTCCCCCTTTGATTATTTATTTATTTTTTAAATTATTTTGTGTTGTTCTAAGACTTTTTATAGGATAGTTCACTTAACAAGGAACGTAAGTCCAAAAGGTTCTTGTAAACTACATGGTTATGAGAAAAGAGTCACCATTCCTTCCAAATTTATCCATGTAACCATTGGTCTACCTTTTTCACATTTTTTATAGTTATATATCAGTTTTTTTATTTGTGTGTTAATAGTGTTCCAATATGAGATCAACTAATTTATAGATGCACATGTACCCTATTTAATCTACATAATATAGAAATTCATTATTTTTTGAATAGGAGTTACTTCTACATAATTCAAGTATTCATTGAAGCATGTAATTTTCATACTACATATACATTACAATGGTGTTTAAGTGAATAAACCATAATAATTATTGGAATGTCATTCACAATACTATTTATATTGATGGAATTGTTAAATATCAAGAAAGATTAGTCTATTTGATAAAATAAAAAACCCAATTTTTAAAAAATATTTCCTTATGGTTTAAACTTTAGAATCCCATTAGGGAAAGAAAAGAAGTAAATTTTCCCATGTATTGTAGTGAAGTTTTAGAAACTTGAGAGACTTTTTAGACCCCTCGTGTTGAAAAATCAACTCGTAAAAAAATATTTTGAATTAAGGTACACAATTTTACTTGGAATGTCAAGTGTATGGTTTATGTATGCTTGAAATGGCAAGTGTACATTATATACTTTTTGGTTCTCAAAAATGTAAGTTTTCTAGCTTTCATGTGTCTAATAAAAAACAATTTTACTACAATATTTGGATGATCATATTCTTATCACTTTCTAAGAAAATGATAAATCTAAACTCTATCTTGGATGATCATCTTCTTGTCACTCCTACGAACACGATAAATATGAACCCTATGTACTAGGTATTTATTTATTGATTTGGTTTTGAAAACTAATCAAATGTTATTTACTGTTCTACATCCATTCTATCCCTAATCAATGTTTATAGATATTTTATATTGCAACTAGATTGAAATCTATCTATTCATAATACACTAAGGAATTATAAGAAGATTGTTCTAAGTCGTGATCTCGAATGATAATGGCACACCATTAGATTTGAAAAATAGAAGATCTAAAATACCATATATGGAAATCCATCATAATCCATATAATACTCAATACATTACAATACAATGACTTGAATTATTCACTAAGAAATATATACATATGTAAGGAGGAGGTGTAACTACTACCTAAATCAATGGTAAAAAACCCACTAACTAATATTGTTAGTTAAAAGTTAATCACATAATTGAGAAGCTAACTCAACACAACTAGTAAGCTAACTCCACACAACTAGTGCACGTAGAAAGCAATAATAACCCAAAATTGTTTCTTAACACAAGTAAAGAATTATCCTATTAAATAAATAAAAGGATAAATAATAACCTTCACTAACACCCTCTCGTAATCATATCTTAGGTGGGTGAAAAATAAGGTGGGTCCCGATACAAGGCCTAATGAGGTACCCATGTACAAGAAGTGGAAAAATGGACACTACAAGTTACCCAAAACCAATAATAACAAAGTAGGAGAGAAGAGAAGAAAATACCGTTGAAGATATCCCAAGAATATCGGCTCCAAAAACTCATACAATGTTGAAGAATTTGGTGTGCATTGTGGTTTAAATCCACTACTCGATCATAGATCAGATCAAAAACAAATGATATTGGCCTTCACTAGAATATCTCAATGGAAGAAGAATTTCAATGGAGTGATGTGAAAGTGCAAGGTTTTACCAAACATAATCAAGATATCTAAAAATGGTTGTGCCATGATCCAAGAACTACCATGGAAACAAGGCAAGGACATGAGATCCAAATAAATAGGAGTGCCGAGATTAAGAAAAGCCAAGGTAACAAATGCAAGGACAAAAAATCTTGAGAAGCAAGATCAATATTTGCTACAAATAGGTGTGTCACGATCCAAAAAAATAACCTAGGTAACAAGGGAAGGACATGAGATCCAAATAAATAGGACTACCACGATAAAAGAAAATACAAGGTAACAAAGCAAGGAAACAAAACTTAAAGAAGAAAGTATCAACACGTAAAAATGAAAGGACATGAAACCCAAAGAATCAATATCAACACCACACCATGGTAAATATTGCTAAGTGGGTAAAGTGACACCATAGATCCGTATGATTTGCTAAAATCAACTACTCAAACACCGATAAATAACATCCGGCTTCACTTTTGAATAGCTCCCACATGCATTTGTCAACATGCCAAAAAAAGTGTCAAAAATACACTCCAAAATATTCTCAACAAACAGGAGAGATATAAATGTATACACCCATATATACAAGAAAATCCCAAAATTTAAGGACGTCGATCAACCGAAATTATGTCCACAAGTGATTACAATACCTCCCAAATTATACTTTATAATTGAGTTCATGTAAATTTATAACGAGTAAAAGTACATTTTAAATTTTAAATATGTGTATAAAAATGTCACCAATGCGTAGATCTCACTTTACACCTTTTATGGAAGCAAATCCAAAATGTAAAAATAGACAATTTAAAAAAAAATCACCATAATCCAAGCTACGGATCAAAAGTTATGAGCTATAATAGGTTTTGTTATTAAAATAATATTATAATTTTGATGTTTTATAAAAGGTACATGTGACACCCAAATTCCAAAGGGTAAAAGAGTGCATCCACATGATATAGGCTTGTGACTAAAGGATAAAATCCTATGCCCAAATCCTAAATGTCTAGGGTAAATCATTACATTTGGAGGGTACACTCTTATACAATGGATAACATACTACACCCGAGGGTACAAATCTACTTCAATGGATAAAATATTACATCAAAAATAGAAATATTCAGAGGGTTAAAGAATGCATATGGAAGGTACACACTTATATCTCAATGGATAAAATAATACACCCAAAGAGTACAGGATCGTGTCCAGTGGATAAAAGATTTGCATCTAAAATAGAAATATCCATAGGGTAAAAGAATGCATTTGGAAGGTACACACTTATTTCAATGGATAAAATAATGCACCCAAAGGGTTAAGCCCAAGTTTGATGGATAAAATATTGCATTTAAAATAAAATATCCATAGGGTAAAAGAATGCATGTTGGAAGGTCCATGCTTATATCAAATGGATAAATATAATATCATTAAAGAATAGTGATGCATGGAAAGCTGGAAAAAATTTACATCAAAAAATATCACAGAGGGTAAAATAATGCATTTGGATGGTACCATGCTTATATTCATTGGATAAAATAATGCACTCAAAAAGTACAATTATGAATACAAACTTTGAATATAAACATCTCTTTTTCTAGCACCTATATCAAACAACATAGAGTAATGCAGAAGGCGACAAACCAAAAAAGCCAATATACTTTTGAGTAAAAAAAATATGTCCAGTAGAGAATTGTACATAATGTCAAGCTTTGAGAAATGTGCCAAAAAAAGTCCAAATTTGATTGTCTCAAAACAAAATCATTTTTACAGTCAAGCTTTGAAAATAGGGTTTTGGCACCTTCCAAATTCAATGGTGCACTATGTTGTACATAAAAATTCCTATTGCAAAAGAGTGCTAGACCTCAAATTCCAAATACATGAAAAAATAAACCCTTCCTTGGATTGAAAAAAACATAAAGATGGATGTCTACATCATCTTTATAGCTCTTATACCATAAAAGGAACAATAAGAAGATCGTTCACAAGCCATGATCTCAGATGATAATAGTACACCACATTATGTTTGTAAAACAAAATACTTAAAATACCATATATGGAAATCCATCATAATCCATAATGCTCAATACAATTAGAAAAAAATGACCATTATTCAATAATAACATATTCATATAGGAGAAGGAAGTGTAAACTACCTAAATTAGTGGTGAAGAAATCCCACTAACTCGCCATCGGTAGTTAGGTTAACTCTAGAAGACTAGTAAGTTAACTTCACATAATTGAGAAGCTAACTCAACACAACTATTAAGCTAACTCCCAGAACAATAGTACACATAAGCAAGTTAACCCAACAATTTTAGGGATAACACAAATGTTTTAATTATCCTAATAAATAAATAAAAGGATAAATAATAACCTACAATAACATCTACATCCATTCTATCCCTAATCAATTTTTATAGATATTTATATTGCAATTAGATTGAAATCTATCTATTCATAATACACTAATCAATTTATTAAGTGATTTATTCAAATTTAATATTTACCCATAACATTTATAAACTCATAATTATAGGAAAACATATTTTTAAAAAATTATTAGAAAATGTGCTTGTATTAATTATATGTTAGAAATATAATGTTATTTATACAGAAATGAGTGGAATGGAATCAAACCCCTGAATGTGATTCCAATATATTCCAAAATATATTCCCCCTTTAGTCTAATATACGAAATACAAAGTTTTAGTATTGTAAGGAATATAATGTTTTAATACAATGTTTCCCAAAAATAAGTCACTCATAAACACATGATGTTAACTCATTTAGTGTGTATGTCCCTAGATAGAGTACTAACTCCACTGAATCTCCAATATGAAATCATTAGTAATGAACGAACTCAGTAGAAAATGTTTTAGTGCCTTGTCATATGTTAAATTATAGATGGTTGTATTGAAAAAGTCAAATTTGAAGTGTTCATTATTATTATTTATTTTTTGCTTATGATATATGTTTGTCCATTGTAAAGGTAAACATGGTTTCCATTTGGAGATTGGAAATTCATGGAGTGTCGAATACCTCGAAAAATTGCATGTTCATCATTCATATTATATGACCCTGATCGAAGAAAGATAGTAGAGAGAGGAGAAATTGTGGGACATGCAACTTTGATCTTCCACCAGGATAAGTATAGGGCCTTGATATTGGGTCTTGAGGAGGAAATACGCCATGAAGTTCAAAACATTAATGTGTTTTTTCACGATATGCTTGTGAAACAAATCACTAGTGTATACTAATGTAATAATGTAAATCTTTCAATTCTTTGAGTTAAAGAACTAGAGAGTGTATCTCGCTTTGTGAAATGTTCATATGTGCATGTAAAATTTAATAGAGGTAGGTTAGATATATGTCAAGTGTCTAGGGACACTATAAACAAAGAAGTGGCAGCTTTGCTAGAACTTTCCATTGATGGCATTTCAATATGATATATGTACACATTGTATTTCCTTTTTGTGTAATAATATAGATATACATTTTTATTAGATTAAATGAATAACTAATATTATGTGAATTATCTCCAATGTATATATTTTATTTTATGGATAATATGATGATGATACATCATATAGTGTAGATTGATAAACCAAGAATTGTGGATAAAGGGGAAGGATTGTAGAGATATGAGAAGGATGTGGAAGCTAGGAAGTATTAATAATAGTACATTCTAGAACCTATGAACATGTCTTGGGAATGAAAAAATGATTTAGAAAATCATAAGTTCATACATATTCAATGGCCTCTCATATTACCGTGTCGATCCATTTCATTGGTCCTCATAATACCATGTTTTGTAATATGTTCCTCATAATAGTGGTGATATTTTGTTAGCTATTATGTAGATGGATGATTAGAAAATTCAAATATGGACACATAAGAATAATCCCAATGATGGAAGCTAATGAGGTTCATAATGCCTCCATAACATTGTTAAATTATGTAATGTATCCACCCTCATTTGATATTGGACCAAATAGGGATAAACAATTGACTTTTCAGTATTTTAAATGGAGAATGGTCTCAAAAAAATATGGAGCTAGAAGACATGGTTATCATGTCGGGGATGGTGGTTCATTTTCTGTTCATCCCTCGGGTGACAAGGACAGACATGGTCACTGGAAGATGGATCGATGAAAAATTCCTATGATAGTTGGTAAATATACCTTTGGAGGTAACATGACATCACAATGGTCGTATATCCACCTCAAAATGTAACTAGCTTGGCTTATCAACAAATTTTCTTGATTGGTTGGATGCCGTTGATCATCAGCTATAAGAGATTGATCAGTGGAGGTTTGAGTAATGGAAAGAAACACATCATGATTGGTATGAGTGTGACATTGATTGTAGTGGGAATGGATGTACCGACCTTTTTCATGTGCGCTAAGTGATTATGTATTATGTAAAAGTGTAATGCACTTATTTTGAAAATGTTACTTCTTCCATTGTTTGGGTTGATATTTTGTTTTGTATTACAAACACAAATTATGAACAACCAAACACATAATATAATTACATGGGATGATACATGGATGTTCAAATATATTTTCAAAATGTAATGTTATTTTTTTATGCTTTAATCCTATATTGTCTTGTAACACACTTACAATTCACATTTCATGTTTAATTCGAAGCTGTTAGAGTGTAAAAACACAATGACCATGAATGTTTACAACTCAATGGGTTGAGAGTCTAAGTGTAATTACATAACATGGAGCTTTTCCAAAAGTGTGGAACTTTGCAATTGGGAAATCTCTCCGAATGAAGGTTGGTTCCTATTCCTTGTGTTCACGTGTAAACATAAAAATTTGTAGAGTCTCTATTCTAAAATCTATTCTAACTTGCCAAGGAGATAGGGTTAAAATGATGTAAGAAATTAAACATAAACTAGCAAAGGTGATGCACCAAAGGAATTCTAAACACCTGATTTTCTATTAAACTCAAACCACTAAAATTTAATACAACTAACATGCATAGATAACAGGTTTGCAATGAAATATCGGAGGATGCAATGAACATAAGAAAGGGTTGAAAATCACCCATAGACTTGTATTATTACTTCAAAAATTGATACCGATAATTACAATGAAAAAGAGGAAATATCATGCATTACAGTCATAATGGAAGGTTTGAACTCCATGAGTTTGGCTGTAGACAAGACAAGAAGGGAGGGTGCAAAACCAAAATTTCCAACCCTTTACAATGAGCCAAGATCTTACCTTTATAGATGAAGTGAAGAGAGGAGAAGAAAAGGATGTAGGAAATATAATTTGGAAGCTCAACCACTAGCCATCAATTCCCCTACAAATCCACCTACAATCTATTAATTCTAGCTCTCCATGTCTTTTTGGCATGTTGAAGAAGGAAGAATGGTGGATCAAATCAAATTTGATCTGGTTAAAGCGATCAAATCACATATTATTGGCATGAAATATGTTTTCCATATTATCACCCACAAAATCCTTCTAAAAATCATGTTTTATGGTTCCATGGCATAGATGAGGTCAATATTTTCCAATGGTACCCAATTTATCAAATTTTAAGCACTGGATCAAAAGTTATGCCCATTTGAATATTTGAATCAAATTTGTATAAAAATGGAGAAAACCAGTTTTTTAAAATTGATCCGTGGGCCTGAAATTCACTTTTTCCCAAAAAATCCACATGCCCAAAATTGAAATTGCATCTTTTACGCAAAAAAAAAGTGTAAAAATCCTTTGCAGGCCTACGCTCCCGAAACTTCACTTTTGAAGAAAAGATCCTTCACACTTGAAATTTTACTTTGGCAGAAAACCTCCATGGCCCTGCAACTTCATGACTTTGCACTTGGTGAAAAAACCTCCATTGGATCATGGGACCACACTTGAGAACCACGCCATTATGTGAAAATTTAAAAGTTCCAAAATGCCACACAAACGCATTGGCCGAATTTACACTTGGGTGAAATTTCCTTCGCAGCCTAGCATATTCACTTAGCAAAATAAATAATCCCCGGGCTTGCAGACCCACAATTGTAATTTTTGCCTTTTGGGAAAAGTGCAAAAATCCCAAAATATCTCTTTCGCCTCCCCTTTGGTTGGCAATCCTCCCATTGGGAAAAAGTCTTCCCAGAGCTGCCCGCAATTGGCAAAATATCCTTCCCAGTCCGTTGGCCCGCCATTTAAAAAATATGAGGAGTTAGAAGGACTTATTTATATTTTTGGAAAGGGGAATAAATTTCCTATGTTATGGAGATGCCCTGAGGAATCCTTAAGTACTTAAAATATGTAAAAATTTAGATTGAAGCACTAAAAAGGGGGAAAATGGTGTTAGTTGACCAAAAAAAGCATGAGCTTATTTTGGACAACAATTTGGTGACTCAGTGGGAATATCTACCTATCAGATGAAGAATGGATAGCTACCTATAGTAATCCATTGGGCATGGATTCTTCTTGATAATCTAAAATCTGATCTGGAACTGCCTTCCAACTTGCACTCTCATCTTTTGTAGGAGAACTCTGCTAATTTGATTCTCTTGTGGCTACGATTCTCTTCCGGGAGTGAGATGAACTATATACAAGCATATACCAGAAGCAATAGAGCATGTGCACTAGAACTTAGGGAAATTGAAACATAAACTATAACAAGACAATGTGCATACACACTTGGAGAAATTGAAAACCTAGGCTAATATTTACAAGGGTCATACATTCTCCTTTTAGTAATAGTGTTTGAGGTAGATCCCATTTACTGGAATATGAAATTCTTTGCCATCCAACTTAGCCAGCCGGAAGGCATTACTACCTTTGCATTCGGTGATCATGTATAGACCACTCCATATGGCATCAAACTAGGAATGCTTTCCTGGCTTTGTACAGTCAGCATCCCACTTCAGTACTAAGCCTCTAACTTGGAATGTCTTGGATTTGCTTTCTTGTCAAAAATATTCTTGATCAATGCTTGATCTTTCTCCATGATTTGTAATGCATGTTCCCTTGTTCCTTCTACTCCTATTAGCTCTGCATACATGATTTCTATAGGCTCAAACTTAGAGGGTTCCAACTGTTTCACAAGCTCCAAAGTGGAAAGCTCCAATGATATCGGTAACACTACCTCTTTTCCATATACAAGCTTGTATGGAGAGCTACTCTATAGACCTTTTGGATGTGATCCTATCATCCCATAGAGGTGATTTGAGCTTTGTGTGCCAAATCTTCTGATTCTCATCAAGGGTCCTTCTAATGTGGTGCTATTTAAATTTGTTCTCCTTTTGAAGCTAAGTAGCATCACATATTGTGACAGGAGCTTAGAGACAGATATATCATAATGTATGTCATTTTGTAGTTGGGGATGAGATCTAACGGCCCTTTGTAACTGAGATTGTGGAGAGATGGATAAGCACCTTTGAGAGGATTTGAATGATCCTCACTACTTTAGGGTATGCCTCTTCAACCGGGTGAGAGAACCCATAGTGTAACCTTTGTTTGATGAAGGACATGGAGATATCCTTCTTTTACACAAATTTTAAGAACAAAACCTTGGGAAACTATGATCAATACTCCATAATTTAACTCTCAAGAGTTGTCACTTCTAAAAGATGGAGATACTTTCAAAAAAGGCTAAGGTTTCTTGAAGAAATTATGAAATCTGATTGTTTTGCATATTTTAGTTAATAGATTTTGTTCCTTTGTGGCATATACAGGAAAACTAGGGGTAGTACAAAGTAGGATTAGTAGTTTGAATGATTTTTTGGTGGGAGATTAAGCAAGATAAATTAAAATTTTCTAGATCTTTGAGAAACTTCACAACAATGGACAAATCAACAACAAAAACTTCAGAATAGTTAAGACATTCCTTCAACCAGAAGGTGTGCATAAATGGAGGCCCATATTTTCATGTTTTCACAGAATATTTGAGAATCTAGCACGAAGGCTCGAGTTAAAAGACTCAATTAAACATCAAAATCTCTTATCAATCATGCCTAAGGTACACCCAAAGACTTACAAACAATCTTTGTCAACAAATGAAGGTAAAGTGATTTTAAATTGTTTATTTCATTACCAAGTGAAATCTATTCGATAAATGAAATTACAAATGCCACTAAACCATCACAAGGATGAGATCTGTGTGATTTCACAAATATTTCAATGTAATATTACAATAGAAATAAGAAGACACAAATAAGAAGACACAAATTGTTTAGATATTGGACACAAATTAATTTCAAAATTGCTTAGATTCTTCAGCAAGGGAGAGCTTCTAGAGAAATATCAAAGGTTGTCAATGGCTATAGATCTACAACCAACTTGACATGATAGAAAATTTAACAAAAAATAAATTAACTAGGTATATCAGATCGGTTTCTCAGAAGACAGATTTCCTCAAATTTTTCATGTGAAATTTAACCCCCGACCATTTGCAAGAGTATTCTAATTTCATTTAGACATTTCACTTGCTCACTCATCCCAAATTTTCCACCCAAAAAGAAGAATATTCAATGAGACCTTTTCCTGTTACCAATTTGCCTCAAAAGTGATGTTTAAGAAATTATGATCCGAATGCTTCCAAGTGGACCAATTATGCATTGATCATGTTTCTTAGATGCTTGACTAATTACTAGGATGTCATGCCACAAATTTTTGGTAGTCCTTCTAATCATTTTGATTATGTCATGAGAGAAATCCCCATTTTAATCATTCTCCGGAAGCTTGTATGCAATTTGGATCTCGATAGGTAATCCTTTTTGCTCTCGAGGGAAAACCTTTTTCATCTTCTACTCTGCAACCTCCATCACATCATCCTTTTCCCTCTCTTTCCTCTGCAACTCTTCCCCACATCCATCTTCTCTAGTAATTCACATTTTTGCAAGTTCTGAGCAATTCCAACTTCAAAATATCAACCTTAACAATCCTTGGACTCACAAATTAAGTTCTAAATCCATTCAATGGAACTTTTTAGAAAAAATGATAAGGAATTTTATCAAAAATGATGAAAAAGTTCATATTCACATCTCGCAAGTTTTGGAGTGAAAATGGTAGAAAAACAAGTGGAATGCATGATAAAAATTGATTATGCCCCTTCACAACTATAGATTAGAGCCGTCAACATGTTTTCTTGGTGCAACTGCAAAGGTGAGGTAAAGAGGCAATTTTTGAACAAGCATGGGCCTTCCACATGCCCTAGTCCAAAAATCATCTTTTGGCCTTTGAAAAGTCTCAGTATAGAAAGGAGCCAATGGAAGCCTCCACCTATCACCTTAGCGCACCTTTGGTATGGTCCTCAAAAGTGGATACCCTAAACAAGCACAAGCTCACCACGTGTCTTAGTCCGCGAAATGTTAAAAAGCTTGAAGGATCAGTAGAAGGGGTCATGTGTCTATGGTCGAGACAATTTTTATTGGCCATTGAAAATTCCAAGCAAGGGTAGAGTGAGTGGAAGCCTCCAATTGTCCTCTTGGAACTTCTTCAAAATAAAATTTAGGGGTCGGTCCCCAAACAGGTGTGGTCCCTCTACGTGTCCTAGGCCTTAGAAAAAAATTTAAATTTTTTAAGTATAGAGCAGAGCCGGTGGAAGCCTCCACGTGTCTCCCCAATGCAACTTTGAGATGGTCCCCAAAATCGAGAGACCCTAAATGAGCACCAGCCCTCAATGTCTCCATATTCCACCAAAGTTATCGGACGCATCAAAATAAAAGTCTAAGTCTAGGAAAGGTAGTTGAAACCTCCACTTGTCTCCCAAAGTGCAACTCAAGGCCAAACAAAAGGTGACTTTTTAGATGAGCATTAGCCCTCCACATGGATAAGTTATGAGTTAAAGTGGGCCTTAGAGTTTTCAAAGTGCCCCGCCGAGCCGCATCTAACTAGAAAGGGTCATGTTTCCACAGACATTGAAATATAAATTTGATGGGGAAAACACACTGTCAAAGCTAGTAAAAAGTAGGAAATCACCATTTGCACCGGAAATGAATCTTTCTTTCAAGAAAGAGAATTTGGAAATGATAAAAGTCCAATATATGATCCTCTAAGCCGCATCCAATCATGTTTCCATAGATATTAGGACAAAAATTGAAAGGAAAACAAAACGTGACTATGGAAGAATGGAAGGAAGGAAAAAACCTGATTTTACGCCCAAGTTACAAATCTTTTCACATGGACAAAGGAATGAAAAACAAATTCTAGACTTTAAGTGATCCTCAACCAAGGAAGGGACTGATCATGGAAACCAAATGAAGGACAAAGCTTTCATGCATCAATACGGGAGATAGAAAAGATGACAGAGCCAGCAAACTGAATAATTTTAAGGACAAACAAGGTGAGATCAAATTGAGCACCAACATCGGCTTTGACTCGAGATGGGAACTCCTGTGAGAGCCACAAGAACAAATAGTAGACTAAATCCAAAAAACAAACCATTGGGAAATGGAGTCAAAGAATAAGCTTGTAGAGAAAAATAATAATAACCAACTCCCCAAGGACAAACCGAGAAACCAACAAAATGGCCACCAAGGACCAGGACAAACAAAAATAGAAAAACACGAAAGTAGAAAGAAACCAAAAGACTATACACTATATAATGGAGTATACCTTGATTCTAAGAAATCATTCATGGAAATTTTCAAATGACTGTCATTAACAGAAATTCAAGTAATTCCCCATCTAAGTATTGTAAGAAGAAAGTATGTTCACCAATTCTAATATCAATTGAATAAGGTCCCATCCACAATGCATCAAAATTTCCATGTTTTCCCTATCCTTGTGCGATTTCTCATAATAACACAATATCTCCCACACTGAAAGCTCTTGGAGTCACTTTTTTATCAAATAACTTCTTCAACTTTTCTCCTAAATTCACATCTTGCTGATGGGATGCCCTTCTTTTTCATCTAACTCAATAATCTAATTGATTTGAGCATCATGTGGACTAACTTCTTGATATTCAATTTGTTGAAAAAACTAAAATGAAGACAATTGCAAATGAAGGGGCAACAAAGCTTGAGTTCCATATACCAACTCAAACGGGCTTTTACTAGTAGCTATTTTGACAATGATCCTATCAGCCCAAACAAAAAAATCAATTTCTCTCCCCACTTATTTTTATTCAACTCCAAGGTTCTTGTAATGATCTTCAACAATTTTTTATTGTTGGACTCAGATTATCCATTTCCTTGGGGATTGTAGTTAGAAGCATATGTAAAATTGATTACATACCCTTTGCACATTGCCACCAAAGGTTTGGCTCTGAAACTCATGGCATTATTAGCAAACAATCTTAGCTGGCACTCAAAATCTACATATGATTTGATTCAGCATGAATTCCATGATAACTCAAGGTGTGTTGCTTTCTTGGTGTGGATTTATTCCAACCACTTAGTGAAATAATCAATGGATAAAATAATCCATTTATGACCAGACCTTTGGAAGGATTTGAAATATAAATCGATGAAATCCATTCCCCATTGCTTAAATGGGGCTTCAATTGACATAGGATGCAAAAGAAGGGAGCCTAAAGCTTTCATTCTTCCAGAAAAATGCTGGCAAATTTCACATTTCCTAACTAATAGAGTTGTATCTTTGAAGAGAGTTGGCCACCAATACAAGCCCTCAAGATTTTATGTGTTGTAACTCTTCCTACAAAATTTCCCCACAAACTCCTCCATGGAGATCAGAAATTACCTTTGGGGCTTCATCCTCAAAGCAATGCATCTTAAGATCACTCCCTCTGGGTTCTTCCAAGCTAACCCAAAATTAGTAATGACATATTTTTGAGAGGCTAACTTAAGAGCTCTTTTTTATTTTTACTCAAATGTTCAAGGCAGCATAGATGTCTGAGATAAAAGATTATATCTTTGTACCATTCAGAGCTTACTAACTTTTCAAGGACATCCACCCTTTCTCCTTCTACTTCATTCACCTCAATAGTTTTCAAGTTAATCTCAGCCATAAGCTTAGTTAGTCCCAAACCTCTTGTCAATTTTTTTGGTTGTGATATCCATGTCATATTCATGAAACTTGTTTAACCATCTACATCGATTTCTTGAGACCTCCATCTCAGATAAGATATCTTTCACCATGATGTGGGGAACATAAGAAAAACTTTAGAGCTCAAGATGTAAGGTCTGAAAACCTTTGTTTCTTTCACCAAGGAAAATTCTTGCTTCTCCATGATGGTGTACTTAAACTCAGCTCCTTGCAATGCCTTAATGAAAAGGAAATTGGTCTCTTAGCCCCTTCATCATCCTTCTGCAACAAGACAGATGTAATGGTGTTTTTATGAAGAAAAAGAAAACATTTGAAAAGGCTTCTTGTAATTTGGAGCTGCCAAAATAGGGGCATGCTTTAATGCTTCTTTGATCCCATTGAAAGATTGAATGGAAGCTTCTTCCCATTTGATAACTTGGTCCTTCTTTAGCATGCTAGTAATGGGGATGGTTAGCTTAGAAAAGTTAGACACAAATCTTCTGATAAATTTTATTTTTCCAAAGAAGGATTGAACTCCCTTCTTAGTTCTCAAAATTGGAACCTTGCTAATGGCTTTCACTCTCTCGGGATCAATCATGAACCCTTCATTTGATACAATGTGACCAAGAAGCTTTTCCTTTTTCACTCCAAAATGGAACTTCTTGGGATTCAATGATATTCCATACTCTCTACACCTTAACAACATTATCTCCAAGTGTTTCAAGTGATCATTTCTTTTTCTGGAAAACACAGTTACATCATCTTGATAAACAATAATGAAATCATTAATATAACCAGCAAACGCTACATCCATTACTCTTTGGAAATTTTCTCCATCATTCATTAATCCAAAAGGCATCCTAACATAGAAATAAGTTCCCAAGGAGTGGTAAAGGTAGTCTTTATTATTTCTGACTCCTTCACAACAACTTGATTATAGCCAAAGAAACCATCCAAAGTGGATAACAATTTAGAACCAGTTACCAATTGTAGCATATTCTCCATGTTTGGAAAAGGGTAATTATCTTTCAATGATGCTTTATTCAAGTTCCTAAAGTCTACACATAGCCTTATATCACCATTCTTTTTTCTGACATGTACTAAATTTGCAACCCAAGATGAGTACCTTGTGGGTTGAATGATCCCTCCATCCCTCAACTTCTTCAATTCTTCTTGCATCTTTAAAGAAAGGATCAGATTGATTGGCCTCTATTTTTACCTAAAATTCTTGGCATTAGATTCAAGAGGAATTTCATGTAGGAACAAATCTTCCCTATATGACTTCAACTGAGAGTAAGACCAAGCTAGGCAGTTTTGATATTTCTTCAACAATTCAACATAGGACTGCTTCTCTTCCTTGCTTAGATTGCTTCCTAACCATATTTTACATTGTTTTTCCTTTGTACCAAGGTTATTCTCTTCCAAATCTCTTAAAACCAACATACCTCTATTAATAATGAAATCAACATTATCAAAGTTTTATTCAAGTGCCACCAAACCTTTGGGAATTGTTTTCTCTTCAGCTCGATTATGTCTTTCCCAAATAAAGTTTCCTTTCCTTCAGCAACACACACCATTGGTTCCCAATCTATATTTTGGTCAGAAAAATCACCTTGGTTCTATAGAAACCATTTCACCTAGGCATCATCATCGAACACTTGCCAATTTTTAATGTTTTCAGGGACAAATGGCCTTGTTAGTATTTCAACATCATACTCACAAAATAAAGATATTGTACAATTTCCAAATCTGGATCCTAGCACTACTAACTTTTCTGCAACAACATTAAAATTTCTTTCATGGTGTATAAAATTAAATAACTCAAACATTTGAATCAAATCCCAGACTACATGTTTATATTGTTTCATTCTCTAATTTTTAGTAGCATACAATTTTCTAATCTTCTTGACAATCAAGTTCGAATCTCCTTTGAAAATGATATCCTTTACACCATATTTCCATGCAATTCTCAAACCCAATAATAGTGCTTCATATTCAACAATGTTGTTAGTGCATTCAAATTTGAGTTTGAAAGAAAAACAAACTCTTCCTAGCCTGGAGAAATCATAACAATACCAAAACCATTTCCAAACTTGGAACAAGCTCCATCGAATAACAAGGTCCAAGGAAAACCTACTTGTTCAAGACATTTACATTGATCAATCTTGTGCTCTTTTCCATTAGAAAATCCAACAAAGTTATCAGCATCTACATCAACATACAACACTTCATAAGAAGCATTATTGGGATCTTTAATAAGGTGCAACATCTTCTTCTCTCCATAAAATTTACAAGGTTGCCTTCAATTGGAATGGTGGCAAAAGACATATCCATATGAATGCTTACACCAACACTTGCAGCCACTTTCTTGATAATAACATGCCCCATTTGGTAGGGCAATCAACAATAACAACATCAAGTTTCAAGTTCTTACCCGGATAAGATGCAAGTTGTACCACCAAACCTTTTACACATCCTAAAACGACACCTCTCTAGAATCCATTATAGTACACTTGCCATAAGCTACTATCACTTTAATGTTCAATTCATTCATGACCTCTAGAGGCATAACATTGCATGATGCTTTGAAATCAAACATACAATTGTGCAATAGTTTGTCCTTAATAATCAACATTGTAAAAAATGGATCAACATTTAATTGAGACTCAACCAAAGATGTTCCCAAGTAAACTTTAGGTGGTTCACCTATCTCCTCCAATGCTGGTGGTTTTTCTAGGTCTGCAATGGTTGGAGGAGTGTCTACATTATTTATATTTCTGCCTTGGGTACTCCTAGATTCTTCCAATCCAAAATACTCAAACGCCCTCTTCTTGTGCTCAGAATCCTAAGTAGTTCAACAATTGGAATAGAAATATTGATTTGACTCAAGTATTGGGAAATGTCGTGAGGAATGTATTTGGGAAAAGTAGAATTTGGAGAAAGATTAAAAAAATCATCAGATGGCACAAGCATTTTCACATTTTGAGCATGGGTGGGAACACCAGTTCTACTTGAGACAATGAGGCCTTTTCTAGATGCACCTTTCTTTGGAGTTTCTTTTGGGATATTGGTGAGAACTGGGGTTTTGGTTTGGCTTGAGGCCCTACCCCTTTGACAGCTTTACTTCTTATGTTATACTCCTTTTCTTGGGAAACAACAATGTTCATTAACAACTACATATCCTCTTCTGATGGGATTCCTCCATCATACTTCTTAATCATTAAAGCCCTTAGATACTCAATATTATTATTAGGAAGTTCAAAATCTTGTACCATATCTATTTCTAAAGTATGATAGGGAGGAAGAAGAGGTACTTAGTGAATGTAATCCCAAAAACTTGCAGCATTTCTTGCACTTATTACTTAAGTTGAAGTTTCTCCTTGTTGTGAGCTTGTAGAGAAGTCCACCATGGATGCATCATCATCAGTGTTATCATCATCATCAGCTTCTTCAACTTGCTAATCTAATTCACATGGCGGGTGGGGTAAGAAACATTTTCACACCAATCAATTTCATTTGTATCTTCAACAACAACAACTCTTGCATTTAGAGGATCAGGAACTACTCTATTTTCCCTAGCTTGGGGTTGTCTAGCTCCCATGGGTATTTTACCTCTATCATCAGATATCTGATCATTTTTAGGATGATTTGCAAATTTTTCTTGTACTTTTTGCCTATGTTGACCTTGAGAACCTTTTCCAATTCCTTTCTTTTCCCTAACTAGCTTGTAAGATATTTCTTTTACAACTCTGGTTGAAGTATTTAAAACTTCCTTAAGATCCAAAACCTTACTTGATTGAGGCTTATACGGGTTGATCAGTTTAACATCCTCCCTCTTATGAGGTTTTCCAACTTCTTTAATGTTGTTCTCATTTTGCAGATCCATGGTAATGGCATGCCTCAAAGTTCCAGTGGTTCTTATCCCTCAAATAGTAAGTAGCTTTCTTATCAAATGCATTTGAATAATTTATTAAATAAGAAACATTGCTTGCCCTTAGGATCACGGGTGAAGCCTATTTAGGGTCTTATTGAACCTTGTATTGAAGTCATGAACAAAATCATTAGGATTCTTTTTATATTTTCAAATTTTGATAAAAGAAACCTAGGGTTTGTTTTATCTCCATACTGCAATCTAAAAGCATTCTTCATCTCTGTCCAAGAATCAATGGAATTATCTGGAAAATATTTATACCATTCCCTTGCATATTCTTCTAGAGTATGGATAAAAAATTTAATGTACACATCCTCAAATTCTATTTCAAATTCCTCCATCATATTGACAAAGAGCTTCAAGTGTTGATCACCAGTGATTGCATTATTTCCTTGAAACTTAGGCAATCTATTTCTTACATCTTGTGGCACAACATTTGGATAGCCAGCCATACCTCTAAAATTTATGGGACCAAAAGTATTAACAAAAAATGGAGGCATGGGTGGAGGAGGTGAGCCATATTATTTTGAGGAAGTGACATTGGAGGAGATGTAAAATGATGAGATGTGAGAAGTTTGTGTGGTAAATGGATGCAATTATTAGAATGGCTGCCTCTAAAGGCTCTGTTTCTTGGAAAAATCTATCAAATTTAGAAAATACAGGGGCATATTAAGAAGAAAATTTCTCAAATACAAATGAAGGCCCCTCTCCAGATGGAAAATTCAATTCAACAAAGAGACTACCTGATTCAGATTCACTTGAGGAAGTATTGAAATATTCAATCACATGTTCATCAGTTTCACCAATAGAGATCTCTTTTCTTGAGGTTTGATCTCCAACAACCTTCCAAATTCTTCTTCCTTTTGAATTAAACTTTCCTAACTCTGGAAATAACCTTCTACTAGGGTCTTGGTGAAGAAAGATCTTCTTCCTCCAAGATTTGTAGAGATTAATGACAAATCTTAATTGATATATGTTAAGACACTCGTATTTATTAAGAATTTGAACAACACAGAGTCGCCACTAAGGATTTTCACCTTACTTTGTAAAAATGCACTATCAAATATCTATCAAATGTCTGTCAATACCAGATTCATGTAAATCTCACAAGATCTGCTCTTTCTCTACCCAAATTTTTCAATGATGATACAAACTTTAGTGAAATAATGTATAAGCTGAAATAACTACACTCAAAACTTACTACTTTGGAGAATTATTATAGATCTAATTAGATAATGATGTTTCAACAATGTATTAGCACACAACACATGTAAGAATTATTACTCAGGTCTATATGTACTACATTCTTAAAATACTTCAAAGAGTCCACGATAATGACACCATTACGGTGTTGTTCTTTGCACAAATAAATCTCAAATCTCAAAATAATCCCCAGAAATGACACCACGATTGTTTTTTCCATACAAATAAATTTCGAGCTCAAATAATCCCAGCAATAGTGCCATGAGTGTTGTTGCCAGAAAAATAAATCTCGAAGCTCAAATAATCGTAAACGGCACCACAAGTGATGTTGTCACACAAATAAATATCAGAGCTCAAATAATCCCTAGAAATGGAACCACGAGTGTTGTTTCCACAAAAATAAATCTCAGAGCTCAAATAATCCTTGACAACGACACCACGAGTGTTTGTATCCAATTTTTTTCTCCTTTTCAAGTGATAAGCATCACATATTTGACATGGAGCTTAGAGACAGATAGATCATAATGTATGTCATTTTGTAGCAGGATGAGATCTAACTGGCCCTTTGTCACTCATATTGTGGAGAGATGGATAACACCTTCAACTGGATTTGACCTATCCTCTTTACTTTAGGTTTTTCCTCTTCCACCAGGGTGAGAGGACCCTCAGTGTAACATTTGTTTGATGAAGGAGATGGAGATATCCTTCTTTTGCACAAATTTTATGAAGAAAACATTGGGAAATTGTGATCAATACTCCATAATTTAACTCTCAAGAGTTGTCACTTATTAAAGATGGAGATAATTTCAAAACAAGGCTAAGGTTACTAAAGTCATTATGAAATCCTGATTGTTCTACATATTTTAGTAAATAGATTTTGTTCCTTTGTGGATATACAGGGAAAAACAGGGGTATTACAGAGTAGGATTAGTCGTTTGAATGATTTTTTGGTGGGAGATTAAGCAAGATAAATTGGACTTTGCTAGATCTTTGAGAAACTTCACAACAATGGACAACTCAATAGCAAAAATCTTCTAATAGTTAAGACATTCCTTTAACTAGAAGGTGTGCATCATTGAAGGCCCAAATTTGCACATTTTCACACAATCTTTGAGAATCTAGCATGAAGGATCAAGTTAAAAGACTCAATTAATCACACAAATATCGATCAATCACCCCTAAGGTACACCAAAAGACTTACAAACAATATTTGTCAACAAATGAAGATAAAGTGATTATAAATTGTTTATTTCATTACCAGATGAAATCTCATCTGATAAATGAAATTGGAAATACCACTAAACCATCACAAGGATGAGATCTATGTGATTTCACAAAGATTTCAATGTAAGATTGCAATAGGAACAAGAGAAACCATTTGTAAACATTCTGAAATAAGTAGACATAAATTTTCCAGAGATTAAACACAAATTAATTTCAAAATTGCTTAGATTCATTAGGGGAGAGCTTCCAGAGAAATATCAGAGCTTTTCGATGACTATACATCTGTAACCAACTTGACATGATAGAAAATATAACATAGAAGAAATTAACCAGGTATCTAAGATGGGTTTCTCAGAAGACGACAATTTTTTTCAAATTTTTCTCATGAAATTTAACCCCTAACCATTTACAAGAGTATTCTCATTACATTTATACATTTCACTTGCTCACTCATCCCAAATTTTCCCCAAAAATAAGAATATTCGAGGGACCTTTTCTTGTTACCAATTTGCGTCGAGTAAAGAGACATTTAACAAATTCACATTGAAAGCTACGAGATGGACCAATTATGAACCAATCACGTTTCTGAAAACCTCAACTCTTGACAAGGATGCCATGCCAAAAAAATTTGGTATTCCTTCTAATCATTATGATTTGGTCATGTGAGAAATCCCCATTTTAAACATTCTTCGGAGGCTCTATATATTTGGATTTGATAGGTAATATTTTTCTCTCTCGAGGCCAAACCTTTTTCATCTTTTACGCGTGCAACCTCCATCATTTCATCATTTTCCCTTTCTTTCCTCCGTAATTCTTCCCTGCATCCATCTTCTCTAGTAATCCATGTTTTTACAAGTTCCTGAGCAATTATAATTTAAAAATATCAACCTTAACAATCCTTAGACTCACAAATTAAGTTCTAAATCCATTCAATGGCACTTTGCAGACAAAATGACAAGGAATTTCATCAAAAATGATGAAAAAGTGCGTATTTACATCTCTAGGAGTCTTGGAGTAAAAATGGCAGAAAAATAGGTGAAATGCACACAACCTTTGATTCTTCCCTTTCTCAACTCTAGATTAGAGTTGTCCACATGTTTTCCTAGTGCAACAATGCTAAAGGTGAGGTACATAGGCAAGTTTCCAAACAAGCGCAGACCTTCCACGTGCCTTGGGCCCAAGAAAATCATATTTTGACCTTTGAAAAGTCTCAGTATAAAAGGAGCCAGTGGAAGCCTCCACGTGTTTCCTTGGCACACCTTTGGTATAGTCCTCAAAAGTGGAGACCCAAACAAGTGTGGGCTCACGACGTTTCTCAGTTTAGTAGAATTGTTAAAAAATTTGAAGGATCAGTGAGAAGGCGCCATATGTCTAGGGTATAAGATAGTTTTCCTTGGCCATTGGAAAGTCCAAGTATTGGCGAGTGAGCAAAGCCTCCAATTGTCCTCCTAGAGCTTCTTTAAAATGAAATTCAGGGGTCGATCCCCAAACAAGTGGTCACTCCATGTGTCTCGGGCCTTAGAAAATTGGTTTGAAAAGTTTAGGTATAGAGAGGAGCTGGTGGAAGCCTCCACGTGTCTCCCTGATGTAACTTTGAGATGGTCCCAAAATTGGAGACCTTGAACAAGCGCAAACCCTCCACGTGTCCATGGTTTGCCAAAGCTATACTGGCCAAATGAAAAAAAATGTCTAAGTCTGGGCAAGGTAGTGGAAACCTCCACATGCCTCCCCGACGCAACTCTAAGGCCAAACCAAAGGGGAATTTTCAGATGAGAGTCGGCCCTCCATGTGGATAAATTTTGAGTTGAAGCAGGCCTTACGGTTTTCAAAGTCTCCTCGAGTCATATCCAACCAGAAGGGCCACATTTCCATAGATTCTTAAATATAAATTTGACAGGGGAAAACACACATGTCAAACCGTAAAATGAAGGAAATTTACCATTTGCACTCGGAAATGAATTTGTATTTCAAGACAAAGAGTTTGGAAATGATATAAGGCCTAAATATGATCCTCCAATCCACATCCAATCATGTTTCCATAGATATTGGGACAAAAATTGATAGGGAAAACAAAACGTGCCTATGGAAGAACAGAAGGAAGGGAAAAACCCGATTTTACACCCAAGTTACAAATATTTTCACATGGAGAGAGGAATGAAAAACAAATTTTGGACTTTAAGTGATCCTTGACTAAGGAAGGGACTGATCATGGAAACCAAATGAAGGACAAAGCTTTCATGCATCAATACGGGGAGATAGAAAAGATAATAAAGCACGAAATTGAGGAATTTCAAGGACAAATGGGGTGAGATCAAATTAAGCACCAACATGATGATTCTTAGTAAGTTTTTGTTTTTGGACTCTTCTTGGCCATTACCCTAAGGGTAATAGTTTGATGAAGTGTTGAGGTATATACCATTCTTGATAGTGCATTTGGTGATCCTTGTACCAGGAAATGCCAATACATTATCTGATATGATAGTGGTAGGGAATCCAAACCTAGTGACTATCCCTTCATATAAATCCATGATATTGGATTCATTTTCCTCCTTAAATGCCACTAATTTAGTCAACTTAGTGAAATATTCTATTTCCATAAGTATCCACTTGTGGCCTTGACATGAATGTGGGTTAATCACTCCTATGAAGTCTAATCCTATTTGCATGAATGACTGATCTACTAAAATTAGATGAAGGGATAGGGCTAATAACCTTTCTTTCCCTATGAAGAATACACACTTTTTACATTTCTTGATCCATGAGTAGCAATCACTAAGCATTGTAGGCCACTAGTAACCAGCCTTCATGATTTTGAGAGTTGTTACTTGAGGAGAAAAGTGGCCTCTGCTTCTCCATCATGGAACTCATGCAACACCCTCTCAATTTGGCCTATCCCAATGCACCTCAATAGAACACTATTGATGTCTTTATTGAACAAAACACCATCGACCAACACATATGGAATGGATTGTAATCTTAAGTATCTCATCTTTGCTTTGTGTTATCCCTCTAAAGTGCACCCTATAGAGAGATGGATGGAGGTTTTCTAAGCTTACAAAATTTGATCTCTCACTTTTTTAGATACAATGGAAACACACGAGGTCTGTGGTATACCTATTCTACGGTGAGTCTTTGGTATCAAGGTCATTTCATTGTTGATGTATCCTAAATTGATTTTGGGGTTTAAGGGTAAAATATTACTTGTAAAATGATTAAAACTAAGGTGATACACCAAATTTTATGAGGCCCTTAACTAAGTATATGCAAAACTGATGTGGGAAGAATTTTTGATGCACACACCTATAGTTTCCTATAGAATATGTAAGGAAAAGCACTTGGTTATATTGAGGAGAAAATCACAATAGTACTAATAAGTTAGCAAGTAGATTAAAATTATGCGAAGAATTGAATTTTCTCTAGGGTAAGATAATTGATTAGGGAATTTTAATTCACAAGATTAATATGATGAAACACAAGAATGAAAATAACTTGGAAAGGCAGAAAATATTTCAACCGAGAGGGAAAAAGTAGCAAAATTTTCTTGATACTCCTATATCCCAAAATTCATCTAGAAGTTCTCCTTGTGCTTTGCAAAGGCACACAATATATAGCAAAAATAAAATCCACCCTCTTCCTAAAAATAGCCTAAGGCTTGTACTCACCCATGCATTCTATTTTTATCCTTTATTTAATAATAAATAAAGGAATAAAAATAGACCATGCAATTACAAATAGGCATTATTAGCCTTGATTACAATATAATCAAATTGAAGTTGATTGTTCTATTTTTAAGAAGAGAAGGATGAATAAATTGCTAAAAATAAGATTATTTGCTAGGCATGTCTCTCTCCACGAACATGCAAATTCTATTTTTACAAAGGCATGCCATTTTCCTCCCTATGAGTGAGTAAAATTTAAAATTCCAACTAACCATGGTCGAATCTGCTGAAATCATATTTTTATGCCAAGATATTGCAACTTAATCGATTTCTGGCAATTAAATTTATTAGCTCCAATCGAGCTAGAAAATTTCTGTAAAGTTCTCCCCTGGCTGCCATTGATAACTATCTTGTGTTCTTTGTGTAAATCCACCATTATTACAGACTTAAACTTAGCTGAAGTTTCTCCTGAAGAACTTTGCATTTAATTATCTCAAAAAATGTCTTGTATGACAAATTTAATACAAAACGGCCTGGAAACCATTTCTCATCATTTTCTGATAAAAAATGTTTATTTTGAATACTTAGCCCACCAATTAAATTTTAATCTAGGCCCAACACGTGTTTGAGTTAGGTCATAGTGGGCTCTCGAATTAATTTTATGACTTTTGCACTTTTATGGAAAAGGCTCAAAAATTAAAAATGCCTGATGGCCCGCTTTCTCGATTTCACCTTTTGATCCTTTAATGGAGTCACTGAGTTGACTTAACACTTTTCTTCCCCTTCTTTAAAAAAAAAAATTTAAAGTCTCAAAATACTCCAATGCTCGAACTTCCACTTTCAATATGATGCTTTGTTTGGTCCTTGGGCGGAGCTGCGGGGAAATTTTATAAATTTAACCCTTTTAACAAAAGGTTCAAAGTTTCAAATTTGCCCAATGACCCGCCTTTTCAACTTTTGATACATTGAATTTCTCCGGCGGAGTTTCGGGCTGCTTTAAAACTTTGTTCCTTTTTGCAAAGCTTAAGGTTTTAAAGGATTTTTTTTTTTTTTTTTTTTTTCCCTTCTACTTTTGGACCTCTGCAATAAAAGGGCCACGTGTAATCTGTGGACTTGTGGGTGTGTGGACTTGAGGATGAAACTTTTACAATTTGATTTTTTGAATTTTGACTAAGTTCGACTACCATTTTGATTGGACCCTTTTGCATTGATTTTTATGACTCATTTCAAATCATCAATCTCTAATCCTTTGATTCATGGCCATTGATCTCCAACCCATGATTAGGGTTTCTGACTTGTAATTAATTTGGTCGGTGAAAACTTAACCATGGTGGTTGTATTGAAATTGGGGATCGATCTAGAGACGTTGATCTATGTCCTTGTCGATTTATGGCCATCGATCCTCTGATCATTAACTCAGAGTGAGTTAGGTTACTTTGGATCGTTGATGAGTAAAACACTTGAAACCCTAATCTTTTGCATTTTCATTCTTGAGCTCTAGTCGAGCTAAATGAACTCTGTAATATTTTTTTAATGAGCAGCCATTGATGAAGCCTTCAAGCTCTGTTACTTGGCTTTCTTCACGAGATCTGGTTGATTTTTAACTAGTTGTCATTGTCTTCAAGCTCAACTTTTCTTTAAAAGAGATCTCTATGCCTGTAGGAGCTCTGTGAAGATTCTATGCCCGTCATTGTTGTTTTTGAGTTGATGTGCAAAAAATGTTGAAATCTAGATAGTTCTTGATCTTTGAGAAAATTGTGCAAAAATTTGTAAGTTCATAACTGTGGTGAAATTTGAAGGCATTATCAAGATGTACCCATATCTCGAGCTCTAAGTATGTGCTATGAATTGATTTTGTGAATAATTGTGGAGTTCATTCTACCTGTTGGGTTCCTTGATTTTTTTACATATTGTAATGTTGGTCGTCCTAGTTCGAAGCTTGGTATAGCCCTAAATTTTGAACCTATATCCTTTTGCTTTCAGTTTCCTCTTGTTCTTTTATGAAGCCATTCTGAGATTTCTTCATGGGTTTTTTCATTTCTGTTACTAGGGGAACTGAAATATGCCATTTCTTTGCATTTTGTGTTGTCGAATTACTTTCTCAGTCAGAAGAATCCCTGGTCATGAATTGAGTTGTTCTGATGTTTGAGCTATCAGGATCCTCTAGTGTGCTGGAACTACTCATGGTGTTCATTTGTGGAGAGCCTTCGAGCTTTAGTTATGCATGCTTAGCCTTGTGGAAATTGTTATCTGAATCTTTTGAGTCTCTATTTTTGAGTATAGAGTTTGGTTTTTCCTTAGGACCTCTGCGCCTTGGAGTTTTGACATTCATTTCATGTGACCCCTTGGTTTGATCTTGGCCATTTCAAATTGAAACTTGTTTTTGAGTTTTTTCTCCGAACTAGATGACCCTATTTCTAACTCGATTTTGATACACCTTAATGGGTTCTTTGACTGGAGCATGAAACTGTAATTTTCTCTTGGATTCACCACTTAAAACTGATTTTCAATGGGAATGAAAACTTTGAAAGAAGACTTTGAAACAATCCTTAGCCTAAATGTGCATATAATTTGATTCAAGGGTTTTCAAACCATACCTTATGAATTTGGTAATATCATCATCATATCTGATATATGTAGTGAAATTTCTTCTTTGATTGATTCTACCCCTAGAAGTATGATTGTTTGGAAATTGAGTATCCTCTAGTTAGATGTAATAGGCTTGGTTTTATCATTTGTTGGTACTGTATACATTCTAATATTCAGATCTTGAGCCTTTAACAGCTTACTAAAATTCTGAGCCATGTATCTTTTCAACCACTATAACCTCATAACTTGTAGAAGTTTACTACCTAGTTTGTAGTCAGAGTTCCATATGATTATCTGGATTGAAGCTTTATTACTTTATACTTGTGCTTGGTAGCTGTAATAGATATATTTTATAAAATTTGAAATCATAGAATGTATAACTTTCCCTTTTGAAATTGATTTGATGTTGGAAACTGAAAATTGTAATTGTTATTTGATCATAGTTAGCTCTTCTATTTTTAGTATCACTTATATGATTTATATACATCTATAGAAGTGTGTATTAGTTGAAAACAACATGATGGAATGGTATAAATCCATTTTACATGGCGAAGCTCTGTTAAAATTTTACCAAAATTCCTTTCCTTTGGCTGAAATCAAGAAAATGTACCTATTCTCAGAACTCCGTATTCGCACACTTTAAGAAAATAGTTAGAAAAATTAGGCTTTTTGGCCTCTCTTATGTCCATGTTTCTTCTTTTGTTTTCTATCTCTTCTTTCTGATTGAGCTATGCAATGTGATCTTTAGGAACTCCATATATTCTGTTGGTTAGAAATCTATATGTAGGAATTATGAGAGTTTAGGAATATGGATTAACACGAAGCTCTTTATTAATGTTTCTTTTCTTTTAGTTTTAAGGTACCATGCTTTGAATTATGGAGACAAAGATAAAAGAAGTTGGGAAAGATATCTTGGCACATCAAGGAACAAACAAATGCAATGATGTGTTTGCTTTTACTCATTTGCTTTCTATTTCATGCATGTCTACCTCTTACTTTAGTAGATGTACTTTACTTTTCAGTTACATCCCATGGCTTGTGTGGGAAACATTTGACCTTCCTTGTGAATAAAACATTGAATTCTTAAAATGAGTTGTGTATTCCCTTCTACATTCTAGCTTCTCTGTATGGATTGTATAATGAAATAAACAAATCAGTAACATAATTGAATGTCTTAATCATGAAGGAAAGAACATTGATGAGAACTTGTAACATTTAGTAATGAACCCTAATTTTCTAATATCTATATTTATGTTTGTTGCTTCAAAACTCAAACTTCACCTACTCTGTAATTTGTCATCTTCATCAAGACAACACAGCTGTCCTTCAGGGATTTTTGTTCTTTTGCTGAAGATGGCATGAAATTGTAGACTATGTGATCTGTTATGTTTTGTGATAGCACACATAACTGTAGATTTCATTTAATCTTATAACTAATTCAACAGTAACTAATAATCATCAGAACTTCCTTAGCTTAGGTATACTTCACCCATGACTTTCATCGTAATGATGAAGTTTTGAGTTGCCCATTTGTGCAAAAGTGTAAAAATTGTCAATTTTTTAAGATCCCTGTGAGGGAAAGCTGCCTACTAGCTTAAAGACTAGTGCCTTGCTCTTGTCCATTGGGCATGAAGTCCAAAGCATATAACCAAAATTTTCCTTTTCGAAAGGTCCAACCCTTCCAAAACAAACTAAAACTGGGAAAGGATCTAGTAAACCAAATCACGTGCATGAATGCACTTATTGAATTGAAAAATGATGCAATGTGTAGAAACTGCACTTATTGAAGGGAAATCCTACTCTAACAATCACTATAAGATATTCAATAACAGTGTTTGAGAAACATACCATTCACAGGAATGGGAAGTTCCTCTCCATTTAGCTTCGAAAGCTGAAAAGCATTGTGTTCCTTGCTAGCTGAAATCATGTAAGGACCACTCCAGAGTGTATCAAACTTTGAGTGTCTTCCTGGCTTTGCATGATCAACATCCCACTTTAACACAATATCTCCTTCATTGAAGACTCTAAATTTGGCTTTCTTGTCAAAAGTATTCTTCATTTGTTTCTGATTCTTTTCCATATTCAAATGAAATTTATCTCTTAACTATTGTAATTCCATTAACTCTACATAATGAACCTGTAATGGTTCATTCTCAACCAACTCCATTTGATCCATAAAATCCAATTCATGTAACTCAACTGAAATAAGCATTATTGCTTCTTTCCCATACACAAGTTTGTATGGTGAATTACCAAATGATATTGTAGGAGTCACTCTGTCAGCCCAAAGTGTTGAATTCAACATCAAATGCCAAGCTCTTTGATTATCCTTGAGTGTTCTTTTGATGATCCTTAACAGATTCTTGTTAGTACTCTCAGCTAAGCCATTACCTTGTGGGTAATAATTAGATGAAGCACTCAAATAAATTCCATGTTTGATAGCCCAATATGTTATCTTAGCACCAAGAAAAGCTAAAGCATTATCTGATATGATAGTTGTTAGAACACCAAATCTATAAACTATACCTTCATAAAAGGATAGTATTGAGGCTTCATTAGCATATTTTAAAACTACTGCTTCCATCCATCGTGTAAAATAATTTGTAGCAGTTAAGATCCACTTGTTCCCTTGTGATGAGGGTGGGTTTATCATGCTGATAAAGTTAAGACCCCACTACATAAAAGGTTGTAAGGAAACAAAGCTAAATGTTCTTTTCCGACAAAGAAAGCACACTTTTTACACTTTCTAATCCATTCAAAATAGTCTTTGAATATGCTAGGCCAATAGTAACTAGATTTCATAATTTTTAAGGTTGTGGTACATGTTGAGAAGTGACCTCCTATAGGTCCTTCATGGAATTCTGATAATATTTTCTAAACTTTATCATAATCAACACATCACAAAAAAATTCCATTTATATCTCTTTTGAACAACACACCATCAATAAAGATATAATGTACAACCTATAACCTGAAATATCTTTATTTATTTTTGTCCATACCTTCCAGATAGGTGCCATGCTATAGATAATTAACCAAATCAGTCATCCATCTTGATTCCTAAATCTTGTGAGTGAGCTCAGGCTGTTGATTTCCTGGTTGAACCATTATTTTTGATTGCTGATACGTGATTTCAGCATGTTATTTTAAATCATCTAGTTCTATAACTTGTTTTTTTCCATATCAGTAATTAGATGCTCACATAAACCTTTCCCTCAAACCGTCTTAGCAACTCGAATATCAACATCATACTCCATGACCTTTGTTATCTAGTTTTCTCTTTTCTCATTCAACTCCTTATTTAGTAAGAATGCTTTCACACTTGGATGAGAAACAAGAACATGGATTTTATTGTTTGAAATCATATACTTGAAATTATTTAGTCCTATGACTACTAAAAGTACCTATTTTTCAAGAAATGTGTACCTTATTTTGTAATTATGTAGACTCTATCCAAAGAAAGTAATAGGTTTGCTCAATATTTTCATCATTGACTTGAGTTAATATAACTGAGATTGTTTCAGCTCCTCCGCAAGTGCATACATTGTAAAAAATTTTTTCTCAAAATTTGGATTTGTAAGAGTAGGAGCTTGAGAGATAACTACTTTGATTGATTCAAATCCTTCTCTCCCTTCACTTTGGTCAAACAACAATTTTTCTCTTTCTTTAGCATAATTGTGAGTGGTTTAACCAATGGTGCAAAATCTGGATCAAATCTTCTAACAAAGTTGATTTTTCCAAAAAACTCTGTAATGCCTTCTTATGATGGGAAATGATAGTTGTGATATGGCTTTGATCTGAAAGGATCAATTGTTAAACCTTTCTTAGAAACAATATGACCAAGTAGTTTACCTTGATGTACTAAAAAGATAGACCTCATTGGATTCAAAGTTATTCCAAATCACCTGCACAACTGAAAATTCTACCTTAGATGTATCAGATGTTCCTTTGAATTTTTGAGAACATGGTAATGTCATCTAAATAAACCAGAATGCATTTATTTAACAATTTCTAGAAATCCATGTCCATTGCACATTGAAACGTTGGACTAGCATTTGAAAGACCAAAAGGAATCCTTTTGTAAGCATAAGTACCCCACTTGGTGGTAAAATCTATTTTATATCTATCTTCTTCCCAGACTAAAATATGATTATATCCACTATAACCATCTAGGAGAGATAATCTATCTACACTAGAAACTTTTCTCAAAATCTTTTCCATATTTGGGAGTGGGTAATTATCTTTAATGAAGCCTTATTAAGATATTTGAAATCTACACATAGTCGATTTCACCATTCTTCTTCCTAACAAGAACAAGGTTGGCTACCTTTTGCGAGAAAATTTCATAGGTGGACAAACTTGTGGATTTCTTGCCAATCTCGGGAATCTAAGTCCCTCTACTTAACTAGTGCCTTGTTGTCATATGTGCATGCTTTGGAGAAAGTGTGGATTTTGTGGTGGTATTTCGAATGGGGATCCAATAGGAGCACTCCACCGACCTGTGATAAAGATAGCAATCTCTTGCTAGGGAAGTCTTTGTTTGTAGAGCAGAAAGGGGAATGAGAAAAGAGGTAGGAGAAATAATGTTGTAGGTAGAAAATTAGATTCCTACACACACACTAGTTAGAAACTTCAACACATGCATTTATTGGAAGAAACAACTCTGCAAATAGAAACAAGACCAAATAGAATTCACCGATCACCATGTATTAAGAAACCCCTTAGTCAAAGAAATATAGAAACTCATTCTTCTTGTCTTGATTGCTCAAATCAAAGTTGTACATAATGTGGGAATGGAAGAAATTTAGAGGGGAAGAGATTAGAAGAAAATGTCTATCTCATTTGATTTCTCTAGGTACAATGCACTCTTGAGTCTACAAGATCAATTGCCAACCCCTTGAAATGGGAATGTCTTTACAATTTATAGAATAGAATATGACTCTTCATCTTCCTCATGACCTTTCAAATACCTTAATATGACTTAAGAGTGTTTATATTCCACTTCAAATATTTAAGTCCTTTTATAATAGCAAGGTGACTTAATTTACATTATGTTCTAAAGTTTCTTAAGTCATATTAAAAGTGTAAACCCCAACATGAAATTAGAATATTGGGAAAGTGAGAGAAAAATTTGGGGGAAGAGAGAGAGAGAAAGAGAGGGAGAAGAAGAAGAGGAGATGTCATTCCCGATGAAGTATATTGATCCTCGTTGATGGAAAACTCCAAATATAGTGAAAATATGAATATTTGAACTCCTTGCATAGATGTGAAACTCCTCCAAATTATCTCACGAATGCTCGCTAAGTTGAATGAGCTAAGGTGGATCTTGAATACCCTGTGAAAATGACTAGGATACTCCCGAACAATGATGTCCCCCTGAATGATTATCATTATACATCCCATTGTGCCAAAAATTTTCTTTTAGTGTAACTTACTATTCTTAGTAAGTGTGAAAAAGTAACTCTCTCGATCCTTTCTTTGAGTGTTGTGACATTGATTCCCCTTTCTCCCTGCATTACTCACTCCTTTGGATCAAAATTCTAGTTTAAGAAGGTGCTCGAGGGCACACTTACTATTTTTAGTAAGTGCCAAAAATTTCCATTCTGGTGGATTCTCAGTTGTAGTGCACCTGTAATGTCTTCGTCTTCTTCGTAGGTTCTTTTATCGATGACTTTCCCAAAATAGCAGTTCCTATGTCGTAGACTTGTTATTTTTAGAAATTTTACCTCACGGGAGTCGGATTAACGTGGAACAAAATTTTTTTTTTATATGGGTTTTTCCCAATATAATCCCTCTACAAAAATTTTGGCCCACCAACTTAATAATCCAATCGAGGGAGACTTTAAAGTTTTAATTTTTCAGACTTGGTAGTGCTTAGGCAATGCAACCATTAATGGACCTCAAAATTACAGGTCTGCTTTTCTCTTTCATTTGTGAAGAAAATTGTATTTTTGATGTGGGTTTTTTCTTCTGGTGCTTCACCTGCAATCTTACTTTCAACCGGAAACCGGTTTGACAGAAATCCACTTCTTTCTTCGTTGAGCCAAAAAGGAGATTTCTTCATTGTATAGATTCTCTCTCTCACACATGGGGGTTTTAAGGTGTTATTCTTGATGGCCTTGGGTAGAGGAATGAGTATAAAAATATATCTTGTTGTTTCATGCATCTGTTTGGGATATTTCTTCAACTTCTCATTTCATGGCTATGGAGTTTTCTCCATTTTTCTTTCTTGCTCAGGCTCCGTGCTTCCTTTCGTATGTTTGATGAGGATTCCTTCTGAGACCTGCACATCACTATGGGGAATGTGTTTCATTTCTTGGGTTGAGCAGGTCTGAGCATTTTCAATGGTGGAGTGATGGAATAATGTTGCAGAGGAAGTATGGAGGAATGAAGTGCACATATAACTGTTAGAAGTTAGAAGCAGGAAAAAGAGGCACTTGGAAATTTTCAAAAAGATATGAAAAGGTAGGGCTTGGGTGCATTTTTCCATGCTTGATGTCCTTGACCTTAGGGACATGAGGGTCATCAATTTCCACAATGAGAAACAGGTGACACGTGGCACTAGATCTAACAAAAGGGAATGAAGGAGGAAAAAGCTGATTTGAAGCACTGGGAGTGAAAGGAGGTCACATGGGTGTCCACAAGAGTCCTCCTAGGGGATGGGAAAATTTTTACATGTCTAATGTACCCCACCTCAGGTACATAAGGGAATTAGTTTCACGGTGGTACTGGAGGTGACATGTGGCGCTTGATCCAACGACAGGAATGCAAGCTCCAAATAAGCACTGGGGCTGAATTGTGGTCGCGTGAGTGTCAGAAGACTCCTATGGGGATGGGAATATTTTTCAAGGTCTTATGTGTCCCACCTTAGGATCATAAGGGAATCAATTTCACACAATGGTCCCTGGAGTGACAAGTGGTGCCCGATCCAACGATAGGGGATGAATACTCTAAGAATGCACAGGGCTGAAGCGTCAAGTTCGAAGGTCATATGAGGGCCCAGAGAGGTCACATGAGGGCTAGGTGAATTTTCCAAGGGATGATGTACTGTAACCATAGGGACTTGGGGCATGAAATCCCGCCAGGCTCCTAGTGCTGACACGTGTCCTCTTGAAAAAATGACTAAGTCCTGAACTACCTTTGAGAGCGTAACTTGGAATGAAGATAACTTGAGCTCTCGGTGGAATTTCTTGGTGAAATTTTATATGATTATAACTTAAAATGGAATTTAAATCCAATTATGTGGCTCTTGTATCTTAATTAGACCATATGATCCCTAAAATTAGATTTTTTATCCGGGACTCCACTTGTGCACGAGAAAAATTGCCTTCCAATCAAATGCGCTAAGGTGTTGTGAAATATATTATTTCACCATCATGTAGGTCTTGGAATAATATTTATGAAGATGTTTAGTTTTACTTCAAACTCCATCCAGAGCTCCTAGAATCTTCTTCTGAAGCTTAGCAGTTGTTTTAGGCCTATGTACCACCTAGGCTTGTGTACCTTGTTTTTTACTCAGACTGCTCCAAGTATTGTAGAACTTCCCTAGACCTTCTAAAATAATTTCCATGATGTTCCAAGGTATTTCATTTACCTTTATGTTGATTTTTCTCTTGCTCCGCTCCAGGGGTTGAATCCATTCACAGGAAGGCCAACGATAGCCCTTCCCAATACCGCGTAAGATAGAATCTTTTTAGAACTCCCTAAAATCACCTAGGTGGAATGAGTGAACTTTACTATATCACCTAAGGGATAGATTTGATATCAAATAGGGGTGATCAGACTTTATGGATTTGACCTAGGGTGCCTAGGAATGAAAAATTTGCCATAGGGGTATAATTGTCGTGCTTGAAACTTCGATTTCCCTTTGCACATTTTCATGACAACATTACCCAACTTGAATGATTAACTAGAAAGATGATACCGATTCAATTAACTTAGATAATTCTTTCCTCATTAGAGGCTCTATTTGGGGATTCACTGAGGCCTCTATTTCTATCTAACAGGTTTAGAATTTGTTTTGTAATCTCAATTGTATGTTGTGCTAAATCGGGATCACATACTTTTAAGTCTTTCTATTTGTAACCAAAAACATCCTTAAATTCTTTGTAAAGATCAATAAATGAATTTTTCAGCTGAGGAACATACCATTCCAAGAAATATCTCTTTCCCTTCATCAACTGAGATCTCTTCGTAATTATCAGCGTGAGTTGACATTTTAGTCTTGACCTTTCTTAACTAATCGTCAGTGTTGAAGATGTCTTCCAATGTGACTAGACCTCGAGGTAGTTTATTTGTCTTCAATTGAACAATCTGGTCACCATATAAGTGATGTAATTTATCTGATTAACTATAGAAAACTCATCTTCTTGCTGTAAAAACCTATAGATTTGATCATCACTTTCAAAAACTTTCCAATTTGAATCATTATCAAGTATTGAGGGCCTGACAATTAACTTTATATGAGGCTGGATTTTTCTATTTTCAATCTATTCCAGCACTTCAAAACTAGCCCCAACTATTACAAGTCTATTTGCATGCTTGTTTTTAGCTCTAGGAATAGACTGAATGTTAATAGCATCGAAATATTCCATTAAGTCTAAAACTCTATGTCTGTAAGACTTCATTAATGGATTATTACAAAATTGAAATTTCTTACTTGATTAGTAACCAAATTAGAGTCACAAAAATATGTAGATTTTGATTCCTTTCTTTCGGCCCAAATTAAGCCACGAATTAAAGCTTCGTATTCAAACTACATTACAAGTACATGAAAATTGGAGATTCAAAGTTGATAAATACCTCTTGTTCATTGGGGAAGTTAGCATGAGACCTTATCCATGTCCCTTCTTGTTCTTAGGTCCATAAAAATGAAGCTTCCAAATCCCTTCTAATGAATCTTCTATTTTGGATAGCAAGGGAACTAGTGTATTTTCTTCATACAGACATTACACAGTAAACATGTGTTCTTCAACTTCCTTAAAAGGATCATGAGCATGTTCTTCCACTGTCTTTTCATCCATAAACATGTTAGAAACACCATCTAATGCTAAAACATGAGCTACCTCATCAAAATTAGACTGATCTAGGGCTGAATAATTAGCCACTGCATTTGAAGAGTGAGGATCAATGTGAAATCTGGCCAATGGCTCTGAATTGATAGTAACTTTGGTACCATAATGAGTAGTGAAAATAAGGACCAATCTAAAGAGAGATAACCTCCTATTTTTGCTATGAAGTCTCTAGATAAGCATAAAGCAAAGTATGGAGGCAAATCCACAACAATAACATCTTGTAGAATAGAAACATTTGGGCAAGCATGTAACATCACTTCTAAATTTTTATTATACCAATTGTATTAGTTACAGTTCCATCAAGTTGTAAGACACTCCTTTCTGTAGGCTCATACTACAAACCCAATTTTTCTGCAATCACTTTTGGCATAACTGTGCTACTTGCACCATTGTCCACCATGCAATTATGAACTAGATGTTCTCCAATAATCAATGACAAATAAAATGTTGGTGGCTTCTTGATATCATGAGCATTCATAACTTTCTGGATCATCCACTTAACTTCTTTAATGTGCTCTTGTTCAAACATTCCAAGCACCACATCTACCTTATGAACTTCCTTTTCTAGTTGTTTTTGAAGAAATCTACAACTTAGCTAGTTCATGAGAGAGTAAATCTTGTTGTCAGAATACTTAGAGCATCCCACATTGAGATGTTAACGTTATGATTTTTCATTACATCAAAAATACATTGAAGAAAGCAATAGTTTTAGAAACAGATGCAACTATCTTAGAGAAGTCCTTAGCAAAAACTGATTCTGCTTCAGTTGCCTTGGATATATGAGGTATAAACAGTCTTCTTGGATTAGGATATAGCTATTTTTGATGGCTTTTATCAATTGGAACACTTGTTGTTTTTTGAGGAACAACAGAGTTGTTGGTTTACTTTGGGACTGTAGATATTGTCTTATTAGTGATAGTAGGTAGTATAGGCCTATTTTTTTTGTTTTTGACTTTCAACAGCTTTCCCTTGAGCCCTAGTAGTGACTACAATGAAATCCTTCTCATTAAAAATGACTAAATTTTGTTCAATTGCTTTCTAAACATGAGTTCCTTGTTTCCCATCCTCCATTTGAGGCATGAACAATGTTTCAGATTGAGGTTGTACAACAAGATTTAGATTTAAGAAAGCATTTTGGAAATTTACAGCTGTATGAGGTTGATTGCAAGGTCGACACCAATATTTTGTTTCCATATTAACTAGGACTAAAGTGTTAGATGAACTAGGAGCCTTTGGGTCAAACTGCCTTTGTTGGTAAGGCTGCCTATAATTTTGATTATGTTGATAGGGATGCCTATTTTGCTGATTCTGTTGATTTTGCTAATAAGGAGCCTGATAGGGTCTACTAGGTAATGTAATTCATCTCTTAGTTGAGGTCAATTTATTTCCCATAGTTTTCAAAGCTTTAAATACATCATCTGATGGAGCTACAACAATAGGTTCTATGATTGTAATAGGTTGAGGAATAGGTGCTAAATCTGCCAAAAAGGGCATTGAAGGCCTTGGTGCCAATTTTCCAGCTTGAATAAGACTATTTTCAGCTTGGATAGTGATATCGTAGGTTTCGGGAGTGTCTCTCCCCATTAGTTAAATCATAGTTGAGTTATCATTATTTAATGCCCTAAGATAATAAAGGAAAGCATGATTAACTTGGGCTTGGCATTTGCTAGAATTCTTTCCCAAGTTATGGAAAAATAGATATGTAAAGTGGACATAAATCATTGGGAGCTCTTTTAATAGTAGAAAACTTTCAATGAGATATAAATTATTTGAATTATCCTAGAACTGTTTCAACAACTTTTCACCTAAGTTATCATATGTTCTTATGCTTCCAATTTCTAGGTTTCTGTACCATTAGAAGGCCTTCCCTTTAAAATATGTAGCTAAAAGTATTAAATCCATGTCTTCATGAGTAATATTATGGAATGCACATATGGTTGTGACATATTTGATATGTTCAAAGCATGTGTAACCTGATTTTCACCCATGAATGATGAAAAAAATTCATGCCAAAGCATTAGGGATGTCATGGTAAACTAGAATTACTAATGGACAACCATTAGTAAAGGTCACAAAATTCCTTGGTGGTTAAATAGCCATTTGAAAAACTGGGATGTTAATAGAGAAATTGATACATGGTCAAGGAATATCGGAGGAGGGTTATCAAAACCAGGTCCATTATAAGCTAAAGTATTACCAACTCTTATCCTTCTAAGAGAATTAAAGGGTAAAGAAACAAACTCGGGAAGAATTCCTCTAACCGATGATCTTGTAGTCACTTTAGGCATGGAACATGTTGTAATACTAGTCTTATATCAGCTTAACAAAGTCGCCAAAAGATTTTAAAATCTTTAGAATAAATTGTTCTAGCTTGCTCCCGAAAATGACTTTGTAACTGTTGTAAATCTGTTATAGATCTGTTGTAGAATTTATAACTTGCATGCAGATATGATTCGTTGTCCCACTAAGCGTGCCAAAAACTATTATCTCTCAAAACTGCACCCTGTAGAGAGATGGCTACAGGTTTTCTAAGCTTACAAATTTGATCTCTCACTTTCATAGATACAATGGAAACACCTTAGGTTTGTGGGTATACCTATTTTGAGGTGAGTCTCGGTATCAAGGTCGGTTCCTTGTTGATGTATCCTAAATTGATTCGGGGTTTAAGGGGTAAAAGATGATTGTAAAATGATTAAAACTAAGGTGATACACCAAATTTGTATGAGGGATTTGACTAAGTATATGCACAACTGATGTGGGAAGAATAGTTTTTGCTGAATATATAAGGGAAAACACATGATTATACCTTGACATAGAAAATCACAATAGTACTAATAAGTTAACATGCACATTAGAATTATGTAGAAGAACTAAATTTTCAATAGGGTAAGATAACTGCTCAAGGAATTTTAATTCACAAGACCAATATGATGAAACACAAGAATGAAAATAACATTGAAAGGTAGAAAATACTTCACACTCGGAGGAAAAGCGGCAAAATTTGCTTCACTACTCCTATATCCAAAAATTCCTCCAGAAGTTCCCTTGTGTTTTCTAAAGGCACACAATATATAGCAAAAATAAAATCCACCCTCTTCCTAAAAATAGAGTAAGGCTTGTACTCACCCATGCATTCTATTTTTATCCTTTATTTAATAATAGATAAAGGAATAAAAATAGAGCATCCAATTAAAAATAGGCATTATTAGCCTTAATTACAATACAATCAAACTGAAGTTGACTATTTTATTTTTAAGAAGAGAAGGATGAATAACTTGCTAAAAATAAGATTGCTTGCTAGGAAAGTTTCTCTCCATGAACATGAAAATTCTATTTTTACAAAGGCATGCCATTTTTCTCCCTGTGAGTGAGTAAAATTTAAAATTTCCACTGACCATGGTCGAATCTGGTGAACTCAGATTTTTATGCCAAGATATTGCAACTTAATCGCTTTTTGGTAATTAAATTTATTAGCTCCATTCAAGCTAGAAAATTTCTGTAAAGTTCTCCCCTAGCCACCATTGATAACTATCTTGTGTTCTTTGTGTAAATCCACCATTATTATAGACTTAAACTCGGCCAAAGTTTTTCCTAAAGAACTCTGCATTTAATTATCTTAAAAGATGTCCATGTATGAAAAATTTAATAAAAACAGCTTGGAAATCCTTTCTCATTGTTTTCTGATAAAAAAATGTGTATTTTGAATACTTGGCCTACCAATTAACTTTTAATCTAGGCCCAACACGTGTTTGAGTCAGGTCGCAGTGGGCTCTCGGCTTAATTTTATGACTTTTGCACTTTTTGAAAAAGGTTAAAAATTGAAATGCCCAGTGGCCCGCTTTGCTGATTTCACCTTTTATTTGTGAGTCGCGGGTGACTTAACACTTTTCTTCCCTCTTATTTTTTTTTTAAAGTTCAAAGTCTCAAAATACTTTGATGCTCTGAACTTTAGCTTTCAATATGTTGCTTTGTTTTGTCCTTAGGTAGAGTTGGGAAATTTTATAATTTTAACCCCTTTAACAAAAGGTTCAAAGTTTCAAATTGGCTCGATGACCTGCCTTTTCAACTTTTGATGCTTTGAATCTCTCGGATAGAGTTTTAGGATGCTTTAAAACTTTGTTCCTTTTTGCAAAGCTTAAGGTTTTACAGGAATTTTTATTTTTACCCTTCCACTTTTCCACCTCTACAATGAAAAGGCCATGTGTACTCTTGCGGGCCTACAGGTCTATGGACTTATGGATGTAAATTTTACAATTTGAAAATTTTGGAAATTTGACTAAGTTCGACCACTATTTTGATTGGACCCTTTTGCATCAATTTTTATGACTCATTTTTTATTGTCAATCTCTAATCCTTTGATTCATGGTCATTGATCTCCAACCCATGATTAGGGTTTCTGACTTGTAATTAATCTGAGTCGGTGAAAACTTTACAATGGTAGTTGTATTGAAATTGGAGATCAATCTTGAGACATTGATCCGTGTCTTTTTATTTGTGGCCATCGATATTTGATCATTAACTCAAAGTGAGTTAGGTTACTTTGGATCGTTGATGAGTAAAACACTCAAAACCCTAATCTTTTGCATTTTCATTCTTGAGATCTAGTCGAGCTAAATGAACTCTACAATTTTTTTCTTTTTTTATGACAACCATTGATGAAACCTTCAAGCTATATTACTTGGCTTTCTTCCTGATATCTGGTCAGTTTTTACCACTTTTCATTGTCTTGAGCTTTTCCTTTCTTTAAAAGAGATCCATTTTGTTTTCGAGTTGACTATGCAAATGGTGTTGAAGTCTAGTAGGTTCTTGATCTCCGAGAAACTTGTGCCAACATTTGTAAGTTCATAACTGTGGTGAAATTTGAAGTCATTATAAATATGTACCCATTAAAGCTCTTAGCATGTGTTATGAATTGATTTTGTGATTAAATGTGGAGTTCATTCCGCTTGTTGGGTTCCTTGATTTTTTTACATATTGTAATCTCGGTTGTCCCGGTTCGAAGCTTGATATAACCCTGAATTTTGAAGCTATATCCTTCGATTTCAGTTTCCTCTTGTTCTTTTATGAAACCATTCGAGAATTCTTCATGCATTTTTAATTTCAGTTAGAAGGGGAATCAAATTATGCCATTTCTTTTCATTTTTGTTGTTGAATTGCTTTCTCAATCGGAAAATCCTGGTCATAAAGTTAGTTGTTCGATGTTTGAGCTATCAGGATCCTCTAGTGTGTTGGAACTACTCATGGTGTTCACTTATGGAGAGCCTTTGAGATTTATTTATACCATGCTTAGCCTTGTGGAAATTGATATTTGAATCTTTTGAGTATCTATTTCTAAGTATAGAGTTTGGTTTTTCCTTAGGACCTCTGTTTTGGAGTTTTTGACATTCATTTCTTTCTTGCATTTCATGTGACCCCTTGGTTTGACCTTGGCCATTTCAAATTGAAACTTGTTTCGAGTTTTTTTATGAACTAGATGACCCTATTTCTTATTCGATTTTGATACCCTTAATGGTTTCTCCGAACTAAAGCCTGAAATTGTAATTTTCTCTTGGATTCACCACTTGAAAATGATTTTCAATGGGAATAAAAACTTCGAAAGAAGACTTTGAAAAAATCCTTAGCCTAAATGTGCATATAATTTGATTCAAGTGTTTTCTTACCATACCTTATGACTTTGGTAATATCATCATCATATCGATATATGTAGTGAATTTTCTTCTTTGATTGATTCTACCCTAGAATTATGATTATTTGAAACCGAGTATCCTCCAATTAGATGTAATAGGCTTGATTGTATCATTTATTAGTATTGTATACATTCTTACATTCAAATCTTGAGCCTTTAACAACTTACTAAAATTCTGAGCCATGTATCTTTTCAACCACTTTGTAACCTCATAGCTTGAGAAGTTTACTACCTAGTCTGTAAATGAGTTCCATATGATTATCTAGATTAAAGCTCTATTAGTTTAAACTTGTGCACGATAGCTGTAATAGATATGTTTTCTGATATTTTAAATCACAAAATGTATAAATTTCCCTTTTGAAACTGATTTGTTGTTGGAAACTTAAAATGGTAACTGTTATTTGATCATAGTCGGCTCTTCTATTTTTAGTATCACTTATTTGATTTACATATAGCTGTAGAAGCATGTATTAGTTGAAAAAACATGATGGAATGGTGTAAATATCCATTTTACATGGCAAAGCCCTGTCAAAATTTTACCAGAACTCCTTTCCTTTGACTGAAATCAAGAAAATGTACCTTGTCCATAACCTTTATCTACACACTTTAAGAAAATAGTTAGAAAAATTAGGCTTTTTTGGCCTCTCTTGTGTCCATGTTTCTTCTTTTCTTTTCTATCTCTTCTTTCTAAGTGAGCTATGCTAGTATGATCTTTAGGCACTCCATATCTTCTATTGTTTAGAGATCCATATGCATGAATTAGGATAGTTTAGGAATATGGATTAACCCTGAGCTCTTTATTGATGTTTCTTTTCTTTTACTTTTCAGGTACCATGCTTTGAATTGTGGAGACAAAGATGAAAGAAGTTGGGAAAGAGATGCTTTGCACAACAAGGAATAAAAAAGGCAATGATGGGTTCACTCATACTCCTTTTCTTTCTATTTCATGCATGTGTACCTCTTACTTTAGTAGATGTACTTTACTTTTCAGTTACATCCCATGAATTGTGTAGAAAACATTTGACCTTCCTTGTGAATAAAAATTAAATTCTAAAAATGAATTCTATATTCCCTTCGCATTCTAACTTCCTGTATGGATTGTATAATGAACTAAAAAAATCAGTAACATAATTGAATGTCTTAATCATGAAGGAAAGAACATTGATGAGAACTTGTAACATTCAGTAATGAACCCTGATTTTCTAATATCTGTATTTTTGTTTGTTGCTTCAAAACTCAACACTTCACCTACTCTGTAATTTTTCATCTTCATCAAGACAACATGGTTTTCCTTCAAGGCTTTGTGTTCTTTTGCTGAAGATGGCATGAAATTACAGACTATGTGATATGTTATGTTTTGTGACAACACACATAACTACAGATTTCATTTAATCTTATAACTAATTAAACTATAACTAATAATCATTATAACTTCCTTAGCATAGGTATACTTCACCCATGAATTTCATCGTAATGATGAAGTTTCGATTTTCCCATTTTTGCACAAGTGCAAAAAAATCTAAACACTCTGCATTCATTACTTGTGGGCATAAACATACATAGAATTGGTGTACCATTATTTGGTCATTCTTGATAATTTTACGGTAGTAGAACAACCTCTTCATCTCCTTTTGACTCATCAAAGTTATACGGAAGTGATATGCTCACACAAACCTTTGCCATGAACCATCTTTGTCACCTTGATTTCAATATCATATTCCATTACATGGGTGATCCAACCTTCTCTCTTCTCATTCAAGTCCTTTTTTAGGAGAAATTCCTTGACACCAACATGAGACACTAGTAGTTAAATATTGTTGTTCGGGACCAAGTGTCTGAACTTCTTCAAACTCTTAATTACAGCAAGGACATGCTTTTCAAAAAATAATATATTACTTTTTCATCTTCTAGGCTCACATTGAATAATGTTATGGGCTTCTCTAATCCTTCTCTATTCAGCTATACCAAGATAGTTGAGATTGTGTTTGATCCCCAAAATCATACAACATGAAATCCTTTGAGAAGTATAGGTTGATAAGAGTTGGATCCTGTGATATTACATGCTTGATAGGCTCAAAAATCTCATTTCCTTTTGCCTTCAATTTGAATACAAGACACTTCTTAAACATTATTATCAAAGGCTTCACAAGAGTGGCAAAATCAGGCACAAATCTACAAACAAATTTTATCCTTCCCAAGAATCTTTGGAGAGACTTCTTGTGGTGTGGCAATGGAAGTGTTTGGATGGCTTAAACTCTTTTAGGATCAATTATTAACCCTTCTCTTGAGATAATGTGGCCCAAAAATTTTCCCTCATGTGCCAAGAATACACACTTCTTTGGATTCAATGACACTCCGAACCTTCTACACCTCTGAAATACCTACTTGAGGTGGAAGAGATGGTCTATAACATTATTTGAGAAGATGGTGATATCATCTAGATACACCAGAACTATCTTGTTGATTAATCCTTTGAATGCCATGTCCATAGCTTGCTAAAATGTTGCTCCGGCATTTGACATTCCAAATGGCATCTTCTTATAAGCATATGTACCCCATTTGGTGGTGAAGGTTGTCTTGAACTGATCTTCTTCTTTTACCATTATCTAATTATAGCTTGAGTATCCATCTAGCAATGAAAACCTCTCAGAGCTAGCTACAACTTGTAAGATTTTCTCCATTGATGGAAGTGGGTAGTGATCTTTGAGTGATGCTCTGTTTAGATCATGGAAGTCTACACATAATCTGATTTCTCCATTTCTTTTCCTCATAGGCACCAAGTTTGTAACCCAACTTGAATGCTTGATAGGGAAGATGATGCTGGCCTCAATTAGCTTGTTCAACTCTTTTCTCATGAGAGGTTCAATGTGAGGGTTTACTGGCCTCTTTTCTGTCTAAAAGGCTTGGATTCAGGTTTTAATTCAATTGTATGCTCATCCAATATTGGGTTGAAACCTCTTAAATCCTTATAAGTCCATGCAAAAACATCTAGGAATTCTTGAAAAAGTTGAACAAATTCATCTTTCTCTTGTGGATTACTTTGCCAATTTGCAATGTCTTGCCTTCATCTACTAAAATGAGCTCTGAGTATTCACCCTTTACCTAAATGTTTGCTTTATCCTTCAGAACTGATCATTTGGGTTGAATATTGACTCCAAGTTTACAAGACCTTTTGGTAATATGTTAGTTCTCAGGTACACCACTTGGTCACCATATTTATGTTCTAATTTGTCTTGGTTTACGGAGAACTCAACTTATTCTTGTAGAAAATTGACAATTTGTTGATCATTCTCGAAGACCTACCAACTTGTGTTATTATCTGGGATTGTTGGCCTTACAACAACCTTGATATGGGGCTAAGACTTATCACTTTTTTATTCATCAAACACTTCCCTAATTGCTATCGATGCATCACATTTGCATCATTTATTTTCCTGGGTATGGACACAATGTTGAAAGCTTCAAAGTCCTCAATGAGGTCCCATACCTAATTTTTATAGCTCTAAGTAGGTCATTCTTTGCAACATGTTGTCCTTTGACTTGGTTCACAATCAGCTCACTATCACCAAATATTTGTAGATTCTTAATGCCTCTCCTCCTGGCCCAATGAAGTCCATGAATCAAAGCCTCATACTCAGCTATGTTGTTTGAGAAAGAAAACTAGAAGTGAAAAGCTGAGTAATATCTTGTGCCTTGAGGTGAAACAAGCATAGCTCCTCCTCCTGCACCTTGTCTACTTCTTGAGCCATCAAAGAACAATTTCCATACCTCATTATCATCCTTGTGGTCTGGCTTGATGATGCTAGGGAGAGGATGATTCTCTTCATGCAAGCAATAGACTCCTAATTTATATTCTTCCATTTCTTTGTAAGGGTCAAAAGCATGCCTCTTGTTCGCCCATTCATCAAGGGTCAAGTCTGGAATACATCCAACCTTGGTATCAACTTCATGGGTGCTTGGATAATCCTCTTGATCAAATCTTAACAATTTACATTGATTGGACTCGGTGTATGAGGCTCAATATGGATGTTTGAAACAGGCTCATATCTTATTATAACCTTTGCTCCATACCATTTTTTGAATAACATGTGTGACCAATCAACAAAAAAATAACCTCAATTTTAGTAGTGAAGTCTCTTGACAAACACAATGCAAAGAGTGGTGGAAAGTCTATGACTAATACATCTTGCAAGATGGTCACATTGGGACATGCATGTAATGTGAGGCTCAAATATTTGATTACTCCAACTGTTGTTACTATTGTACCATCTAATTGTACCACACCTTTGGAAATGACTTCATATTGAAGACCCAACTAATCAACTATTTATTTTTCATCACAAAGCTACTTGCTCAGAATCAATCATGTAATTATGCACCAATTTATCTCTAATGATCAATGAGATATAGAATGGTGGGGGCTTCAAATTTTACCTTGTTGTCCTCCATGATTTCCTTCAGGTTGAGATGCATTGGTAAGAACTTTCTCTTGCTAATTGAGTGACTGATTTGATGTTGACCAATTTTCCATAGTAGATTGCAACAAGTCTCCCACATTGTCCTCTTCATCTGCTCAATGATGTTGAATGGAGATGAGCTATCTCTCTATTTCCCTTTTCCTTGCATATTCTTCTCTTGCACATGGGTTGTTACAACTGGCACTTGAGCTGGTCTAGGGGGTGGCTTGGGCTGACCTTGCACATTGGGAGCTACACTTTGATTTCCAATACCTTGTGGAGTAATAGAGGGTTGTGGATTACTTGAATTTGATGATTTTCCCTCTCCAATATTCCTTTTCTTGGATCGTGTATTGGAAAATACACTTTGAGAAGGGGCTTGGTTAAATCCACAAAAGTATTCTATTTGCCAATTAACCAACATAGTTTCAGTTGGAGGTGTCTCTTGTTGAGCTTCTTGCTACTAATTTTCCTCTTGACTAGGTTCTTAGGACACACCAATGGTCTATACCATCAAGGCCTAGTTTAGTGCACCATTGAAACACATTGATTTCTTGTGAGGTATATTTAGGGGTAACTTTACAAGTCGTACTCTGTTCTATGTTGTTACGTGTTAGAACTAAAGATTTTATGTTAAAGCTCAATTTGGATCATATGGCGGAATGTTACGGTAGCTTGAGGTTGTCCTTGGTCCAAAAATTGATTTGTGGAATGAATTGGTGGCTTATTTTGTTTGGATGGGGGCCTAGCTTGATACTCAGTTTGAGGCTAAAATTGGCTAGAAATCTAAGCTTGTTGTCTCTCGATAGTCACTAGCTTGTTTCCTAGGTTCTCCAGTTGTTTCAAGACCTCCTAGTACTCTTTTGAAGTGCTTGAAGAAATAAAAGCCTCATTGTTTCTTTTATTTCTAGGGTTGGAATGGGATTCAATTCTAGGGTTTGACTAGTGCTCGAGAATTCCTAATTTTTGATATAGAGGCATAGGTAGCCTAGGTGCAATTTTACCAGCCTGAATTAAACAATTTTCAGCTCTAATGGAAATGTTATAGGCTACAAGTAAGGTTACACCTCTCATGGATTGAATCATTAAAGAAATATCAGAATTTAATGCTTTAAGAAATTATTAGAAATCACCTTTAGCTATTGGTCTCACATCCAATGAAATCCTATCCCATGTCCTTTGAAATCTAAAGTTAAAATCCATCAACTGTTCATTAGGATCCCTCTTAATGGTTGTCAATTGCTCCAATAGAGATAGCTTATCCCCCTTTTCTCCAAATTAATTGTGAATATTTGTACATTGGTTGTCCCGATTTTGAATAGAGCTTGTTGTTAGAATCCTAAACCATTGTAGAGCTTTACCCTTAAATGAATAGGCTAACAATTTGATTGCAATGTCCATCATAATGATTTCATGAATTGTACAGAAATTTGCAATGTCTTGATTGTGGTCACTAGGAGTAGTCTAGTTATCTCTAGTGAAATATGGAATGCTCTTGATGTTGCAGAAATTTGGGCTGGATTTTGTGCATTGAGAGCGAGTGGGTTGCTGCCAGTGAAGTTGACATAGGGATTGGGTTGTGGATGTGCCATTATGATTGCCTAAGAACCCTTATTGATTGAATGAAAGGCCTAGGGGGAGGTGTTGAAAAGTTTATATTTGGTTGAGATGGAGACCTTTGAGATCTTCTTCCTCTTGTCCCTCTATTTGGGGATAAGTGTAGATAGATAAACAATCCTTCTTCTCTAGTTCTTGATCTAGTCTAAATTCTTCTCATGAATCTGGCAAATCTGGGTTGCTAAAACAAGTGGACTTTGCCTCTTTTGGAGTTTTTAGAAGTGTAATTTTAAAGATCCTTACAAGCTGAAAACTTACAACAAGTGCACATCAATCTTGTTACATTAAAATGGAGACTTCTTGGTCCCACTGAGAATGCCAAAAATGTTAGTGAAAAATCACAACACCCCTGAATGTCTACAACTTGATGGGTTGATACTCTCAGTGTGATTACATAACATGGAGTTTTTCCCAAAGTGTGGGAATTTTCAATCGGGAAACCTCTCCTAATGAAGGCTGGTTCCTATTCCTCTTTTTAGGTACACACATAAAATTTTGCGGAGGATATATTATAAAATCTATTCTAACTTTCCAAGGAGATAGGGTTAATAAGATGCAAGAAATTAAACATAAACTAATAGAGGTGATGCACGAAAGGAATGTTGAACACCTTCTTTGCTATTAAACAAAAAACTAGTAAAATGTAATACAAGTAACATGCACGAGATAACGTGGTTGCAATGAAATATCGGGAGGATGCAATGAACATAAGAGAGGTTTTAAAATCACCCAAAAACTTGCATTATTACTTCACAAATTGATATAGATCATTTTAATGGCCTAGAGGAAAAACCTTGCATTATAGTCTTAACAGAAGGTTTTAGTTCTCCATGAATTCATCTGTAGAGCAAAGAAGAAAGGAGAGTGCAAAACAAAATTTCCAACCCTTTATAATGACCCAAGCTCTTAACTTTATAGATGAAGTGAAGAGAGGAGAAGAAAAGGAGGTAGGAAATTTGATTTGGAAGCTCAACCACCAGCCATCAATGCCCCTAAATTTTTTCCTAAAATCTATGAAGTCGAATCTCCATGTCTATTTGGGGTGTTGAAGAAGGAAGAATGGCGGATCAAATCAAATCTGATCTGGATAAAGTGATCGAGATCATGTATTAATGGTGTGAAAGATGTTATCTAGATTCTCACCCACCAAATCCTACTAAAAAAATTATATTATGCTTCCATAGCATATATGAGGTCGAGATATTTCAACGATACAAAATTTATCAAATTTGGAGCAAGTAGATTGAAAGTTATGCCCATTTGAATGTTTGATTGAATCGATAAAAAAATGATGAAAACCAATTTTGCAAAATGGATCCATGGGGCCAAAATTCACTTTTGCCAAATAACTCTGTTGACCCAAAATTGAAATTATGCCTTTTACGCAAAAAATGAAAAATTCTTAAAATCCTCATGAGCCCGTGCCCCCAAAACTTTACTTTTGAAAAGACCCTTTACGATGGAAAGTTTACTTCGGTAGAAAAACATTCATGGCCCGCAACTTTTGACCTTGTACTTGGTGAAGAAACCTCGTGGGCATGCATTCTGCGCTTGAAAACTATGCCAATTTGTTAAAAGTTGCAAAAGTTCGAAATGCCCCACACACCCGCCATGACCCTAATTTACACTTGGGCAAAATTTCCTCTACGGCCCCACATATTAACTTAGCAAAATAAATCATCCCTTGGCTTGCGGACCTGCTATTGTAACTTGTGCCTTTTTTGAAATGTGTAAAAATTCCAAAATATCTCCCACTACCCTGCCATTTTGTAATCTTCCCATTTGGTGAAAAGTCTTCTCAAACTGTTGGCCCACATTTGGCAAAACATCCTTCCTAGGCCTGTCGACATGCCATTTGCAAAATATGAGGAGTTAGAAGGACTTTGTTATATTTTTAGAAAGGGGAAAAAATTTCCTATCTGATGGGGATGATCTCAAGAATTCTTAAGTACTTAAAATATGTAAAAAATCATATTAAAGCACTAAAAAGGGGGGGAAATGGTGTTAGTTGACAAAAATAAGCATGAGCTTATTTTGAACAACAAAAACATCTAGAGTCAAGTATCAAGTTTTGAAAAATAATGTGTACAAATAACTTCATCGTGAAATGGTTTATTATGCACAATTTTCTCAATATGAATGCAAAATATGAATAAATAAGTTTATGCACCATTTTTTTTAGTTTATCTTGATTTATAATGCATCGCTTTAATGATGGTTATGAAAATGTGCTTATCTAAAACATGCAGAAGTTCGTTGACATGGATGCATCCATGTTCAAAATGCATTCTTATATTTTCAAGGAAGACATAAATATTAAGATGGTAATATAAAACTTTGGAAAAATTAATTTTTTGACCTAACAATGTACCTAATGTCATTTGTTGGGCTAATAAATATTAAATTGTTATCTTTTCACACAGGTTTCTTCACATTCCATGATGGTAATATTCAAATATGTGAACATTAATTCTTTTTCATAATACTTAATATTTTATGTTGGGATAATATTTATGTATTTGTACTCCCTAGATACATGCACCTTTACATCACATGGCATGTACATGTTCCATAAGCGTCGGACTTGATGCAAAGGGATATCCTCCTCCAACATTTAAGGATACTATGTGAAATGGTTCTTTCGAGCTTGTTTGCTTGGATATCCGTGAACTGCAACAAGGTGAAAAAATTTAAAACTTAATTTTTATTTCTAGTTGATTATTATTATTGATAGTGTAAGAACTATTATAATTTTCTAACATTATCTTTTAATCAGCCACCCGTAGAATATAGAACCGAACATGTTAATGGTCATATTCAATATTTCTTCTAGCATGGAACATGTCTTGTTAGTGGGGATGTTATATTTTTGGAGTTGAATAGACTTAATCGACATCACCATGTAGCACACAATCTTCTCTTTATGGAACATCATAAGCATTTCCTTGAGGATATGGGAAAACAAAAACCTATCCCTCAAGATAAGATAAAGGCATACATGTAGAAGAGAGAGCTGGATGTGAACTATGTATTGAGGGAGCGATTCTACTGCAGCAAGCAAGAGGGTTATCAATCATGTTTTCTGAAAAGAATGCAAAACTTGGTTCAAGGAGTTTAGCGGGAATAAAAGAGGGAAGTGGATGTTGAAATGTGCACCTACGATTCAAAGGAGATGTAAGCGATAGAGGAGAAGTGGTTGAGAGCGAGAGAAAAAATTAACACTTGAATATCGGGACGAAGGTAAATTTAATATTAGTATAATATATTATATATTATTTTTTGGAAATCAAAAACTTAATATTATGTCATGAACACAAAGATAGAGAAGATATTGGAATAACTAGCGTGCAATGTTTACACCCCTGCGAATGATAATGTAAGTAATTATTGATCTTTCATTGCTATATGAAATATAGTTTTTGTTTATTTATGTATATACTAAATGTAGGTGTGCGTAGGATTATGACATTCCCTTTTGTCGGTTCCTACATTTGTAGAGAGTATCGATTCATAGTGTGAAATGGAGACATGTAAAAACCAATTAACACATACTTGAAAGTTTAATGTTGCCTTATGTTATTGAGATTTAATCAATTATTGCGGGTGGACGTTTGTGATAAGACAACCCCTTCATAATCATCTTGTGATCTCTATGTTATTGGTGAGATAGCTTCATTAGAGGTCAAAGAAGTCGAGATGAATATTAGTAGAGTTATAACTTTCTTTTCATTCGAGGAGAGAGAGGGTGTGAGGGAAGGCATGAAAAGAGGGCAGAAATGATGTTTTTAATAGTATGAGAAAGGGTGGAGCTGGAATGGTATGCTATTAAATGTTCTTATTTGATTTTATGTATTATTTATTTTTGAAATTAAGATAAAGTTATTAGTGCAATTGGGATTGTAGTTATTCCATAATTTTCCCGATGGGTGAAGTTAGGTTAATGTCATATGATATAGTTATTACAAGAGAGTGTTTTTGATAGTAGACCACATACGAGTGTGTCATGGCACCACACTCCCAAATTTACTGATGAAATTCATTATTTTTAGGCCATTGTTCCCACTTTGCTCCATTTCCTTACCCTAATAAATTTACAAACACTTTGTGAGTGTGTCGAAGGGTGTACAATATGGGATCTAAAAAATATCATACGATCTAAAAATATCATATTGGACATTTGTCATGCAGAGTAAAGTAGATGTAATGTATTATTTTAGTTAATTATGTGTTTAACTAAAATATTTGTCTATGTTGACTTAATTACTATATGGTTGGCTTTTGGATTATAAGGTACAGGTTGAGAGAGTGTGCCATACTAAGATGCAAATATCTAATGCCCAACCCGTTCTTGGAATCACACCTAATTTTGTTGATAGAGATGAGAAGAAATGTATTAGGTATTATGATGGAATATGTTCTCGACTAATAATAGGTAGTAGAGGAGATGAAAACATTTATTGTATATGAGGACTCAAATTACTATATATGTGTATATGATGATGTTGTTACTTTAATGTGTTTGAGGTTTCCAATTTAGTATTGCATTCTTGATATATCGAATATGGTTTGTGGTTAGAGGTTACATAGAGTTATCCATGTAAGTTCTGTTTATAGTGCATTATATGGTTTTTATTCTTGTTTATTTGACATTCCATTTATCATATAAATGATGATGTTATCACTATGTATCTAGTTAATGTATTAATGTGACAATGATTGTGAATTAAGGTATATGGTATAAGGTTACATAGTTGCATTCTTCTTCCAAGTATTCCTATTGTTTTACCTCTTCACTAATTTATTGTAGATAATTCACAATTTTTATTTCAAAAATAGTGTATTATGGATTATGGTTTACATTTATGGTTTGATATTTTCATTCTTCTTTCTATGTATGCCTACTTGGGTTGGATGTTTTTAATTAACTTTCATATATATTTAATCCAATGATTATATTTACTTGAGTATAAGTTAAGTTCATTATTTTCTTTGTAGTTATTTTTGAATGGTGACAAATATTAATCAGTTGTTTAATAAGAGGTGTTTTTAGATAGCAAGAGATAAGAAGGATAGAAAGGACAATCCTTCAAATGTTGAGGAACCGAAAGACTATGAAACATTTGATAGTTCTAGTTATTTGTTCGAAAAGATTGTAAATATCCCTACGAGATAAAGATATTGGTGTTGGATAAGAAGATGAGTCTTCCCCATCATGCCGTATGGAATTCGAATTGAAACATGTAACAAATAAGGAAAATATGTATAAAGACAAGTGTGAAAGCCTTACATTAGAAAATTTATATTTATCGAAAAAAGGAATTATTGGATAAAATAGGAGAAATTTCCTTGAGGAAGATAGTGTTAGAGCTTGAGGTTCGGGAGTTAGAACTAGAAATTAAGAATTTGGAGACAATGCATGAAGTGGACAAAAAATATTCAAAAATCAGGTAGCAATCTTTAATTCCATTCTTAAAATACATGACGATCACAAGGAAGTATGGAAGAATATGTATGTGTAGGCCAAGGAATTAAGCGAGAAAAAGTACAGTCACTCCCACCATAGACACAACTAATAAATGAATATACTAATCAGGATAGCCTTTCACATAAAAATATGCTTGTTGACCATATAATAAATTTACAAATATAGTTGACATCAATATGTTATTGTACTCAAATATTTTATTTACATATATGCCATATTTTACTTATATATTTTAGGTATATATTTGACATATATGGATAGACATTGATTTTTGGTATGCAATTTTTTTAAAAAATTATTATAGCATTTGTAGCATAGTAGATGATATGGACATATGTATGTGGTTATATTATGAATATTAGATGTATGTAATTTTACTCTAATGATGTTGTGTTTTGGTTGATGTTTTGATGTGGAACATTAATTAGTATTTATATCATGTATATGGATTGCTACATCTAGTATGTGATGTGTGATGTATAAGGAAAAGTAATACAAGAGTGATTAGAAGAAAGTGTATACAAGTGTGATGATGTTGTTGCTTTAATGTGTTTTATGTTTACAATTTAGTATTGCATTCTCGATAAAATCAACATTGTTTCTAGTTATATTTATAGTGCATTAGTTGGTTTTTATTCTTGTTATGTGACATTCCATTTATTGTAGAAATGATGATGTTATCACTATCTATATGGTTAATGAATTGATGTGACTATGGATTATGGATAACAGTTTATGTTATATGGTTACGTAGTTACGTTTTTGTTTCATGTATGCCTACTTGGGTTTGACATGTTCACTAATTTATTGTAGGTAATTACCCAATTTTTCTTTCGAAACTAGTTTATTATGGACTACGGTTTATGGTTTATTGTTTCATACTTACATTCTTCTTCCATGTATATGTACTTGGATTTGATGTTCTTACTTAAATTTCATATATATTTGATCCATGATAAAAATTTGTTGAGTATAAGAAAAGTTCATTATTTTCTTTGTAATTATGTTTGAATGGTGAGAAATATTAACCAATTGTTTAAATATAGGTGTAATTAGATGGAAAGAGATGAGAAGGATTCACAAGTGGAGGAACCAAAAGATTATGAAACATTTGATATTGCCACTTACGTGTTTGGAATTAATGCAAAGATACATGCAAACAAAGATGTGGGTATTGGAAAAGAAGACGAGACTTTGCCAAAGCATTGCATATGGAATTAGAAATGAAACTTTTAATGAATATGGAAAATTTTTATATAACCAAGAGTGAAATACTTGTATTGCAATATTTACACTTTAAAAAAGGAATTATTGGACCAATTAGGAGATGCTTCTCAAGGAAGATGGAGTTGGAACTTGAGGTTCAAGAGTTCGAATTAGAAATTAAGAATTGAGAGAATTTTTTTGAATCAAATAAAACATTGTTTGAAAATCATGTAGCAAGAGCTTTACTTCCATTCTTAAAATACATTACTGAGTCACAGAGAAATATGGAAGAAGAGGTACATGTTGACAAGGGCATAAACTAAGGAAAATTTACTAGTCACTCCCTCCAAAGACAACTAATAAATGAATGAAGGACTTTGTAATAAAATGACATTATCCATGCATCCTTTGACATCAAAATATGTTGGTTAAACGTATATTTTGGTTTTTATAAGAGTAAATAATAATTAAAAATATAAATATAATAGAATATTATCAGGTATAAAAATTAGATAACAAGATTTAAGTTGTAATATTTAACATTTATAATAGAGATATTGCAAATTTACTTAGTATACTATGTATTGCAATGGCTGAATGAATGAAGTTATAAATTGTATTTTAATGGACTATGGGTTAAACAATAAACATTTTACATGGTTGTTTTGGATAATGTTCTAAAAGGATTGAATTAATTAAAAGCAAAATCTATTGTTAAACAATCTAATGATAGGTATGGATATTAAGTTAATATGGGAAGTAAATATTAAATGAAATTAGGAAATATCCTTTATTAAAATTAAGTTTATTTTTAATTGAGCTAAGTAACGGGATTAACTTATTCAATATTTTTGAAAAAAATAGAAACCTTAGAAGAGGATTAAGTTCGAAATGGGTTTTGGAAAGCAAGTAATAACATTTGATTACATAATTGGTTCCGACCACTTTATGGATGTGTAGAGATTATTATCTAGAATTTAAATTAGACATAATCTAATGTTGAACACCTTGGCAACCTTTTAAAAAAAGATTTTTTTTTGTATATTTTCATAAGTAATTAATGAGGTTTGCATAGTTTTGGTCCATCAAATTTATGGGTGTTAGAGTAACAAAAAATTTCCTCATGGTAACTAATTAATATGAATGACATCATTGCAATATGATGGGAAAAATTGTGGTTTGCACCTTGTTGAAATTGACATGTCATTTTTAAAAGTGCTGAAAAAAACAGTGTGTTTTTTAACATGTTGAAAAATACACTATATTTTTCAGGACTTTGAAAACCAAACCTTCTCATCATGGTAGTTAAATGATATGAATAATATAATTACAAAAATGAGGAAATGCATCATGGATTTCACCTTGTTATAAACAACATTGCGTTGTCAAAAGTACTTAAAAACATAATGTGTTTCTCAACATGTTGAAAAACACACCATATTTTTTAGCACTTTGAAAATAAAAAATATTTTCCACTTGATAATTAATTTATATAAATTACATCATTAAAAAAATGAGGAAAATCATCATGGTTTACACCTTGTTATAAACAACATTGCGTTTTTCAAAGTGTTGAAAAACACACTCTATTTTTCAGCACTTCGAAAAAACCAAGTCGTATCTTCATGGTAGTTACTTGATATGAATTGCATCATTATAATAAATAGTAAAATTTTCTTGGTCTCACCATATTATAAACAACATTACATTTTTCAAAGTACTAAAAACATAGTGTCTTTTTCAATGTGTTGAAAAACACTCTCTATTTTCGGCACTTTAAAAAAATCTTCTCCACATGATAATTTCTTGATGTGGATTACATCATTACAGTAAAGGAGGAAAATCATTGTGGGTTTCACCTTGTTCAAAACCACAATGCTTTTTTAGATTGCTAAAAAAACATAGTGTGTTTTTCAAAATGTTGCAAAACACACTCTATTTAGTAGCAATTTGAAAAAAACAAATAGTTTACACCTGATAATTACTTTATGTGCATTTAATCATTAAAAAATGAGGAAAATTATTGTGGTTTTCACCTTGTTAAAAAACATTAAATTTTCCAAAGTGCTAAAAAACACAATGTGTTTTTCAACGTGTTGAAAGACACTCTCTATTTTTTAGCACTTTAAAAAAATTAACCATTCTCCTAATGGTAACTACTTGATAGGTGTTGTATCATTACAATAAGGAGGAAATGCATCATGGTTTGTACCTTTACAAAAACCGCATTGTGTTTTTAAACTACTAAAAATAGAGTTTGTTTTTCAACATGATGAAAAATACACTCTATTTTAAACATTTGAAAAAAACATCTCTTCTCTAAATAATAATTACTTGATGTGGATTAAATTATTACAAAAATGATGAATAGCACCATGGTTTTAACTTGTCAAAATCCATGCGACATTTTTCAAAGTGCAATAAAACACATGGTGTTTTTCAAAGTGTTGAAAAACACACTTTATTTTTCAGCATTTTGACAAAAATTAAATCTTCGCCATCTGATAATTAATTAATGTGGATTAAATAATTACAAAAATGATGAATAACATCATGGTTTTCATCTTGTCAAAATCCACATATCATTTTTCATATTGCTAAAAAAACACAGTGTGATTTTCAATGTGTTGAAAAACATGTGTTATGTTCGAACACTTTGAAAAAAAAAAGTAAATCCTCTCCACCTGATAATTACTTTATGTGGATTAAATCATTACAAAATGCTCAAATATAATTATGGTTTACACCTTTTCAAAATCAACATGGCCTTTTTCAAATTGGTGAAAAACACGCTATATTTTTCAACACTTTGAAAAAAAGAAACTCTTCTCCACCTTAGAATTACTTGACATGGATCACATCACTATGACAAGGAGGAAAGAAATCTTGGTTTGTACCTTGTTGAAATCAACATAGTGTTTCCCAAAGTGCTAAAAAACATAGTGCATTTTTAAACGTGTTGAAAAAAAACGGACGACAAGAACTATGCGCCAATAACTTGCTCCCACAAAATTTCAACCCGAAAATGCGACAATTTTTTTTTTTTTGTAAGAGGATCAAGATTTAAGAGAACAAATTTATAATTGTTGTATATTTGAATCGGGTCTCTTTGCTATTGTGTCAAGGACTGGACGCTGGAAAAAGAATCTAGCTAGGTCACTAAGAGCCTCCCTAAAGTTCCTCTTGGCACTAGCGTTGTCGCCAAAGCTCGACGTCATGAGCCAGTTATTATCCAAGGAGTCATGATCGCAATTCTACAAACGAATATTAAGGAGGGAAATTTAGGTACTCATCTTTATCTATTCCTTTTAATTTAGTAAAAAAGAAATGAATTAGAATTTCCAAATTTTAAGTGATATATAAATATAACCAAAAATTACATTGAGTAAATCTATACGCTTAGACATAAATTTGAAATGTGACAAAAGGAACATGAGTTTTATTGGTGGGAAGGCATTCAAATTTAGGTTTGAAAACACGGTTGAGGTGGGTGGCTTTAATGGCCACCTGCCATAGCAATAAGTTTCCCTCCTTGTGTTAGAAACAGATCCAACCAATCTGTCATTCACTCACTCCAAAAAGGATTCTCAAATCTTATGCCTCCCCTTCCCTTGTTTTACTTGCCCACCATTTTATTTGGCCTGGCCGCGCATTAAAAAAAAATAGTTATAGATGAAGCTACAGCTGGGGAAAGGTGTGAAGTTGTTTATTTACAGCCCTGGCCGCGTGAACAAGAAGGGAGGGAGACGAAGGAGCTACATGAAAGGGACGGACTAGTGGCTCTCTTTGACTACTCTTGGTCGCGTGTGTTGTTGATAGGAAGGTTGGAGGGGGGTGGTTAGGGAGAGCTACGGGCTGTGCCGCATGGAGTTAATGTGGTTAGAGGTGAGATTCTGAGGGACGCGAGTGGAGGAAAAGCTCATAGAGGTGAATCTGTTTCATATCAGAATATACATGAAGCGCGGTTGCTTGCAAAATGGTGTGAAAAACTGTACACTTTGTATAGATTTATCATGACACTCTTAGGTTTATGATTTCTATACTTCAAATGTCTTTCTTTAGCAGGGTCCTTAGCAGCGGCCAGCATAGCATGGCAGCAGCCCCTTTTTGAAGCGCTTAAGACAAGCAGGTTATCAACTACGTTGTTATCATGTTCGAGAATCAAATGCGTCCACAAACTCGGGATTCTCCTTCGAGACATTTTTATCAAAAACGATTAAAGAATAGTGAGAGTGGTAAGAGTCGACACTGAAGCAGAATATTACAACGATTTTCTAATGAAAACGTGCTCTGTTTACGGTGTAGCCCGTGGGGGAGGATCTCAAAACAGGCGGATCTGTTCCAAATCAGAATATTCATGAAGTAGTTTGCTCTGCAGATTGGTGCGAACGCCTCAGTGTTGAGGTGGGTCTGTTCCACGCTAGGAAATACATGGAGAATAGTTTACTTTGCAATTTATAAAAAAGACAGTTCATGCATGGATTTGGTTGCAGACCTATTACGGCCATGCCGTAGGTTTTGCTTTAAATATATATTTAATATTATCCACTTGGTGCAGCTTTTATACCTAAGTATACTTTTTGTTAATAACAAAGAAATATTGGTAGTATATTATTATAGATAGAAATTTAATAATAGTGAATCCATTAGTTTTGATATTACTTAAATATGAATAATATTTAAAATATTAGTTTCCTTATTAATGAAATGTGGTAATGAACTTATTAAGCTTAGAACTTTGCATTAAAATCTCTTTCTACCAATTTAATAGGGGGCATTGTATGGGACTTCAAGTGGGTTTGATTTCATTTCCTTCTAAAATTTGCAAATAGATTTACAATGGATTCTTAAATGAAGAAAAGCATAATAGAACTAGAGCATAGATTTCTTTATTGGCATATTTAAAACTATTTAAAACTTAAGTCTTTTCATCAACAAAACAAGAATGGTAAATGCTCTAGTATTCCAACTTTGCAATACATCTCCTTTGAGTAACAAAATGGGATTTAATATATGTATATTTTTTTAAAATTCCCAACTTTCCTCAAGAGGTGTTCAACAATCTTTCCATTAAGTTTTAAAGCAAGAACTACTAGCATTTCAATAAGATCAACTTATTCATAAGAGGTTCCAAGCCAAGTAAGAAGGAGAATAAATAGATTGTCTTCCTTTCAACTTTTGATTCCATCTACATTACAACCTTACTAATGAAGTTCAAAACAAATTTCCTTCAACATCTTGTTACAACACTTTCTACTTCATGTGGAAACAAATTTACAATAATGGAAGCTAAAATACAAAGCAATATTACATTTTTCCTCCACTCAAGGTGGGTAAAATACATGGTGGCTTCACATTGTCATCAACAAGGTTCCAATGCTCCAAATATCAACAAGGTGGCTCCTCCATAGTTTGCTTGATTCACAACAAAATAAGGGGAGAGGCAACGCTCTCCTCCCAACCAAGATACCCAATGGAGAAGAGAAGCCATCCTCTCCATTAGCCCCCGAGCCCCAACCACATCACAATGGGAGAAAAATCCAACTCATGGCAACTACTAGCTTCCACATAACTAAACATAAAATTTCACATTCATTCCATAATCCTTCAAAACAAATCAACAACACAACAAGAGGGAAAAAAATCACAACAACAAGTCACAAGGCTTACCAAGAAAGCCACAAGAGTAAGACATATGGGGAGGCCACTTATGCCTCCCAATGGGAATGGGTGCCACCTAAAAGCCTCCAATGCAAAACACAATACCCCTAACAACTCTTATGCCTCCCTCAAGTACCCCTTATCCCTCCTTTCACTCTTATGCCTCCCTCAACTCTTATGGCTCCCTCAAAGTAAAACAAGAAGAAAATGCAAGCATTTCTCTTACAAGGTGGGCACCCAACCCAAACTCCCTCCTCAAGAACATGATCTCTTATGCCTCCCTCAATTAAACTCCCCATAGTCTCCTCTCACTCCCAACTTAGGCATTCTACCCATTCCCAACAAGCATTTCAAACAACAACATTCAACACAACATAAATATACATTCACATAACAAAAGGAAACATAATGCAAACAAAGGTGAAGCTCCTACCTTTCCATGGTAGAGCTTGCTCCAAGTATGAAGTCTCAAATCCCTCCAAAGATCAAGCAAGCATCCACAAGCTCCACAAAATTCCCACAAGTATCAACAAGCTCCAAAAATCCACAAGCTCCTTCCAATTCCTCTCCTCTCCAAAATACACAAGACTAAAATGAAACTTCCAACCCCCAAAACAAACAAGAGGATCAAATAAATAGAGAAAAGAGAGGGAGGGATGATGTGGCTCCAAGTAGGATGCCACCTCCTTTTCCCTCCACTCCACATCATTTGGTCAACATCAAATTCCAATGCACCATTAATAAGTGGTTGAAAGAAAGGCAAACACCTTACACACTCCAACTAAGCCCACTCCCCAAAGGACAAAATTAAATTTTGAAAGAAAGTGCAATTAATATTTTTACCCTTTTATCCCCCCAAAACACCTAAAAGACCCTAAATTTGGCCTTCCAACCCATAGGTAGGGTTGGCATGGGGTTTTAAGAGGTGTGGGACAAGTTTGACTTGTCCCACAAGCTTTGAAATTTGGCCTCCAAGGCTAAATTCGAGTTTCCCATGTGGGGTAGAGTGTGCTACACTCAAACTCAAACACACATCAATCCACACAAAATCCCAAGTAAATCAAATCCTAATAAATGAACTCTCTTTGGTCATATCCTTTAATTAGTTTAGGACAAATTCAATTTAGTTTAATTAAGACACTACAACCCATGACTAATAAAGGGGTAATCTCCAATCCAAAGAATAAGAATAATAACACAAGTAAAAATTTCACTTACTAAGAGAAACACATACTAACATAATAAAAGGAAAAAATTAAAACAAAACAACACATGATCCCTACGTCACAATTTTTCCTTTACGGATAATTCTAACACACACACAATTACTTGTTGCCATGGTGACCTTATGGATTCTTCTCAAATTCCAATGTGGTTGGTCTCCACTCCCCAATTTTGTTGTGAATATAATATACCTACTGAAACAGAGAATACCTCCTTCGTCTGTTGGCCACATTAAAACATTCATGCCAAATATACAATATAATCTAAAATAAACGACACATGATTTACTATCATCTAGGCAAGTACGATATCACTTACACTTTCTAGCACATTTCTATTCCACATTTCATTTATATCAAAACGATCATCACATTAGTCAAATTATCAAGTTCTACTCAATATGATTAAATATATCACATGTCATAATTAAGATAAATAACCCTGTCAAAAGTATACAAATATCGTCATCAAATGTCCACCAGTAAACCATATGCATCATATAAAGATCAAATCAATAACAGTCCAATGTCTATGATATCTACTAGCATGCTAAATCAAGAAGCCATAATAATCCATAAGTGAAGTAATCAGTCTCGAAAACAACAAAACAAAATGGGGTCGAAGGGAAGTGGGCATTACAAAATACATAAGATATTTTTAAGCACTTTGAAAAAAACAAATCTTCTCCACCTAGTAATTAATTTTTGTGGATCAAATCATTACAATAAGGAGGAAAATAATCATGGTTTACACATTTATAAAAACCAAATTGCATTTTTCAAAGTGTTGAAAAACATATTTGATTTTCAAGAAATTTGAAAAAAATAAACTCTTTTGCAATTGATAGTTACTCTATGTGGATTACATCATTACAACAATGAAAAATATCATTATGGTTTTCACCTTGTTGAAATCTACACAACGTTTTTCAAAGTGATTAAAAACACAATGTGCTTTTCAATGTGATGAAAAAAACACTTTAATTTTCATCACTTTGAAAAAAATTAACTCATCTCCACCTAATAATTACCTAATTTGGATGAAATAATTATAACAAGGTGGAAAAAAATTGTTGTTTGAAACTTTGTCGAAATCAACATGACATTTTGCAAACCGCTAAAAAACATAGTGTGTTTCTTAAGGTGTTGAAAACACGCTTAGTTTTTTAGCACTTTGAAAAAAATTAACTCCTCTCCACCTAATAATTACTTGATGTGGAATACATCATTAAAACAAGGAAAATAGCATTGTGGTTTATGCCTTGTTAAAATCGACATGGAATTTTTCAAAGTGCGGTAAAACATAGTGTATTTTTTCAATGTGTTGAAAAACACGCTTTACTTTTAACACTTTGAAAAAAGTAACTCCTCTCCACCTAATAATTAATTTATGTGGATTACATCATTGCAACAAGGAAAAATAGCATTGTGGTTAACACCTTTTCAAAATTGACATGTAATTTTTCAAAGTCCTGAAAAACATAGTGTGTTTTTCAATGTGTGGAAAAAAATGCTCTATTTTAAGCACTTTGAAAACAATAAACTCTTCTCCACATGATAATTACTTTATGTGGATCACATAATTATGACAAGGAGGAAATACATCATGGTTCACACCTAGTCAAAATCTATACGACATTTTTCAAAGTCTTGAAAATAAATTATGTTTTTCAACATGTTCAAAAACACACATTATTTTTCAGCACTTTGAAAAAATTAAACTCTTATCCACCTAATAATTACTTGATCTGGATCATATAATTACAAAAATGAAAAAAGGCATCATGGTTTACACCTTTATAAAAACCGCAAGTGCATTTTTCAAAGTTCTTAAAAACAAAGTGTGTTTTTTAACATGTTGAAAAAAACACTTTATTTTCCAACACTTAAGAAAAACAATTCTTCTCCACCTGATAATTACTTGACTTAGATTACATCATTACAAAAATGATGATTAGTATCGTGGTTTTCACTTTCTCAAAATCCACACAATGTTTTTCAAGGTGCTGAAAAATAAAGTGTATTTTTCAACGTGATGAAAAACATAATTTATTTTTTATCACTTTGAAAACAGTAACTCTTCTCCACCTAATAATTTATTGAGGTGGATCACATCATTACAAAAAATAGGAAAGGCATTATGGTTTGCATCTTGTCAAAATCCACATGATGTTTTTTAAAGTGCTGAAAAAGACAATGTCTTTTTAAATGTGTTGTAAAAAAATCTTTATTTTTTAGCAATTTGAAAAAAAAAATCTACTCCACCATATAATTACATGATGTGGATCACATCATTACAACAAGGAAGAAAAGCATCATGGTTTGTTTCTTATGGAAATCCGCACAACATTTTTCAAAGTGTTGAACAATAGAGTGTGTTTTTCAAAATTGAGGAATATAGATATTTCAAAATTAAATAAATGGAAAAATGTGATTTCTCCACAATGAAATTTATAAAATATGGACATTCCAAAAAAAAAAATTCTTTTATGAAATTATGAATATTATTCATGATTTAAAATTTTACCTTGGTTAAGGATTTATCATCCATGAGTAAATTATAATAGCATAGACTATCTACATACGTAGTTTAACTTATATTATGTTAGTGTGTATTATTAAAAAATTGAAATCACTAGCATATTAAATTTCCCACAATGCATGTATTTCAAATTTTGTGGATAATACAAACTCAATATTATAATGAGTAGAATTTTCAAACTTTTATTTCAATTTTAGAAATGGTGCTAAAATTGTGAATCATAATAAAAATAATTTTCTATACATTCTAAACAACTAGTATTCAATGGCATACTAAATAGTGTGTATGATATACATATAATTTATAAATTGTTAATAAGTTGAGGACTTTTTTTGGAAATCTTGCATTATTTTAACTTTCTATGTGAACTCCATTCATCTTCAAATTACATGGAGGCTCATATTTCTGTATGTCTTCATTTTACATACATGACCATGAGAAATTAGGCTCCTAGTATTCATATTCATTACACAAAACAACAACTAGTGAAAAAATAAGCATACAATTAATGTTAGTATGATACACGATAGAGATAATATACATCATCCAATATGATAAAAAAATCACAATTTCATAAAGCTAATATCCATGAAAAATTCAAGTATGAATAAATGCCAATGACTATCCTTCACTCAAAATGCACCCTCCCATAATATCACAACCATCCATTGAAAAAGGGATGGTTGTGATATTATGGGAGAGTGCATTGAGTGAAGGATAACCTTCACCTCTCGTGGGAACCTTTAAAAACCTCTACGCAAGACAGTCTACCACCCAACTATCGATGTAGAATCCTAAGGGAAAGCCCCTTTAGCACACAATGAAAGTTATCCGTATTGATGTGGCATCCTAAGGCTCAATCCCCCTCAACATGCATCGATTCCTGTCTTGCGAGGTACTTTCTTGCATATGTGGAATTTAGATGAGATTATGATATCACATAATTTTTATAGCTTCAACTTACATCAAACATTCACAACCTTGCAATTACCAATATTTAACAACTAATAAAAAATTATACATACAAATGATCTACACATTAGCAATATTTACAACTATAATGAATCCAAAAATTAAACTTTTTCTTATGCATTCATTTTAACACAAGTAAGAGCAATCTAATTACAACTAGGAGCTTGAAGATCATATGCATATTTAAATGAAATGTTTATATTTTCTTATAATTAACATATTGAAATGAAAATATAGAACTTATTTATACTTATAGATAATATTAAGAATCATCTCAAACACTTATAACATAAAATATGTTAAATTTATTCAACTATAGTTGTTTTAATGTTTGAGTTCTAACTATAATAAAGTTTGATATCAGATTTTAAGACATTTATTATTAAGGTTATTGTTAACAAATATGAATTCAAATATTAAGGTCATACTAGTGTGACTTCATAAAATTTAATTTCGTAAATGGAAACATGTGGAAAATGGTCATGTTTTTAATGTGTTGAAAAAATTACTATGTTTTACACATTGTGTTTTTCATCAAGATGAAGAACACATTGTGATTTCCTCATGTTAATCACCAAACATTAATTACCTGGTTGTTACATGGTTGTATAAGTGTTTGCATGTTTGTAGAAGTTTTAACCACTATTTTTTTCATTATTACAAGTAATTTGTACGTACATGAATTTAGAGCCCATGAAAACAATCATCTGGATATATTTTTAGAAGCCCGAATATGAGGAGGTTATTTCATGGTTGTATAAATTTATTAGTAAATTCTAAAAAAGCAAATGGATTTGAAATCTCTAATGAAATCCATAGATAAAATAATAATAATAATAATAATAGGTTTTTACAGTCCACGATGCCGTGGGGCGGCCTGTTTTTGGGTCTACAAGCGGCTTATAGCATATGGGACTACCTCGTACTCACATGCGGGAGGCAACTAACTTTGCTACAAACGAGGCGTACATACCCTACCCCCTGTAGGATTTGAACTTGTGACCTCTATTTCAAGAGCACATGTTCTTCACCATTAGGCCAACTCTGTGTATAGAGAACATAAATTCATGTGCAAACCCTATTGTATCATATAACATATATCCATGAGCATTTGGGATCTAATTTTATATACATGAAATTAGAATTAAGAGACTTCATAAATTATAATTTTCCTTGAGCTATAGTATGACATAAGAATCGGATTGGGAGTTTCTATTTCGAACATTTCATATATGGATTGAGAAAAGGAATCCCTATAGTGGAGTATGCACTCAACTTGGAGGTATATAAAAGACTCATTTAAGAATGTTCATCATTTTCCCTTTTCTTGAGATATATTAAGAGTTTCAATTATAATACTTAATACCCTAACATGTTATATTACATGTGCTTCTAGCTTAGATATGAATGCGATAGAAAGTTATGGTTCTACATAGTATTACTATCACATGGTTATATGCACTTGTAGATAAGTTTTGCATGTGTACAAGTACATATTCATGAAATTTCCAACATATCTTGAATTTTCCTTTTGTATAAGGTTGAGGATGTTCTCTAGTATTGCTATTAGGTGTGCATTTTGAGTGGATATCTTCTACAATTAGTATATATTATATATGAGATGAATAAACCTCAATTATTTATAGACGAAATATTAGTATATATCACTCACCTCAAAAAAGGGGGAATTCAATGTGGTTATCGCGAAGAATAGAAATGCGGTTTAGAGACACATAAAGATTACAGACTTTAGAATACAATAGAATATTTTATAGGGATATACTTACATGTATAAATAAAAACCATTCATAGATAGTTGATCTAGATGGAATCATCCAATAGAGGGTGAAACCATTATATTTTGTTGTCCCAAATATATTTTATTTTCCTAAGTTGTTGCAAACATCTAGAATGTCTACAAAAATATGGTTTTTAAAGGTCTCTAATATAGCTTTAGGGATAGATACACAATTTCAACATAGATTTTACTACATCTTATGATAGAATGTAAGAGTCATACTGCAAGAGGATTTTGTCAAGATATTTACATTACATCTTATGAAAGTTCTAGGTGAGTTATGAAGAGATATTGACTAGCTTATGTAGGCTTCCGTAGGTAAAATGTCGGTTCAAGAATGCCCCTTATAAGATTAAATGACACATATAAGATAATCAAATTGAAAATACAATCGGTGGTAAAAGGGGTAAAACCATAGTCCTCTATGATATGCATATATGTATCAAATATCAAGTCGCAAGTATTTGTTTCCATATTTTCAATATGTATCAACTAATCTTTGTTTCCATTTCTTCCATCATTTATTAGAGGAATTTTATACCTTTAACTTTTTTATCTCGTAATAAAATGAATATACATTTTTATTTCCCATATTTATAAATTCTTTAATATTATACACTTTATCCTCTATAGAACAATCTATTATAATTAACATTTTGTCACATCCCACAAAAAATAATTTTGTATTCTCAAAATGCCTATGAAATTCCTTCCTTTACATGAAGGTGCATTCCTTTATTTGAAGTTTCATTCCTTTACCATAATCTACATAGCTCTTGTAATTTATTTAAATTTAATTCCATCAAACATTTGAATGGTTTTGATTTGCATCAATTTGGTGTAAATAACTTAGCAATTGGCACTATATGTTTCATAACCCATTTTAGGCATCCTAGAATATGGTGTTTGAATAACCATGTAAGAATATAATGATGATATATAATATGTTAAGTGAATATAATCCCATGGGCACAAAGGACACATTAGACCCCTAGTATGGGTACGAAACATGTAAAGAAAGCATTTGATTTTAACCTAAACTCTTCTCGACCAATCTTAATATTCCTCCTTTGGCACAATTATTCAAATGTGAATGGTAACTAATGTTTAGTGATTAACGTGTGAAAATTGAGTGTAGAAGATTAGTTGTCATTGATGAGTCAATATGAAATTGATCTTTCCATATAGACATTTAGTTGTTAGTCAATGGGAATACGACTTTTCTATCGTAGACGGAAAAGGTCTCTATGACCATGCTAGGAACCAATAAAATAGCATAAAGAGGAGATCAATTTAAATTAGTAATAGTGTTTGATGGTCAATCATAACTTTTACATAGGTTGTAAGTTATGAGACATAAATCATATATTTTACAATGTTATAAGTCATTTAACTCATATGAAGTAAATTCAAAATATACTTTTCACTGTAATCGAAATGTTCCAAAATAATAAATTAATGACACAATACTCGTATTATTTTATTTTTAGTACTAAATATAAGTATAAATTAATTAATTTATGAACCCATCGTGTTTTTCAAAACATTAAAACCACAATGTGTTTTCTAACAAGTATTTAAAAACACTAAAATTTTCCACACAACATACAAATTTAGTTCTAATGAGTTTGTTTATTTATAATTTTATACACAATATTTTACAATTAACATTTTGATTATTATACTTTTGCAAATATAGATTGATGAATTATCCCAGTACACATACAATTTATCTTTCATTACTCAAATTTAAAAGAGTAAATTAAACTTGAAACATAATTTTAATTCTCTTGCCAAATTAATTCATTGCAATCTAATTATAGTTATGTAATTACTTGTGTGGGCATGGAGAAATTGTGAAGGAGCTTGAATATACTCTAATGGCCTCTGTCTGCTAACTGGTAAACTCGATTGGATATTAATATTGCCTCCACATAGTTTATCGCTGAATCCAGATTAACACTGGGCTAGGGGTTTGTGGAGGGTAGCCACTGGCCTCTTGCATATGCCGCACAAGGAAGAAAATGGCAAAAGAGATAAATGACAAACAAAACTTCCCTGTTAAAACTACAAATATCTCTATACCTGAATTAACAAAGATCCTTCTTTTAACATCTAACCCTTGACATTGGCGTTATTATAAAATAAAAATGGCGATGCCATGAGAATTAAATTATGCACAAAATGTTCTTTCTATGCAAAAATCTTTCTGATTTGTAATGTGTTTCGTGTTCACTCGGCTCTGTGTAATATAATGAAGAAAATATGATATATAGCCTGGAAAACCGGATGGGAAATCGGCTGAACTGCTTTATGTGGGTAAGTAACTATCCTCCCCAAACGTTATTAATGTGAACAACTGCTAGCGGTGATACAAAGGATTTGGAAGATTTTGTGGGAACTCCGACACAGAAACAAGAATATCTGCCATAGACATAACCCAGCTACAACGGTCCTTTCGCTACCACTTCATCGTAAAGGATGGTCATGATGTATGGTTTTATTGGAGGCACACCATACATGTGTGAAAAATGAGTGGAGGGTAGTCGCTTACAATTTTGATGGTACTAATTTTTTTAAATATATGATCAAAACCAGGTAATAGTGACGGAAAGGAAAGGAAATGATTGTGGACCACCATCGCATGAATGAACGAAAAATAAAATATTATAAGTAACATGTGCATTAGTTTTATTACTCCGAGGCGTGGATGTCCTACACTTGGTCTCTAATGACGACACTCATGAGCTTGAGGTGCTTGTCATGACGGGTTTCCACATGCCCGCTCTATCCTTCTTTTGTCTCCTGTCACATGGCTTGACATGACTTGGTCAAGCGGTATCCTGTCCTGGAAGGGGTGATATGTTGCCCCTGTTTTCCCATGTTTAATTTTTTGATTGCGTTTGGGCTTATATTTTATCATTAGAACTCTGCTATCACTCCAATATTTCTCTACACTGCTCCCACCAGGTTGAGAGAGGAGGTTTCTCTCTTCTCCTGTTATTTTATGCCTTGTCTTTATAAAACATTTTTACATTCTTGCGATGGGTTAAATCCGGATTGGGGATTTGTGAATATGTTTTTTTAATGATCCAGCTACAACAAAATATGTGTAATGTCCACTTCCCTACGACACTTAGTTGATTATCATATTGAGTTATGCAGACTTTAGATATGGACATGACTTATACTTATGTTGATTAGCATGATGTTTTGTGACTAGATGCGTTTGGATTATGATTGGATTTTGCTTTCAGCATGATCTACACTGACTCATGGACAGACTATTGGATACCGATATTATTTTTATATGGATATATGGCATGTGTTCTAACATTGGATTTCTTTACTCTAATTTTGGATGATGATGAAATGCATAATTAAGTTGTGATTTAGACCTAGAAATGATGATTGATTGAATTACGTATAGATGTTAGTAAATTTCATGCATATGGTTATTTTGGATATTTTGACATGGCCGTAAGGCCGAAGAGGGTATTTTGCATTTTGCAGGAAACACAGCATGATCACAACCATGAGGGGGATTGGGGACCAAACACAACAGGATGCCGGGTGGTTACAACATTGGTCGTCAAGGCAACTTGTAAATTGTATTGTGTTAGCTTTGTTCTTGTATGTGTTGAGAAAATTTTCTTGAGGGGGTAATGTTCTAATGTGACCATGGGGTTGAGAATTTTATTTAATTGTTTTATTTACTTTAGTAGGTGATTTCATTTGGGATGTCCTTCTTTTATTACTTTTGCTAAGTATGTTTAGATTAATTTAATATCTTGTTTTAGTCATGTGGGTGTAATAAATTTTGTTGGTTGGCTCCTTGAGCCATGTGTTGTCTCTTGTATTGAATGCTTATCTTGAGTGTTGACCACTCCAAATCTCTTGAAAACTCGAATTTGAGTTTGAGGGCAATTTTGGGGGACTTGTGGGACAAGTTAAACTTGTCCCACACTTCCCAAAACCCCTTACCAACCATATCTATGGGTTGGGAAGCCCAAAAAGGGATTATTTATTGTTTTGGGAAGTGATATTGACTTGGAGTGCACTTTTTCTTCATTTTGCATTTATTTTGTGCCTTAAGGCACATGGGAAAGGGATGGTTGTGGAAGAGAGTTGTCACTTGGTTGAATGTAGCATTTTACTTGCAAGATGTATATTATTGAAAGGATTGTAAGATAATAAAGAAGTAAAGTGTACAAGGAAGCTTGTGATAAATTTGTGAATATACTAATGAGGAAAAAGGTTGTCAATACTACATTGTGAAATGTTGTTTTCATTTCATTGTTTTAATCAAATGAAATGAGTGGTAAAAGCTAGTTCTTTCCTTCTTGTGGATAGATAGCAATTTGAAGCACCATTACTTTTAAATTGGGTAACAAGTAGTCTAAATATTGCATTGTAATAAGAATTGCATAATTGAGACTTGTTGCAAATCTTGTCAACATTGTTAAAGAAATGAAGTTACTTGTTTTTATCTTGTATTCTTTAGTTACCAAACTCATGAAAGGGCAAGAGTTTAAGTAAAATTTCCTTTCTTTTTTTTATACTCTTGTCAACATTTCACCATGATTTATTATTATTCAATAATGTTAGTATTATTTTAATGCCCACATTGATGAGATTATTGCAATAAGCAATGATGAGAAATATAAATAAAAATGTATATATATATATAGTATTCAATATTCTCATTGGTTGAAATATTTTAATAACAATGAGGTAAGCAATATTAAAATATAGAAAATTTGTTAATAAACTGCTACTTCTTTCATTTTCTTCTTCAAAATTTTTTTTTTTACCATACTCACTCACACACACAAATACATACATATATATATATATATATATATATATATATATATATATATATATATATATATATATATGTATGTATGTGTGTATATACGGAATTTTTAAACAAAATCATGTATTATAATACAAAAACGTGTTTTGTTTTGTGTTAAGCATTTATATATATATATATATATAAAAAACCGGCTGTTGTACGGAGCCGCGGCCATCTGACAGGTTTTACAAAGGATTGGGGGGGAGGGGCGCCGCCCCCACCCCCAACCCATTTACCTTATGGGGTGGGGATGGGGTCGGCGCCCTTCCCCCCCAATATACTGTCCCTCCACAACTGCGCTGGTCTCAATACAAATCAACAAACAAAAAAAAAATGTGCGCAGCCATTGCTAATGCGCCCTGTGCGCTCGGCCCGGCCATCACTGTCCTTTTTGCCTCTCTCCTTATATATATATATATATATACATATATATATATATATATATATTGTTTAGATCTTTTTTTGTTATTTCTTTGTGCATTTGATAATGCAGATGGGTGGGTATATATATATCTATATATATATATATATATATATATATATATATATATACCCACCCATCTGCATTATCAAATGCACAGCAAATAACAAAAAAAAGATCTAAACAAAAATGCGCAGCTCGACATAATCGGCCTTTCTTCGGCCTCAAATACATCTTTTCATTTATTTTTATTCATTTACATATAAATGTATATACTACGAATTCGTGAGTACAGGGTTTTGGACAACCAAATAAACCTAACCAGGTCAGATCCACAATGAAAGACTCCTCCATGAAAGCTTGAGCCAAGGAAATCTTGTTGAGAAGAGTTTCATAGTTTTAATGGCTCCATAGATGGAGCTTCTTCCTCCTTATCCCTCAACCTGCAAAAAAAAAAAAAAAAAATAGAAAGAGAAATGAGAACCTTGGGTGTAGGAAGGAAATAAAACTAAATGAGATAAAAAGGAAAATATTCATAAGGAAATCCATAAGGATTTCTAGGGTTTCCTTGCCCAACCTAGATCTAAGGGTGGGAAGAGATTTGATCCAAGGGTGGAGGTTATATCCTACACCACTTAAGTGATGGGTTCTTTTGGTGGGAATTAAAAGAATAAATAGAAATAGAAGGGGGGAGTAATTTGGCAAAGATAGTGTGTGCTTGACCCCCTCCTAGCAAGCAATTAACCAATCTAGGCTTATGACCTTGAATTACAAGATGTGAATCTTATATTATTATAATTTTGTTTTAAATAAAAGAAAGGGGGGTTTTAATCATTATAAAGGTCCTAAATTAATTCCTCTTGTAACCTGAGTAAAAAAAAAGAAAAAAAAATTATTTCATAATTTTTCTCTCTCTAAACCTGTTTCGTTTGGACCTCATGCGAGTAGGTTTTCGGGCGTTACATTTTGGTATCAGAGCCAGGGGTTCGAAGCTTGGACCCTTGGGCACACGTAGAAACACTCAAAACAGAAACATTTAACTTAGCACAGAACCGATTCTTTTAAAAATATGAAACCACAATGTTAATAATTATAGAAAACAACAAATTTAGAAAACTGACACAAGACCTAGAACAACGAACTAACTCTCGCCTTGATCTATGCAGGAGGCGCGGATTGGGTGAGGGGTCTCTTCATATAGACCTAGACATACCACCACCAGAGCAGACCGTAGCAGCTCTCCTACCTCAGATCTTGCAGACACTCCAGGATGTCAATGCCGCTATACGCGGAGAGCCCTTGAGAGGACGACTTGCTAGACCTAGTTTGGAGCCTTCAGTAGATGCCCAGGCATCCCCTCGACATAGCGAGGAGCACAGAGCTAGAGAATTTCGCGCAGAGTCGGTTAGGGCAGAGTCACCACAGAGGGGATATGGGGACAGGATCTCAGGACATAGGGACAGGTCTCGGAGCCCTAGACAGAGGGAGGAGCAGACAGAGAGACCTAGGATTCGTACTACACATCAGCTGCAGACCATATCAGGGAGATCCTGAAGCTGCGACCATCTCAGTATTCAGGTGATATAGGCGGTTTTCAGGCAGAGGCCTGGTTGGTGAGCTTGAGCGGATGCTTCAAGCTCTGTCCTTGTAGTAGCAACACGAAAGCTCGTGTAGCGATTCACCTTCTGAGGGATGGAGCAGGAGTCTGGTGGAGGACCGAGGAGCAGAAGCTCCATGTCGACTCAGAGACGGTTACCTGGGAGTTGTTTGAGGAGCGGTTCAGGAGTAGGTATTTACCCAGGAGGTTTATTCAGCAGCGGATAGATGAGTTTCATGACCTCCGTCAGGGATCGATGACAGTAGCAGAGTATGAGAGTCGATTTCTGGACCTACTCCAGTACATCGACTATATGCAGGATGAGCAGGTACGGATTCACAGGTTCATCCGGGGCCTGAACTTGGATCTAGGTGGCGCAGTGCGCATTCACTGCCCACAGACATTAGCAGAGGCCGTGGAGAAGGCCTATATTGCAGAGGAGACACGGGGAAGACACAAAGGCTAGAGACAGAGTTCGGAGCCGTATCCAGCAGATGCAGGATAGTAGGTCGAAGGGTCAGTTCCTCCTCCACGGGGTGGACAGAGTTCAGGGCAAGCTTCATTTAGGCCACCACAGCAGCAGCAGCAGCAGCAGACCCGCCCACCTTACCGACCTCCTCAGAGATTCGATGCACAGAGAGGACGTAGTATGGGGCCTCCTCCTAGGGGTCCCATCAGGACACAGGGTGCACCGAGAGCTCAGTCAGTAGGAGCTCATCAGCAGAGACCTCAGCAGTCCATAGCTAGATCGTCAGGATCTGTATCTCAGTCATCTAGAGTACCAGCTGGAGTTGCTTCCCCCCGGAGAGGATCAGGGCAGGTGTTATGGTTCATGTGTGTCGTTGGACATATTTGGAGAGATTGCCCACTTAACCCTACCAAGGGTAAGACACAGAGCTCAGAGCCTACTGTGGGAGATATGGCACGGAGTCATCGGATTTACGCAGTGGTCGAGAACCGCCAGGCTGAGCATCAGAGCACTGTGATTGAGACGACAGGTAGTATTGGTGGTATTTCCACCTCTATATTATTTGATTCTGGTTCTTCTGATTCATTCATTGCACCATCCTTAGTAGAGCGTTGTAGGCTGGTGGCAGTTAGGCAGGGCCGTAGTTGGGACGTTGAGATGGCTTCTGGAGCCAAGATTTCTGTAGACTCCTTAGTTAAGGAGTGTGTAGTGGATTTGGGACCCTTCACCACTACTTCTGATCTTCGGATCCTTCCATTAGGATCTTATGGCGTCATTTTGGGTATGGACTGGTTGTCTGCTCACAGAGCTAGAGTGGACTGTTACCATAAGACTATTGCTTGCATTGATGACCTTGGGGCGGAGTTAGTGATATCAGGGGTTAAGAGACCCGTTTCTATTCGCACCATCTCCGCTATGCAGCTTAAGCGGTGTGTGCGACGGGGTTGCCAGTTGTATGCTGTTACAGTTAGTGACAGATCAGAGGATGAGTCAGGGGGACCTTCCCTCGATGATCATCCCATCTTATCAGAGTTCGCCGATGTGTTTCCAGGGGAGCTACCGGGATTACCTCCCCCACGTGAGATCGACTTTCATATAGATCTAGTTCCGGGCGCAGAGCCTATCTCACGAGCACCCTATCGGATGACTACACCTGAGTTATGTGAGCTCAAGTTGCAGCTTGAGGGCCTTCTGGAGAAAGGCCTAATTCATCCTAGTGTATCCCCTTGGGGTGCACCAGTTATCTTCGTGAAGAAGAAAGATGGATCTCTTGGTTGTGTATTTATTACCCGATCATTGAATAAAGTAACGATCAAGAATCGTTACCCCCTTCCACGCATTGATGATTTGTTTGATCAGATGAAGGGGGCTACCGTTTTCTCCAAGATAGACCTTAAGTCAGGGTACCATCAGCTCAGGATTGCGGAGACAGATATCCACAAGACAGCTTTCCGCACGAGATATGGCCACTACGAGTTCACAGTGGTACCTTTCGGTTTGACGAATGCCCCCGCAGTGTTTATGAGTTTGATGAATGGGGTATTCAGGACCTTCCTTGATCGCTTCGTGCTCATTTTCTCGATGACATTCTGATTTACTCACGCACACGTGAGGAGCATGAGGAGCACCTTCGCCAGGTTCTTCAGTGTCTTCGCGAGCAGCGCCTTTACGGGAACTTGGAGAAGTGTGCATTCTTTCAGCATGAGGTGCAGTATTTGGGCCACGTTATTTCTGGGGAAGGTATCGCAGTCGATCCTTCCAAGATTCGAGCCATCATGGATTGGCCAGCACCCACTAGTGTGACCGAGGTGCGTAGTTTCATGGGACTAGCAGGATACTACAGGAGGTTTGTTCAGGACTTCTCTCGGATTGCGCACCCCATCACTTCTCTTCAGCGGAAAGGGAAGAAGTTTGTATGGACAGATAGATGTGAGTAGGCCTTCAGTACACTGAAGGAGTGCCTTACGAGAGCACCTATCCTTGCAGTGCCAGATCCTCATGGAGAGTTTTTCGTATGCACAGATGCTTCCTTGGCAGGACTTGGAGGAGTGCTAATGCAGGAGGGTAGAGTAGTTGCCTTTGAGTCTCACAAACTCAAAGATTATGAGCTCAATTATCCGACCCATGACCTCGAGCTTGCAGCAGTAGTACATGCCTTAGTGCGATGGAGGCATTTTCTTCTTGGCCGGAGATTTACACTCAGGACTGATCACTTGAGTCTTCGCCACCTCTTCACGCAGCCCAATCTCAATGCTCGTCAGTGGCGTTGGATGGAGTTACTTTGTGAGTATGACATGGAGATAGAGCATGTGAAGGGAAAGGAGAACGTGGTGGCAGATGCCTTGAGTAGACGGAGACATGTGGCTATGGCCACCTCAGTGGGTACAGATTTGAGAGTAGGATCTTGCAGCAGCTTCCTCAGGATAGTTTCTACCTTGCAGCCAGAGCAGAGATTGAGTCTCAGAGACCTCTTGAGGGGAGATTTGATGGATTTTCACTAGAGGCAGATGGTCTTCTCAGACACAGAGGTCGGATATATGTTCCCAGAGATGGAGGCTTGAGACATGACATTTTGACAGAGGCTCATCGTGCACCGTATTCAGCCCATCCCGGGGTGAAGAAGATGCACGCCACCTTGAGACAGTTGTACTTTTGGAGAGGACTTCGGAGAGACATAGCTTCATTTGTATCCCCCATTGTTTAGAGTGTCAGAGGGTGAAGGCCGAGCATCAGCATCCAGCTGGCCTTCTCTATCCTCACGCCATACCGAGAGTGGAAGTGGGACACCATCTCTATGGATTTTATTGTTGGGTTGCCGACGTCGAGATACCACCACGACGCCATCATGGTCACGGTGGATAAATTGACGAAGGTAGCTCACTTTTCTCCAGTGAAGACTACCTACACGGCTAGTGCAGTAGCACGAGTATATCTTGATGAGATTGTCAGACTACATGGGATTCCGCGGAAGATCATTTGTGACCGCGACCCTTTGTACACCTCCCATTTCTGGACCACCATGCAGTATGCCCTCGGGACGAGGATTAATTTCAGCACAGCTTATCACCCTGAGACAGATGGACAGACAGAGAGGGTGAATCAGATTTTGGAGGACATGCTCAGGATGTACGTGATGGATCATCAGTCGAGATGGGAGGAGTATCTATATTTGGTGGAGTTTGCCTATAATAATAGTTTTCAGAGTTCTATAGGCATGGCTCCTTTTCAGGCATTATATGGTAGAGAGTGCAGGACACCTCTTAGTTGGGACAGGATTGAGGACAGGGTTTCCCTTGGGCCAGCTTTATTACAGGATATGGAGCAGCAGGTTACCCTGATCAGACAGAGATTGCAGGAGGCACAGGATAGACAGAAGAAGTATGCAGACCAACATAGGACAGATCGCAGTTTTGAGGTAGGCACAAAGGTGTTTCTTCGTGTCAGACCACATAAGAGCCCTATCCGTTATGGAAAAGGTTCTAAGCTTGCTCCTAGGTTTGTGGGTCCCTTCGAGATCTTGGAGCGCCTCGGTCCCTTGGCCTATCGCCTAGCATTGCCACCTAGCTTATCGCGCGTCCATGATGTGTTTCACGTTTCTGTGCTTAGGAGATATGTTTCTGATCCTTCTCATGTGCTAGATTGGACTGCATTGCAGGTGCAGGATCAGGGGCAGGTGATGGTGGAGCCCGTGCGCATTTTAGATCGCAGGACCCTGGGCCTTCGCGGCAGAGAGATTGATCAGGTTCGGGTCCAATGGGACAGGTACGATGAGACTGCTGCTACTTGGGAGGATGCTACATCATTGCGAGCTCAGTTTCCACACTTATTTCAGTGACTTCCAGGAGGAAGTCTAGTCTAAGGGGAGGGGGATGTAATGCCCACTTCCCTACGACACTTAGTTGATTATCATTTTGAGTTATGCAGACTTTAGATATGGACATGACTTATACTTATGTTGATTAGCATGATGTTTTGTGACTAGATGCATTTGGATTATGATTGGATTTTGTTTTCAGTATGATCTACCTTTGACTCATGGAGGACTATTATGGATACCGATATTATTTTTATATGGATATATGGCATGTGTTCTAACATTGGATTTTTCTTTACTCTAATTTTGGATGATGATGAAATGCATAATTAAGTTGTGAATTAGACCTAGAAATGATGATTGATTGAATTACGTATAGATGTTAGTAAATTTCACGCATATGGTTATTTTGGATATTTTGACATGGCCGTAAGGCCGAAGAGGGTATTTTGCATTTTGCAGAAACACAAGAGATGATCACAACCATGAGGGGGATTGGGGACCAAACACAACGAGGATGTCGGGTGGTTACTGACATTGGTCGTCAAGGCAACTTGTAAATTGTATTGTGTTAGCTTTGTTCTTGTATGTGTTGAGAAAATTTTCATGAGGGGGTAATGTTCTAATGTGACCATGGGGTTGAGGATTTTATTTAATTGTTTTATTTACTTTAGTAGGTGATTTCATTTGGGATGTCCTTTTTTATTACTTTTGCTAAGTATGTTTAGATTAATTTAATATCTTAAGTTTTAGTCAAGTGGGTGTAATAAATTTTGTTGGTTGGCTCCTTGAGCCATGTGTTGTCTCTTGTATTGAATGCTTATCTTGAGTGTTGACCACTCCAAATCTCTTGAAAACTCGAATTTGAGTTTGAGGGCAATTTTGGGGGACTTGTGGGACAAGTTAAACTTGTCCCACACTTCCCAAAACCCCTTACCAACCATATCTATGGGTTGGGAAGCCCAAAAGGGGATTATTTATTGTTTTGGGAAGTGAAATATGACTTTGGAGTGCACTTTTCTTCATTTTGCATTTATTTGTGCCTTAAGGCACATGGGAAGGGATGGTTGTGGAAGAGAGTTGTCATTCAACCCAACCACCCATTTATGGTGTTTTGGGATTTGAGTTGACTAAAAGGAGGTGGTCTTGAGGATGTGTGATGTGGCATCCAACTAGGAGCCACATCACCCTCACTCTTCCTTTTGTCTATTTATTGAAACTTCCTCTATTGTGGAGGGGGTTGGAGTTTTCTTTGTGAAAAGTTCTTTTGTTATTTTGGGAGAGGAGAGATTTGGGGAGAAAAAAAAAAAAGAGAGCTTGGACTTGCATGCTTGGATTGCTTTGGAGGGAGCTTGGAAAAAGCTTCTTGGATTAGACTTCTCCAATGGAGAGGTAGGAAAACTTCTCTCTTGTGCTTTCTCTTGTTATTGCTTTGAGCTTAAAATTGAAGAAAATGCATGTTGTTGTTGTATTTTTGTGAAAATGGATTTGAATGCTTTTTGTGTAGTATAGGAGAGGTCTATGGGAATACTCATGAGGGAGGCAAAAGAGTAGATTAGGATATTGTGGAGGGAGTTTGAGAGGGATGCCCATCTTGGGTAAGAATGTTTACATTCTACCTTGTTTTTGAGGGAGCTATAAGAGGAGGGAGGCATAAGAGTATGGGAGGTAAAAGGGGTACTTGAGGGAGGCATAAGAGTCATAGGGGCTTGTGTGTTATTGTGGAGGGTTTTGGATGGGCATCTCATCTCAATTGGGAGACATAAGGAAAACATTCCCATAGTTCCTTCTCTTGATTGGCTTGAATGAAAGCCTTTTGTGCAAAATATTGTGTTATTGTGTTTCCTTGTTGTTTTCTCTTTTACCTTGAATGTTGTGAATGAAACTTGTATTGTGGAAGCATGTATTGTTGCCTTGAGTTGGAGACCACCCTTCATTGTGTTGTGTTTGGGGCTCGGGGGTCAATGGAGGAGATTGCTTCTCTTCTCCATTGAATTTTGGTTGGGAGGAGAGTGTTGCCTCTCCCCCTATTTTGGTTGTGAATGAACTACTTGGAACTTGGAGCATGGATGAAGAGCACTTTGGAGCTTGTGGAGACTCTTTCCATTACCTTACATACTTTACTTTGTTGTAAATTTGTAAGAGAAAGAGAGTTGTATTATTTTGTTTTCATTCAAAAAAAAAGGACATTGTAATCTATATTGCATCAAGAGTCACTTGGTTGAATGTAGCATTTTACTTGCAAGATGTATATTATTGAAAGGATTGTAAGATAATAAAGAAATGAAGTGTACAAGAAAGCTTGTGATAAATTTGTGAATATACTAATGAGGAAAAAAAGTTTGTGTAATTACATTTTGAAATGTTGGTTTTATTTCATTGTATTAATCAAATGAAATGAGTGATAAAAGCTAGTTCTTTCCTTTTGTGGATAGATAGAAATTAGAAGCACCATCACTTTTAAATTGGGCAACAAGTAGTCTAAATATACAAAATTGTAATAAAATTTCTCATAATTGAGACTCATTTCAAACTACATTCAACATTGTTAAAGAAATGAAAGTTACTTGTTTTTATCTTGTATTCTTTAATTACCAAACTTATGAAAGGGCAAGAGTTTAAAAAATTTCCTTTCTTGCCTTTATTTCAACCTTTCACCATGATTTATTATTATTCAATAATGTTAGTATTATTTTAATGCCCACATTATGAGATTATTTTAATAATGATAAGAAATATAAATTAAAATATATATATATATATATATATTCAAATTCTCTTTTATTGAAATATTTTAATAACAATAGGTAAGCAATATTAAAATATAGAAAATTTGTTAATAAATGCTACTTCTTTCATTTTATATATATAAATGTATATTTTTTTACCATACTATCACATACACAAATACATATATATATATATATATATATATATATATATATATATATATATATATATGTATGTACATGTGTATATACGGACATTTTAAACAAAATCATGTATTATAATACAAAAACGCGTTTTGTTTTTGTGTTAAGCGTTTATTTATATATATATAAATAAGTTTTAAACCATACGTTTTTTTTTTTTTGAAGCGGCATACAGCCGCGGCTGTCCCAGGTTTTACAAAGGATTGGGGGTAGGGCGCCGCCCCCACCCCCAACCCATTTACCTTATGGGGTGGGGATGGGGTGGCGCCTCCCCATATATCTGTCCCTCCACAATACACTGCAAACCCTTTTGTTTAATACAAATCAAAAATGCGCGGCCAAAAAAATATGCGCATGCGGCTTGTATAAAAACGCCCCCTGTGCGCTCGGCCCGGCCACATTGTCCTTTTTCCTCTCTATTTTATATATATATATATATATATACCCATCTGCATTATCAAATGCATATATAATAAATAACATAAAAAAAGATCTAAATAAAAATGCGCATATGTATGTATCGGCCTTTCTTATCAAATACATCTATTTTATTTTTATATTCATTTACATATATATGTATATACTCGAATTCATGAGTCCGCCTTGAGGTTTTGGACAACCAAATAAACCTAACCGGTCGGATCCACAAAAAAAAGACTCCTCCATTAAAGCTTGAGCCAAAGAAACCTTGTTGAGAAGAGTTTCCATAGTTTTAATGGCTCCATAGATGGAGCTTCTTCCTCCTTCTCCCTTAACCTGCAAGCAAAAATAGAAAGAGAAATGAGAACCTTGGGTGTAGGAAGAAAATAAAACTAAATGAGATAAAAAGGAAAATATACATAAGGAAATCCATAAGGATTTCTAGGGTTTCCTTGCCCAACCTAGATCTAAGGGTGGGGAGAGATTTGATCCAATGGTGGAGGTTATATCCTACACCACTTAAGTGATGGGTTCTTTTGGTGGGAATTAAAAGAATAAATAGAAATAAAAGGGGGAGAATTTAGCAAAGATAGTGTGCACTTGACCCCTCCTAGCAAGCAATCAATTAAATCTAGACTTATGACCTTGAATTACAAAGTGTGAATCTTATATTATTATAAATTTTAAGGGTTTAAAATAAATAGGGATTAAGGGGAGTTATTTAATCATTATGAATTTTCTTAAATTAAGAACTCTTGACCTTTGAGGAAAAAAAAGAAAAAAATTATTTCAAATTTTGAGGCGATTTTAAAATCGATAATCTTCTCCGACGCCTACATTTGTCCGAGTGTTTTCGAACCTAATCAAAAAAAAATTATTCATAATTTTCTCTCTCTAAAGTTTTGTATTAAAATCACCAGTAGTTTCACAGGATTGTTACATTAGGCCAATAAGAAGAAATAAAGAAACTAATTTAAATGTAATGTAAACTACAAAGAAACTAATTTAAATGTAAATTATAAATAAAATAAAATAAAAAAACCTAAAACCTAAGCAAAATGAATAAACCTAAACTGAATAGATTATTTGCATTGTATTGTTGTGTGGTAGATCTACTTAGGCTGAAGGATGTTCCCATTTACTTGAAAAATTTGGTTACCAACCAAATTGGATCAACATGCCGATTGTTTGACAAAATGCTTCAAAAAGACCCTAACGATGTAAGATGGAAGGCATGAATAGAATACATTCAGCACATGAAATGGGTGCACAATGCCCTAAGAAATGTGATTGGGCCGGCGAAGTCAGAAAATGCCTTCGAGTTCTTTGTGGAGTGGGAACGTTTGTTCAAGAGATCTGGTGGGTACTATTGAGCTAAGTAGGAGAGGGAGATTGCAGGATGAGGGATTTCTTTACATGTTTGCAGTGGGGACACTAATAATGCGTGGGGAGATGATTTCATGAACATTAGAAAGAATTTTTTGATACATAATTCAAATGCCAGGTTCGGTGGGGACATCTCTCTCGAAATGGTTTCCAATTTTTTTCGGATGTTCTAGAGGAAGGGCTTTAAATAGTAACAAACTCACAAGATAGAGAGCATCTTTCTCTCTGCAAGATGGGGAAGGGATCTGGGAAACCATATTAGCATGTTCCTTTACAATTGGAGGGCATTTAACATAATTCACATTATCAATACACTTTTAAGATAACTCTATACATCTAAGGCTCTCCAAGTCTTGAATATATGCAGGCTGGAGTTAAATAATAAGGAAGACCCCGAACTCACTAATTGTTGTGTGGGAAACTCGAGGCCATTTTTTTTCATGCAATTGTAACTAATTTATCCAACTCAATGGACATGACATCAAATGGGAGGAGGCCTCGGTGCATCTTGGCAGTGGTTTTGGCTTGGTCAGTGGTTTCGAGTTTTGTTGTAATGACTAGGGGTAGATATAGGTTTAGGAGTTTAGATCCTTTTTGTTTAGTATTTTGCCTTTTCATAATATGGAGTTTAACACCTATTTATTTTCTTAAAACTAAATTTCAAATAAATAAATGAAAAGCTAACAAAAATTTTATCTGCGTTGTTTTTCTCTCCTAACAATTGAATTGAAGTTATACACATCCCGATAGAAATATCAATGGTAAGAAAGCAACAAAAGTTGATTTTATCTATGGTGCCATTTACAACAAAGTACAAAATTAGCAAAAATAAAACTCTTAAAGATAATAAACTGAAGATAACATAGAGTGCGGGTCCCACCGAAACAAAAATGAAATATTAACGAGAATGAAAGATAAACAAGCAAACCTTTCGGTAACTTTCGTGTAAACCTCAAATAAGGGGTGAAACCTTGGAAATGAAATGGAAGTGTAATCTGTCAATGCTCTTGAGTGCTCTCAAGCTTGAAAGCAAATGCTACGAACAATTAAATAGACTTTTTGTATGTCAAACAAGAGGGTTTGTAAGGAACATTTTCTTGCGCAATTTATAGAACTAATTCAACAATAGTTGAAATTCCTCCTCATCAACATGGATAAATCGTGTACTTCAAAAATTTAATGGAAAGTATGAATAGTGTCAATTTGTTTTAAATGAGTTAATGTATTTTGCATTCGAAAAGGTGGTCATAATGTCATTTAATTCTCAACCTTTTTGCTTCACATCAAGTCGCTTGACTAGGATAAATCAGGTCAAATATTCTTTATTTTCTCTTTTGATAAGCATGTGTTGAATAATATATATATCCTTTTTAACCTTAGTCAAATTATTCTAAAATTTAGTATACTATTTTCTACTTCCCTAAGATTATGCAATAAAAAAAATTGTATCCTATGATGCAACATGTCGTCACCAAGGATATACAAAACACTATGAACGACAATACATTTTTTTTTCTTTTGACAAGACAACATAGAAGTCCAATCATAGAACACACTTACAGATTAGGGCCAACCACAATGAGATATTCTTGAGGGTTATTTATTTTAAAAGGACATCTTGCAATTCTTAGCTTACGTTTTCAAGGAGGCTCAAGATATGATTCATATAATTCAACTTTGCCAAGCCAAGTTTATTCTTTGACACCGAGTAATTATCTTTAAATCTTCTCTATTATGACATTTATTTGCTTAATTCGTTTATCAAGAAAAAGGAGTATTTAAATTCCACAAGGCCATCTACTCACCACTAACGCTACTAAGATTCATTCTTGCCCACAAGACAACATGGTTTTAAGTTCAACACACTTAAGAGAAGAGATACAAGGTGCCTTGAAAAGGGTTAGAGGGAGAAGGTCGAGATGAAACATCTTTAGGACCTCATTAGTTATTGCCAGTATTTAATTGAAGCTAGGGCTCTTAACCAGAATTATCAACAACTTTACTTAGGCTTCGCTAAAAGTATTAACAAGGAGTAAAAATTTACTTTCCAAATGGCGGTGAGAAAGATGGTGAGGTCTCCAATTTGTTTTCTCTGGCTTATTAAATCTTATCATCTTCAAACAACTAATAGTTCATTTCACCTTAGGGTCATTTTACAAATTTCACCATAAAAGGAATAATGTTCACTAGAGGAGCTAGGGTTATCATGTTATAAAGTTTACCTGCAATGATAGTCTTGCCCTTGATTACTTAAAGAATTTCTTGCTCTCAAGTTGGTGACCCCTACGTTACTTTATTTGAATACAACTTTTAATTTAACTTCCAGAAGTATTAAACAATCCCATGTTAGTTTACTTATGACACTTTATTACTAAGTCATATCAAGGTTTAACTCAAAATTTATTCTCAAGGCAAGGTTGTAGCAACACTCATTTACAAGAACAAAACAAGATTACATCAATTCTTAAAATACTGATACTCCAACAAAGTCACTCAACAACAATAACCAAATTTTCTTATAATTTCAATGATGGTCAAACAATACAAGGTTTCCAAAGTTCAGATGACAAAGTCCACAATACTTTATACTAAGACATTAATCCTCTTTTAAACTTTCCACTGGACGTTAACAATAGTTGAACAACATAAAAAGGTTTCGAGCAAAGGAACTTCTCAACTGAGGTTGATGACAAAAGTCTACAAATCTATCCCTCATCTACACGCAAAATCCATCTGCAAAGCAAATTTTCTACAAGAGTCAGTTCACGAGAACTGAGCAAGATAAGGCTACACAAACCCACCATAACTGTTATCTATCAATATCATGAAAAGAAGCACTTTATTACAAGAATTTGGGTCAAACCTCTAAACACTATCAACACTTCAAGTTATAATAAGTTTCCACCATGCCAAACAAGGAAGAAGACCATGTACTTCCGTTAGGAGTAAAGACAACAAAAATATAACAACCGAAAGAGAAAGGCCCTTGGCCCTATAAGGAGAAATAACCAATCTAACAAAGCAGGATTCCCACCAAGTAAATAATTAAATAACAATCACAAGAGTGCGATTTGATATAAAGTACCAACCATCCAGAATTTTATCACAGGTACCAAATGCATAGGTTATAATATTATATTTCTAGAAGAACAAGAGTTGATCGGCCCAAGAAAAAAAGGGAAACCACGGTTTCAAGAATTAACACAAAAAGCCATGTATAAATGAGTTTCAAACCTGAAATCACATAGAGTATCCACACAACATAAGTTTCGAAGCATAAGCAAAGTAAACTAGTTTTGGCCACTAACTCCAAGAGATTTCCCAATCATTCAAGAAGGCCAATGCCTTGTAGGCTAGTAGCAATCACGCGAGAGAAGAAAAAGAGTCCGTCAACCAAGAGTATACGAAAATGTCATCAACAACTTTTATAACCCTAAAAATTTACAACACTCCACATCAATTATTAGAGTTCAGTTAATTTAAAATAAATTTCCTATTTCCCAAAACAACAATATTTTTAAGGCAACCCTTGGTAACATAAACAACCGTTCAAACAAAGGTACAACATAAACTACTAAGTTCCATTATCAAAACAACTCCTTCTGCTATAGCTCCATCATACTATTGATTGCAAGAAAGTTTTTCCCAAGGTTGACAACATTCAAGGCAATTTTCATCACAAAACATTAAGGTACATATGTGCATATAAGCTGTCCAATCCTAATTAACAACACAGTCATAATAAATGGGAGGAAACACAAGTTAGAAGACTAGATTATTTCACCAACAATCTTCCGAGAGGGAAGAAGACCAAAAATAATTCCAGAAATAGCGGGGGTACTAGAGTTGCACAATTAAGACCTCGAACATAGCTAAAAAAAAAAACTAGTTACGATTCAAGATGAAGGGGCAGTCAAAGTACCTCCTAAGAATGGCTATAAAACCTAGGAACCAGGCTGAAGCTACGTAGGAGTCTAAACACTCGAGGTTGAAACACGTTGCACGCAAACATAAACATTCTAAAAGTTTTAACACCGAATCTCTAACCTGAAATAGTCCAAGCGTTGATTACACTAATCCTACAACCTTTCCTTTTGATGCCAAAAGGGTTGTTAGGTGGGCTTGAGAGATCATTAACAATATATGTCAAAAGACAAAGAAGGACAAACCTTGGTTGATAGGAAGGAACTTCATAGTTATTGCACGCTTACATTAACGACTGCTAAAACTAGCTGGAACAAATAATAACTGGAACTCTATCGTAGAGAAGAGTACATATATATATATATATATATATATATATATATATATATATATATATATATATATAAAGGAAGATCGATCACTCGAGCCAGAAAAACATACACCCAAAGAAGAGAACACCTGCATGCTTTCCACTAACATACAGGCAATGATAATAGCTAAACAAGAAGAAAGCAAGTAGAAAGGAGAGATCTGATCATGAAGAAGACAACCAATTCAAAGAAATGGTGGTTCGATTTCACGATAAAATAAATATAGCAACAGTAGAAAAGTGTAGGAATATCTTGCCTTTTCTCCACTTCTTCAACAGTCGTCATGACAGACTCGCGGGTCAAAGCATAAGAACTGTAGGTACTGGAATCCGGGTGCACCAGTTCTAAGCGGTCCACATTCACGATCCGCGAGACCATGCAATTGAAGAGGATTTTTGTCAAACAGTTCACGAGCATTGTTGTATTGAAGTGACTCCATGCACTTGTGCTCAACTATTGCTTTCCTTGAGCTTTTACTTCTTGTGGGATTCGAAAACCAACTCACATACCCTATACGTGCTACCACAAACACAAGTGATCTACACAAGGCTGGAGGAGATATTTTCAGAGAAGAACCTAGCAAGGATGTCATGGCAAGCAAAGGTTGTAGGAGATGGATTTACCCAAGTTACTCAGATTTGTTTCAACTTCCTATGCCTCCTCAACAAACCCATTCCAAAACATATCATGCAATCCTTGTTGTCCTTTGGCCATATTTCACTCAGGCATTTTGTCAAATAGTTTGGGTGTCTTATGCTTGCTTCCACTTTGCATATGTATCTACCAACGCACCGAAAACAAAGCATTTGACACAGCCTTGTCCCTTCTCCATTATTTTCCAAGTTTCCAAGGTGTCTCAACCCACCCAATTTGTCCACAACCAACAATCATTGCTGTCCAAAAGACCACATTTCTTTCAAGTTTTCCAAACCATCCGAACACTTTGTTGAGCATCCAGATCAGGAGTATAAATCCATCTTAAGACAATTTATGTGCCCAGGACACTAAAGAGATACAACAAGCAACAAAAATCTCTCTTTTTTTTTCAAATGCATTGGAGAACGTCCATGCCCTGTTCAAACACTCCCACTTTGGTATAGGCATGGAGATGCTATCAAAGGTTGTGGAGTTTGGCTTTACACCTGCTCTTTGCATTTGCTTGTAAGTTTATAAAGCCATTTCAACATATCCATACTATATCCTAGACTTAGCATCCTCGATTAAGGCCAAAGCACTAGATTGCTATCAATGCATATGCTTTGCCCTTAACCCAAAAATCATGACCCTCATGCTAATGCCACATTCAATAGTGAATATCACACCAACAACCCCATGATCTTGAAGCTCTGACACAAGACATAATGATTACATCACTAGCTCTAAAAGGCATCTACCGTAATGATAAATAAACCTTTTCCTTCATTCGATTTGAGGACAACATCAAACTCTTGGTGCAAAATTACAAATAGGATTGTAAGGTGTGATAATTCCAAAGAAACCTTTATGGACAAACTTAGTGACTCACAAAAGCTCATATAACAGCAAGAAAAATTGTGCTTCATGAATATACCGAATGAAACAGATCCGCCTATGAGATCTCTTCCATCCATGAGTTACATCGTAAAGCAAGTAAGGTCTCAATAGAGAATCTTTGCCATAAAATTTCATCAGTCTCCACAGTAACACTCTTACTGTCACTTAATCGATTTTGATAAAAAAATACCTTGAAGGAGAATCCCGAATTTGAGGATGCAGTCGATACTGAACAGATAACAACATAGTTGGACAACCTGCTTGTTGGAGGTGCTCAAAAAGGCTTCTACCTTATGTAACAGCATGCCCTTTGCAAGTTGGTTAAATGTTGTTGCAGGTCATTGCTTGTGGATCACCGACACAAAGAACACACCAGCGCCCAAAGAAAGTGGAGGTAACATGCCTACTCCCCAGCCTGAAGCTCCATCTACACCCACGCGCACAGGAAGGAAGGAAGAAGACGCCATGAAGAGAAGGTTCATGGTAGAGAGCAGAACAGAACAACACTGCGCAAAAGGACCAAAACAACACTCAAACATGTTTTCCCTCCATCAATTGCTCCCTGCACTCAAGAAAAGCGCGCGCCCAACGCTCCCACCTAAACGCATTGAAGAAGGAAATCAAAATAAGATCATGGTGAAGGAAGTCAAGACTCCACCGACTCCCCTTTGCCTCACGCCAAACAGAAAATTACAAGTTCATTTAAGAAGTGACAAGAAATGTCACCCATCCGCAGCTAACTAACGGGGATAAAAAATTTATTAACATCACTACAAAAAGAATCAAAAAAATAAGTCTATATAAAATAATAATCATTAATCTTCTCCTTGATTACTTAAACTAAAGCTCTCCTTGTTTAGTTTAATATTCTCCTCCTATGATGATTAAAATATCAAACAAACTACACTCTCCTCATTTAGCAATTGGAACACAATGATGGAAAAATATAAAGCAAGGAGGACATTCATGATTATTCTCTATTTGCTAAACAAGAGAATAAATGGCACGTGATGTTCACACCACACCACACCATTACAATCAAAAAAGTTAAATACAATTTATGGGGTTTTTTTCAAAATGCTTATAATCGATCACCTAAGGATGACTCGAAATCCATCTCAAGTTGTAACCCAAAAGAGGAAAGGTCGTGGCATGAACCGGGTAATTACGCCAAACAGGGCATTACATTCTCCTCCCCTTAAGAAAGCATCGTCCTCGATGCGACATAACACAGAGGAAAAGAAATGGTACGTAACCAAGAACAGGTAAAGGAGAAAGTACACCCTATGGTTTAAAATTTTAGTTGATTAAAGCACGGTCACAAGGGTAGCCTTAGGAACATTTGGTAGAAATTTTAACTTTCAAGGTTCTGTGAAGATTGGCAGTTCCCTCTTATTTATTATTTCATTAGTTCCTTTCCATTAACATTATTCTTAGTTTAATTTCTTTTAAAATTTCATCATTGAAGAGTTTTGGTTTATTCCTTATTGTGGGTGCCCAACATGAACTGCTAACACAACACCCTATCAGGTTCACAAGACACTACAGATTCACAAGCACACAAGTATATACTTCATGATTGTATTACACCACAAAAGGTTACTCAAATACGGAATGGAATAGGCACAGTCCACATAACATAGTACTCGTCACACATCTATGACTGACATATTAAATACTTGAACAAAAGAGTACTACAATCCACCAGACATTTCCTCAATTTGCATCGATGAAACAAATTCACATAACACCAAACAAATGCTACAGGTACATAGTGTCCACAAGGGAATCAATGACATATCCACAACATCACAACACATATCCATCTGACATGAGTAACACATACATCAAAATACCACTACCCAAACATCACAATAACTCAACATATATCCGAAACATCAACCATACACACAAATATCATATGCCTCCCTCAAACTCTTATGCCTCCCTCAGTACTCTTAAGTCTCTTATGCCTCCCTCTCTCTTATGCCTCCCTCCTCCTCAAGTCTCTTATGCCTCCCTCAAGTCTCTTATGCTCTTATGCCTCCCTCAAACTCTTATGCCTCCCTCAAGGAGGCCGGTTGACCCTATGGTCCAAGACACATAGAGTTCGAACACTCCTAACCCAAGTGACATAATAACGCGTGGTTCAACAACCCGCTAGTTATCTGTAACTCCTTGGGGCGTACCCCCATACAACGAAGCGGGTCCATAGGTCCAACCATTTCATGGTGCATCCCATGACCCTATTCCACACATCACGACAATAGAACCAGCACAACAATCCAATCAAAGTGCCAAGTGGCAAAGTACAAGCCTTGGGCAAGGCGGTAAAATTCCAAATTTAAAAGAAGACCCAAAATCAAGCAAAATAAATGGCCAAATAGCCATAGTTAGTATCAAAATCCCCATGTTAGTGCCACAAACCAAGGAAATGCCCAAAATTGTAAAGCATGGCAATCAAGAAAAGTTGCTGGTCCTTACAAAATAAAGTAAAAAGCTCAATTTACGAATAAAATCAACTTATAATAATGTCACATTACGATAACTGTGTGGCCTTATCTAGCCACCAAAGGGGTACTCAACGAGTTGCTAGCACTCGGAACATCGAGCCTCAGCTCGTAAAATACATATCAATAATACAACTGTCATCACCTCCATCTGAATCATCCCGCCACCACTTCGACAAGGCTAAACATAGTCATAGTTGCACTTAGGTTGCATACATACAACCACATAGGGAGAGAGGAAAGAATCACAGGTTGTTATCTACTAAACCGAATTTCGTCTCAAGTTATTGACCCATGGTACACCATTCCTCACTCTCAACATACACTTCTACCGATTACCCTCAGGGTCGGTTAGCGTAAGGTTCACAACATAACATACAACAACATCACTAACATAATGGTGGCACACACATAACTACCATAACGTCTTACATATGGTACATATACAGGGTAGATCACGATCATACATTCACTGAGTGTAACACATCACTTTACCACATTTTGCACCCAAAGTGCAATCACCATACGATAGGGTTCATACACTCACCGTATGACCCCAAATCACAACATGAAGCATTACATATTTGCACAAATCATACATACGATGAACATAGTACATCACAACATAACATCCATTGCTACATAACAAGGTGGTACACACATTTCTTCAAAACATGGTAAAAACATCATGATACAACTCATTTCTTTTAACATCAATCTAGTCATACAACACATTGATACACCTACATATCACAATATGCCACAATGCTCCAACACTATGTCATCCACATTATAATTCTTTTCACACATCACAAACAATAATTCACACGTGAACTCTTCATAGAATCCACAAGAAGGAGAGAGAATACTCCCATCCCCAACATATCAACATGATCACAAACACGCACAAGGTGACATACACATCATGTGCGTTCACAATATCACAATTACGACAATAATCACATCACGCTTAAAGCACATTACTCTTCCAATATAAATCATCATCATGCAACATCATCATCATCCATGTAACATCATGTAACACAACCACCATCATGTAACATCACCATACAACACCAATCCGGCCCATAGGTTCGAGAGCATGAACCTACGCTCTGATACCAAGTGTAACGACCCAAAATTTCACACACGAACAACACAGTAAAAGACAGGATATTTTTTTTTTTTTGACTTGCTTGACACATAACATGACGCAACATGTCGTCACCAAGGATACAACTAACACTGTGAACAACTTGATACAAGGATGGCCATAAAGGCAGCACGGAAACGTTCACACCTATCAAGGACAATACATTTTTTTTTTTTTTTTTGACAAGACAACATAGAAGTCCAATCACAGAACACACTTACAGTTAGGGCCAACCACAATGAGATATTCTTGAGGGTTATTTATTTTAAAAGGACATCTTGCAATTCTTAGCTTACGTTTTCAAGGAGGCTCAAGATATGATTCGTATAATTCAACTTGCCAAGCCAAGTTTATTCCTTTGACACTGAGTAATTATCTTTAAATCTTCTCTATTATGACATTTATTTGCTTAATTCGTTTATCAAGAAAAAGGAGTATTTAAATTCCACAAGGCCATCTGCTCACCACTAACGCTACTAAGATTCATTCTTGCCCACAAGACAACATGGTTTTAAGTTCAACACACTTAAGAGAAGAGATACAAGGTGCCTTGAAAAGGGTTAGAGGGAGAAGGTCGAGATGAAACATCTTTAGGACCTCATTAGTTATTGCCAGTATTTAATTGAAGCTAGGGCTCTTAACCAGAATTATCAACAACTTTACTTAGGCTTCGCTAAAAGTATTAACAAGGAGTAAAAATTTACTTTCCAAATGGCGGTGAGAAAGATGGTGAGGTCTCCAATTTGTTTTCTCTGGCTTATTAAATCTTATCATCTTCAAACAACTAACAGTTCATTTCACCTTAGGGTCATTTTACAAATTTCACCATAAAAGGAATAATGTTCACTAGAGGAGCTAGGGTTATCATGTTATAAAGTTTACTTGCAATGATAGTCTTGCCCTTGATTACTTAAAGAATTTCTTGCTCTCAAGTTGGTGACCCCTACGTTACTTTATTTGAATACAACTTTTAATTTAACTTCCAGAAGTATTAAACAATCCCATGTTAGTTTACTTATGACACTTTATTACTAAGTCATATCAAGGTTTAACTCAAAATTTATTCTCAAGGCAAGGTTGAAGCAACACTCATTTACAAGAACAAAACAAGATTACATCAATTCTTAAAATATTGATACTCCAACAAAGTCACTCAACAACAATAACCAAATTTTCTTATAATTTCAATGATGGTCAAACAATACAAGGTTTCCAAAGTTCAGATGACAAAGTCCACAATACTTTATACTAAGACATTAATCCTCTTTTAAACTTTCCACTGGACGTTAACAATAGTTGAACAACATAAAAAGGTTTCGAGCAAAGGAACTTCTCAACTGAGGTTGATGACAAAAGTCTACAAATCTATCCCTCATCTACACGCAAAATCCATCTACAGCAAATTTTCTACAAGAGTCAGTTCACGAGAACTGAGCAAGATAAGGCTACACAAACCCACCATAACTGTTATCTATCAATATCATGAAAAGAAGCACTTTATTACAAGAATTTGGGTCAAACCTCTAAACACTATCAACACTTCAAGTTATAATAAGTTTCCACCATGCCAAACAAGGAAGAAGACCATGTACTTCCGTTAGGAGTAAAGACAACGAAAATATAACAACCGAAAGAGAAAGGCCCTTGGCCCTATAAGGAGAAATAACCAATCTAACAAAGCAGGATTCCCACCAAGTAAATAATTAAATAACAATCACAAGAGTGCGATTTGATATAAAGTACCAACCATCCAGAATTTTATCACAGGTACCAAATGCATAGGTTATAATATTATATTTCTAGAAGAACAAGAGTTGATCGGCCCAAGAAAAGGGAAACCACGGTTTCAAGAATTAACACAAAAAGCCATGTATAAATGAGTTTCAAACCTGAAATCACATAGAGTATCCACACAACATAAGTTTCGAAGCATAAGCAAAGTAAACTAGTTTTGGCCACTAACTCCAAGAGATTTCCCAATCATTCAAGAAGGCCAATGCCTTGTAGGCTAGTAGCAATCACGCGAGAGAAGAAAAAGAGTCCGTCAACCAAGAGTATACGAAAATGTCATCAACAACTTTTATAACCCTAAAAATTTACAACACTCCACATCAATTATTAGAGTTCAGTTAATTTAAAATAAATTTCCTATTTCCCAAAACAACAATATTTTTAAGGCAACCCTTGGTAACATAAACAACCATTCAAACAAAGGTACAACATAAACTACTAAGTTCCATTATCAAAACAACTCCTTCTGCTATAGCTCCATCATACTATTGATTGCAAGAAATTTTTTTCCCAAGGTTGACAACATTCAAGGCAATTTTCATCACAAAACATTAAGGTACATATGTGCATATAAGTTGTCCAATCCTAATTAACAACACAGTCATAATAAATGGGAGGAAACACAAGTTAGAAGACTAGATTATTTCACCAACAATCTTCCGAGAGGGAAGAAGACCAAAATAATTCCAGAAATAGCGGGGTACTAGAGTTGCACAATTAAGACCTCGAACATAGCTAAAAAAAAAAACTAGTTACGATTCAAGATGAAGGGGGCAGTCAAAGTACCTCCTAAGAATGGCTATAAAACCTAGGAACCAGGCTGAAGCTACGTAGGAGTCTAAACACTCGAGGTTGAAACACGTTGCACGCAAACATAAACATTCTAAAAGTTTTAACACCGAATCTCTAACCTGAAATAGTCCAAGCGTTGATTACACTAATCCTACAACCTTTCCTTTTTGATGCCAAAAGGGTTGTTAGGTGGGCTTGAGAGATCATTAACAATATATGTCAAAAGACAAAGAAGGACAGCCTTGGTTGATAGGAAGGAACTTCATAGTTATTGCACGCTTACATTAACGACTGCTAAAACTAGCTGGAACAAATAATAACTGGAACTCTATCGTAGAGAAGATATATATATATATATATATAAAGGAAGATCGATCACTCGAGCAAGAAAAACATACACCCAAAGAAGAGAACACCTGCATGCTTTCCACTAACATACAGGCAATGATAATAGCTAAACAAGAAGAAAGCAAGTAGAAAGGAGAGACTGACTGAAAAGAAGACAACCAATTCAAAGAAATGGTGGTTCGATTTCACGATAAAATAAATATAGCAACAGTAGAAAAGTGTAGGAATATCTTGCCTTTTCTCCAGCTTCAACAGTCACACAGACTACCACACGGGTCAGCATAAGAACTGTAGGTACTGGAATCTGGGTGCACCAGTTCTAAGCGGTCCACATTCACGATCCGCGAGACCATGCAATTGAAGAGGATTTTTGTCAAACAGTTCACGAGCATTGTTGTATCAAAGTGACTCCATGCACTTGTGCTCAACTATTGCTTTCCTTGAGCTTTTACTTCTTGTGGGATTCGAAAACCAACTCACATACCCTATACGTGCTACCACAAACACAAGTGATCTACACAAGGCTGGAGGAGATATTTTCAGAGAAGAACCTAGCAAGGATGTCACGGCAAGCAAAGGTTGTAGGAGATGGATTTACCCAAGTTACTCAGATTTGTTTCAACTTCCTATGCCTCCTCAACAAACCCATTCCAAAACATATCATGCAATCCTTGCTGTCCTTTGGCCATATTTCACTCAGGCATTTTGTCAAATAGTTTGGGTGTCTTATGCTTGCTTCCACTTTGCATATGTATCTACCAACGCACCGGCAAACAAAGCATTTGACACAGCCTTGTCCCTTCTCCATTATTTTCCAAGTTTCCAAGGTGTCTCAACCCACCCAATTTGTCCACAACCAACAATCATTGCTGTCCAAAAGACCACATTTCTTTCAAGTTTGCCCAAACCATCCGAACACTTTGTTGAGCATCCAGATCAGGAGTATAAATCCATCTTAAGACAGTTATGCGCCCAGGACACTAGCAGATACAACAAGCAACAAAAATCTCTTTTTTCAAATGCATTGGAGAACGTCCATGCCCTGTTCAAACACTCCCACTTTGGTATAGGCGTGGAGATGCTATCAAAGGTTGTGGAGTTTGGCTTTACACCTGCTCTTTGCATTTGCTTGTAAGTTTATAAAGCCATTTCAACATATCCATACTATACAGTCCCTAGACTTAGCATCCTCGATTAATCCATGAGATCACTAGATTCTCAAAGGCACTGCTTTCTCTTAACCTTGCAGACCTCATAATGCCACATTCATGTGGTGAATATCGCCTACAATCCAACCCCATGATTCAAAGCTTGACATGCAGAAAACATAATGATTCATCACTCCACCTCTAAAAGGCATCTACCGTAATGATAAATAAACCTTTTCCTTCATTAGATTTGAGGACAACATCAAATTGCAAGCATGTTAATAAGGTGTGAGGTTAGAAACCTTTATGCCTGCCAACTTAGTGACTCGTTGAAGCCTTAGAGCTCATATAATTGCAAAGCAAATGTGTGCTTCATGAATACACCGAAAGCAAATAATCCATCCGCCTATGAGTTCTCTTCCATGAGTTACATCGTAAAGCAAGTAAGGTCTCAATAGAGAATCTTTGCCATAAAATTCATCAGTCTCCTAGTAACACTCTTTGTCTGTCACTTAATCGATTTTGATAAAAAAATACCTTGAAGGAGAATCCCGAATTTGAGGATGGATCGAACATCGAAGCAGATAACAACATAGTTGGACAACCTGCTTGGAGGCGCTCAAAAAAGGATTCTTCTACCTTTGCGTAAATGCCTCTTGCTGGTTAAAACATTGTTGCAGTCACTGCTCTGTGGATCACCCAACTAAAGAACACCTCAAAGCACCCAAGAAAGTGGAGGTAACACGCCGCTCCCTAGCACGAAGCTCCATCTACACCCACGCGCACAGGAAGTAACCAGGAAGAAGACGCCATGACAGAGAAGGTTCGTGGAAGAGAACAGAACAACAACGCAAAAGGACCAAAAACAACACTCAAACACGTTTTCCCTCCATCAATGCCGCAAACTCAAGAAAGACGCGCCCAACACTCCACCTAAACGCATTGAAGAAGGAAATCAAAATAAGATCATGGTGAAGGAAGTCAAGACTCCACCGACTCCCACTGTCTCACGCCAAACAGAAAATTACAAGTTCATTTAAGAAGTGACAAGAAATGTCACCCATCCCAGGGAGAAAAATGCGCTTCAACCACTACCAAAAAGAATTAAAAAATACAGTCTATATAAAATAATAATCATTAATCTTCTCCTTGATTACTTAAACTAAGCTCTCCTTGTTTAGTTTAATATTCTCCTCCTTGATGATTAAAAATTTTAAACTACACTCTCCTCATTTAGCAATTGGAACACAATGATGGAAAAATATAAAGCAAGGAGGACATTCATGGGCCGGGGAAGGGTTATTACATCATTTTCTTATCCCATGTATTCTACGTGCTTTTCATTACATCATACTTGATAAAAATCATCAAAGTTCCTATAGTTTTTGAGACAATACCCAAATATATCCGTCTATTTTTTTGTCAAAAATAGATTTCTTATGATTACAAAAATTGGAATGGTTATGTCCTAGAATTGAATTGTGGCTAGATAGCTAGAATTTATTTTTTTAGGGTTGGTTGCCTGATTCGGGGTTGGTGGAAATTTATTTCAAGTCCTACAAGAGCCCGAGAAGCTACTTTGTGTGTATATCACTTGTTACATTGTAATTTGGAGGTCTCTCGGGGCTGCTCAAATACTTATTGCCATTTGGGTTGTTATGGATTTACCTCATACATCCCTTTTGAGGTTATTGGTTAGTTCATGGAAGATGCAGTCCATTTTGAGGTTATATGGTCAGAATTGAGAAATGTAGTGGAGTTTTGTGATTTTCTTTTGTCTTTTTAAAAACCTCTTTGTCATATGGCTGAAGTTGCATATAAAAAACAAAAAGAAGAAATTTGAACAAATAATGGTAACAGGGATCTAAATTCGTTATAAAGTACAAGTAACATATCAAAAACCATGTCGGTGTAAACCTCTTAATCATTCCTTAAAATTAGTTCATGTTCAAGTTAGTTCATGTTGTGCTTATTAAAACTAGAAGTGAGACTTTCTTCAAAGTTTAAGGTTCTTGTATGGGATAGTGACAATAAACCCCATAATAGGAGTGAGAAAATAAAATTATGATTTAACATTATCGCTAGGAAAAAACAATAAATAGAGTTTACAACCACCATAAAAATGTAAGCCCAAAAGCATACATAGAAACAGTCTTAAACCTTATAAATGTTAAAAAAATAGGTAGACACACTTTTGAGGCACTTCGAAATACAATGCAACTAATTATTTGACGTAATACTAAGGATTTTGATCATGATAACCAAATTTCTCAAACAAATATAACTTTATTTTATCAATGAGAAGGCCACCTACCACTCATTAATACAATTCCCCTATGAAGTAGTCTTCTCATTTTAAGCAGTAATTGTCATTCAAATTGTTGTGTACATTCTCATTTAGCTTTTCCCATGTCTATAAGTTACTCACCTTTTACACCATTGTTTTAAAGACTAGGCTAAAAATTTACGAGCTGCCAAAAATGGAAAATAGTGCTCTAGGAAAACCGCTTGGTAGGCCAACAACTATTAACAAACTACATCCATATCATATGGCTTGGATACTAGAAGCGAGAGTCATTCGCAAAGGAACAGTACATGACTACACCAATGCAAAAGGAGAAGGGAAGATCCTCAATTTCAATGTAATTGACACCCTTGGTGACGACATGAATGTTACATGCTTTGGCAAAGCTACAACTTTTACCATGCAAAAATCCAAGTAGGCACAATTTACACAATCTCGAAGGGGACTCTCAAATATGTGAAGATAGGCTATAGGGATTCCTACAGCCCATGGGAAATCATATTAGGAATGGATTCTATTTTGGAGATATGTATAGAACCTACTACCTTGATACAAACAACTACTTTCCACTTCACACAAATCAGTGCAATTCAACAAATTCCCCTCATAACCATAGTGGATCTTATAGGCATGGTAACTTCTTACTCTGATATTTCTATGAGTACCCGAATAGATGGAAGATGAACACAACATTCTAAAGTAACTATAAATGACCATGCTAGATATTATATAGCAATAACTCTATGGGGAGTGCTCTGTCACAAGGCAATACAAATTTTATAACCACAACATAGTTAATCTACCATCAAAATGCTAGTACTAGTGTTGAAAATTTTTGCACTTGTGCAAAATGGGAAACTCAAAACTTTGTTACGATGGATAGAATTGGCGAAGTATACCTAAGCTAGGGAGTTTCTTTTAGAAAATACTGTTATTGTTGAATTAATTAATTTTTACATGAAATATTTATCTATGTGTGCTATTACGAACATAACAGATCACATAGTCTGTAATTTCATGCTATCTTTAGCAAAAGAACACAAAGCCCCAAAGGATAGTTGTGTTGTCTTGATGAAGACACCAAATTGTAGAATAGATGAAGTGTTAGGTTTTGAAGAAGTAATCATGACTGCAGATTACAGGAGTATGAGTTCATTACTGGATGTTACAGGTATTCTTTAATAATATTTCCTTCATGATTAAGACATTCAATTATATTATTGGGTTGTTTAGTTCATCATACAATCCATATCAGAAAGTAGAAATGTAGAAAGAAATATACAACTCAATTTCACAATTCAATGTTTTATTCATAATGAATTTCAAATGTTCCCACACAAGCCATGGGATGTAACTGGAAAGTAAAGTACAACTACTGAAATAAGAGGTACACATGCATGAAAGAGAAAATAAATGATTATGAGTGAACCCATCATTTCCTTGAGGTTTTTCCTTCGGTTGATGCATCCTCATCTTAAGATTTGTTCCCTCTTCATCTTCATTGTTGAAATCACATGTACCTAAAAATAGAAAAGACAAAATTGTTAGTTACGAGCTCAAGGTTAATCCATTTTCATATACTTTCATAATTCATGCACATGGATCTCTTAATAACAGGAGATATAGATTACTTTATGATCAAACAATATACATGATTTACTCACTCAGAAATAAGGAAAGAGAAGAAAAGAAAAAAACATGGACATAAGAGAGGCCAAAAAGCCTAAATATTTTTTAACTGTTTTCTCAAGTGTGTAGGTACAAGTTGTAGCCAAGAATAAATAAATCATGTCTTACAGTCCTCACTATGGATAAAGATTGTAGAGTTCAATAAATTCTATCCTATGGTACATGAAGCAGATGAGTCATAAGTACATGATGGAATGAAGGAAGAATGCAACTCAAAGTTCAATAGCTATTCTAGAAATAGAAGAAGTTACATTACAGAATAGAGGAGACACTTGTAGATAAAAGTACATGTTCCAGATTACAACTGAAGAAGAAGAGTCAAAATTTAAAGGCTAAAGTTAACTAGAGAGAGAAGATTACATCAGAAACAGAATGAGAAGGAAATCTGAGGAAATTTTGATAGGGCTTCACCATGCAAAATAGACATTTACAACTTTCCATCATGTTGTTTTAACTAAACACATGCTTTAAAAGTTGTATGTAAATCAAATAAGGGATACAGGAAAAATCAAAGCATGCCTTAATCAGATAACAATTATCATTTTTCAGTTTCCAACAACAAATCAGTTTCAAAAGGAAAAGTGATACATTCTGTAGTTTCAACTTTCAGAAAGTACATCTATTACAACTGAAATAGAAATAAAAGAAAGAATTCTAGGAAAATTTTGATAGGGCTTCACCATGTAAAATGGACATTTTAAATTTTCCAGCATACATACTAAAGCTGTAATGAAGATTAAATGCAGTATTTTAAGAAAAGAAATGGACTACACTTTCAGTCATCAAATTGAAGAACTTTGGATCTTTCATTCTAGCTTAACACTGAATAAAATGAAGTTTCAAGATAATACTACAAAGTTCAGCCATTTTTAATTACATTTTTCAAATGAAACAAGAATGAGAAACTGTTTACAACTTCTAGAAGGCCACATACAAGGTACAAAGATCTCATGGAATCAAGAATAGTCAAATTATTAATATTGTAACTTCCGAATCAAATGCAAGCCTATCTGTCTATCAAGAAGATGTCAAATCTTAGAAGATCCAAGCTATAGTAATCAAGAAAGATAGAAGATGAAATCAATGGCAAGAATAGATGTTTGTAATAGAGGAACTACAAGTGCAGCCAAACAACTTCAAATTTACATAATGATTCAAGACCTCGAGCCCAAACTTGGGACAGATGGAAGTGTACAAGTATGCTACAAAGTATACTTCAGAGCCAATTTTAAATGCAAGATTCATGGTTAAACAAAACTAGAATAACCACAAGGAGAACCAATTTGAGTTTGAATCAAAACAGAAGAAGATACCCATCAGAATAAAGCTTCAAATCAAAAGTCTATAAAGACAGACTTGATGCCCAAGAGTAAGCTTGAAACCAAATGCACAAAGAGCCACATAGTACATAATTTTTCAATTACAAGGATAATAAAGCATAATACAGAACTTCAAGATATTTCCAGTTCAGAGCTTCAGATTCTCAAGGTTGACTAAGAAAATAAGAAACTAAACTACATGCTCCAAATTTAGAGCTCAGAAAGAACCTACTAATGGGACCACATTGAAGTAAATCTCAAGAGCTCATCTTAAACAAAGTACAAGGAGAAAACACAAAGAAACAAATCTCAGTCAAGAGCAGAGTAGTATAGCCAAGTACTAAGGCAATCTCAAAATAGAAATGTCATATAAATACAATGTGGAGAGCTATAAAAGATCAAAATATGTAGATATCAGAACAACCTCCAAGGAATGTATCAAGGAAACACGAAGGGAGCACCTGTTTCAGCAATTGAAAGTGCACTACTAAAAACAACTCATGCATTATGGTAAAGATGCTACAGAAGTTCAAAACAAAATCTTCACACGTACATATTTTCAGGGACAGCCAAGTACTGAGGCATCATCAAGTGAAAGCCTAAATTTCAGAAGCATAGGTCCATATATATACAACCAGGTGTATCTTATCTGAGTATATTTTCAAATTACAAATTCAGACAGAAAACCTTGAATCAAAATTGCATGCACATCCGAGTTGAAGAAAGATTCAAGTTTCAAATTATCATCCCCATTAAAATTATTTTCGGGTTGCTAGAATAGAAGAAGAAAAATACAGATCTTGTTTTTCATCACATACCCATTAATGGGTATATCAAAATCAGAGTGACAGACAAGAACGTGCCATTTATAACTAAATAGTTGAAACTTTTGAGCAACTAAATGATGAAACAAGAAATCCATATGCCCATGAGAAGTTTCAAACTCGGGAGTCAAGTAGGAGCAAGAAATCACAGAACCCACAAATATTTCAAGAGTTTCAATGACATATCCAAGGAGGAAAATGAAAATATAAGTGTACGCATGTAAAAGAAAAATTAGCTCACTTATAACCACTTATGGAAGAAAACACCCACAACCATCTTGCTCAGAAAGCTCTGACAGAGCGAATACAACAAAGAATGCAACTTAGCCTTAAATTCCAACCAGGGTTTTGAAAGCCAAATCTACAAAGCTCAAGAGAAAAGAGATAGTGTCTACAAAGAAACCTCACAGAGCTCCGTAGAAGATAGAGAACCCTTTTGCAGAAAATTTGAGCTCGATTCTTTCTCAGAAAGAATTAATGAGCCTGAAAGAATAAGATATCATGGAAATGAAAAAATCAAGGAGGTTGAGCTCATGAACTCCTCCACAGAGGCCAAACAACCAAAACTTAAAACAACAGAGAAATACCAGTGTTCAAGCCCTCATGGCCACAAAGACATCACAGAACCAAGTAAAGCTCAAAATAATCAATAACGGTGGCCATTAAAACCTTGTAGAGAGTCCAAGAGCCAAGATTGACAAGAAACAATCACAGAAAATACGATGCAACCGAGTTGAGAGAATCGATCTACTAAAGAATTCGAGCTTCATAGAATGAAAATGGCAGAGAGATCAAATAATTTCACTCACAAAGCTTCACAGACTCATAGAGGTTGAGTTTCGAGTCCCAAAACTCAAAGATCAAAGCAATGGTGATCTGAAAAAAATTTCCAGGGCTTCGCCGCTCAGAGCAAGAAAAATAATGACCAAATGATGGAGCTCGGGTACTTTTCAACTCACCCACTAACCTCGGTATAATTTGACCCAACCGGGGAGTTAGGGATCGATGATTAGAGATCGGGATGTGAAAATATCGATGACCGAGGATCAAGGAATTTTTCAACGTAAGTCACCATGGTAAGATACCAATTACTACGCTAAACTCCAGGTTAGAAACCCTAACCATGAGTCAAAGATTGACGGCCTGAAGATGTCCAATACAGAGATCAATGATTTAAAAACAATCAACAATATTCAAAGCAAACTGTGATGATCAAAATGCCAACAACCGCATTAAAATCCAAGTGAAACCCTAAACGAACATCCAGATTGATTGACTGCTCACAAAAATCTTAGTGCGAATAAACGATCATAGCCAATCATAGTGGCCAATATATTTAATGCAAAGTGCCAGCGTAAAATGTGAAGGGGTGAGTCATCATGGTGGAGGGGACCAGACTTTATTTAAATTATGCATATTGACTATGATTTTCTCCATATAAAATCAAAACATAATCATTTCCATCAAACCATGTAAAATCTGACAAATATATACTATGCAATGATATTAAAAAGTGACAAGTAATCACCATGGTCATGTGTTAATCAAAGGTGGCCGAGTATGGCATGGTGGCCTTTTACAAAGTGCCCACATATATATGTTTAAAACCATGGCAATGTCCCAAGTCTACAAGAAGACCAAACTCAACAAAGACATGTGCACCTATCTAGAGTGGTCCCCACATGGAGTTAGCACAGAACAAAAGTATTGTATTTTGCAAATGATATATTTAAAAGATAGAAAAATAAATCATGTTACCACACTAGGGGACAAAGGGAATGTCAATTTCAGATCCGATCTTAAAGGTGGTCCCCATCAAGATGTATACTTGAGTGAGTTATTTTTGCAAAATATTGTAAATAATGGATTATCTTTACTCACACACAGAGATCAAATTTTGCATGTGCATCCAAGGGGACAAGTGGATCAGAATTTTAGATGTCACATCAATAACAAGAAGAAAAATTTGCATGCACCTAGAAGGAGACTTGCTCATCAAGCAAGGTTTATTTTTAGCATTATTCACCTATGCTTTTTCTTAAAAATAGGATAGTCAACTGCAGTTTGATTGTGATGTAATCAAAGGCTATTAATGCCTCTTTCTATTAGTTTGATTTATTTTATTCCTTTATTTATTAATAGATAAAGGATAAAAATAGGATGCATGGGCGAGTACAACCCTAGTCTATTTTTAGGAAGGGTGGGTGAATCAATTTTTCTATATATTGTGTGCCTTGGCAAAGCACAAAGGAGATATTTTTAGATACAGGAGTGCTGAAGCAATTTTCTGCTAATTTTTCCCTTTGAATGTGAAGTATTTTCTACCTTTCCAATTATTTGTAGTCTTGTGTATGTTTCCATTAATCTTGTGAATGTTGAATTCCTTGATTAATCATCTTACCCTATTGCAAATTCGAGTAATTTCTGCATGATATTAATGTGTATGTGTAACTTAACAAGTATTGTTGTGATTCTATCCCTCTATACATCAAACTATTTACCCTTAATTATCTTTAAAAATATGTTGGCCTGTGTATCACAAATTCATCCCATATCAATTATGCATGTACTAGTCAAAGACCTCATACAAGTTTAGTGTATCACCTTAGTTTTTATTCATTTTACGGTCATATTTTACCCTTAAACCCCGAGAAAATAAATTTAGTATACATCAATAAGGAATCGGCCTTGATACTAGAGACTCACCTCAAAATAGGTATACCCACTGGACACGAGGTGTTTCCATCGTATCTACAAAAGAGAGAGATAAAAATTTGCAAGCTTATAAAACCTACTGTCATCTCTCTATAGGGTGAACTTTTGAGAGATAACACTCGTTATTAAAAATATAAAGCAATAATTTTTATGGATAAAAACATTAACATCATGGCCTACTACCCAACTATTTCTAACACCAACAGTACCAAAGACAGAATCACTCCAAATTTGGTTAATCACAGTAGAAGCATCTACTAGCTTAGCTCCACTCAGTACACAGGCACCGGTGGAGAAAACAATTGCTGATATTCATGCTTGTAGCAACCCCAATGCTAACCAACAGATTGTTACCGTTGTAACTATTATACATCTCAATATGGAAAACTATTGTTACCACCGCTTTACTCACAGATTGTTAATTATAAGCAATTCCACAAAAACTAAGTTTAGGTCCAGACTCTACATGGCATTGCACAAAATGCAACTTGCCCACAACTACATGTGATTATAGATATGAACTCCACATGATGGTGGAAGACCGAACCGAGAGTTTATGGGAAATGAATTTTGATGATGTGGAATTACCACTGCTTGGTGTATCTACTAATGCTCTTAAAGAGAAAACAAGGAGTACAAATGACTTATGGAACATTATTAAATAGGTATTGTTTCATACATACAAGTTCATTTTATTTGTGTCTCTGTCTACTTCTAAGGGTAAAGAACAACTCTCTTGTATAATACATAACATGACTGCTGCCAAGCAAGACGTAGATCACGCAGAGCTTGTAACAACATTTCTAGAGGGCACAAAATGAAAAAATAGCACTTTTATATATTAAATATATGTACATCTTTAAAAAAAAAGTACGCCCGATTGTAGTATTATGTCCATATCTATGAAGACAATTTTTTTGTACAAGCCAACACCTTTAGCTTTACCTGTTATTTTAGATACATTTGACTGTTTCTTGGGCCAATGCATTGATCCGAATAATTATGCATGATTTTTTTTAAAAGGATTACAATTCTTAACAAATAAAAATTGTGAGTTACACCTATAAATTTCCCCTTCCAAACACGAATTGAAATAATAACAATTATAAGTTGCAAACAAAAGAAATCATAATTTAAATTTCATTAAACAAGATTACATTGATCCCATGTGAAAAGTATGAACAAAACTAACAAAATAAAACCATTAAAATACACCCAATTTATTGTGGCCTTTATTTGTTAAAAAATTAAAAAATTTTAATCATGTTTACATTGTGCTTAGCGTAACCATAGTAAAATTTATTTTCAATGCCAAAATTTGTAAATATACCATATTTGTATTTCATAAACTATAGTTGTTTTGCTAAAAACACCTTTCCAACAATGTATGCACAGACATAAATTTATCCACCTAAATATCTATTAAAGCCATTACAAAATAGCCACACCCCCAATTTTATATATTCCATTTCAAATATAAAGTTGTAAGTAGCTTCGTGTTATGGTTTGGTTTAAAGTGCTAACACAACAATTTAATAACAAACCTTACCTCCATGTTTAGTGTTATTGTAACTAGCATCGTTGATGAAAAAAGATCTACAAAATATCACCTAACACCTAATCATTGGTATATGGTCCATAATTTATTTCTCTTTCCTATTTTTTATCTTATTTTATAACTGTCACAAAAAAAAGTTTTCTAGTTATTATTGTTGGAATTATAATTAAAAGAATGTAAAATAACTTCGAGGGACTAACATACATGCTTTTCCATTTCAGGTATAAACTTAGAGCAACAAATATGTATAATGCTCAATGCCTCCGAACTACAACCATAACAAGCAAGGAATAAATTCAAGGTGCCGTCAAACTTATGTTGTTCACAAAGACATCCTCAACACATCCTTCCATAACAAATAGAAACCAAACTTTATTCCCTTACCCCAACTTGCACCCCTTTTGGAAAACCCCACTCTCGCTCCTTTTACAATGTTCAACACACATTTATACCCCACTTAGAATCCACGCTTCTGGTGAACCTTGTTCTATTTGCAAGGAATGGAATGCAATCAAGACTCACCCAAGATGGAATTAGTTGTCATAGGTGCTCTTATGAAAAAAGGGCCATAATTTTTCCTCGTGGAATTATATGGACCCCACCCCCAACCCGTAGAGTTAGCAAATTTAACCAAAGTAGAGGAATTGTTAATTTCTAGAGTATCCCCGCTATTACAAGAGACTAATGCTCGTGGAGATCAATACATGTATACTTGGCCACACCATAAGCTTCCCCAAGACATTACCTCCATACCATGCTTCTTACCCCACCACCCCTAAAACTTAGACATTTCTATCCTAAAAAGATTAGGCATGGAAGGAAAATCTTATGAATGTTTTGTTAAGACAACCACATCCAAGATGCACTTTCATACAAAAGCCAACATGACCTATACTACGGTGACATCTTCATAGATGAAGCCACCCTTTAAAGTTTACCAATAGCTGCAAATAACATCTTTAATGACTCACCCCATATACTTGAGCAACCCACTTCACAAAACCCCCACCAACTGAAACACATGAGGTCGAGGCCAAACCATTGGACCCAACCCTTGTAACATTATTTATTACAAGCCTATCTCCAGTCGATACAAATGTTTCCCAAATTAGGGATTATGCACTAGACACTTGAGACCCTACTCATCATAAATTGAATGGCCCCATATATGTTCAACTCCCATCAATGAATACTCAATAGAGGGGTTATTCTCAATGGCCTTCCCAACACTATTCCCATCGGGTGGAACTATGTTTTTCCAAGCCCATCCCTTAGAGATTGAAATGCATGAATATGCTCTTCATCTAATGTGCTACCGTGACAAATGATTTGGAAGCCATCCTCTATTTTGGTTTTTTTTCTTATCCTTATGATGTGCCATAGATACCAAGCCATCTCTATTGTTTTTACAAAAAAAAACATTAAAGACAACATGCAAATAATAGTAGAACACCTCCGCACACTATTGGAAACCTTGTTAGATCAATAAATAGCGAAATAACTCATGTATTTTTCCTCCCACCTTAGAGGCACCCACTCTTTTTAGACACAATGCAAAAACAAACTTACCGACATGATTTTCCAACTAGGAATGCTAACCTTATTTTTCACCCTCACCGCTGCAAACACAAAATGGCGGACCTACACCACCTCATGCTAGGGCCTTGCCCCTCCACCCCTTCTACTGCACAAAAATGAAGAAACCATAACATCATTGCATATCCGCACTTGACAACAACATACGGTTGTAAGGTTTAATTTCTTCCATGAAATAATTCTCGTATGTGTATCCCCATGTACCTTTCAAATCTTAGGTTATAACTATTGTGGGCTCTTTTTCCCAACATGTTTCATACTAAAAATTACTTCATCAGGTTCGAATGGAAACATAGAGGCTCTGCACATATTAATGGTTTCATATGGATCACTGACACTCCAAATATGGACACACTAGACTGGGTACACCCTTGTTCCATATAAGTTGCAAAATCATTCTTCAAAAATCAGGTCATAGCTTGGAACCCTCTTCAATATTTTCAAGTTTCTTCCCACATGCCCGATCTGATAACAGATTGTCCATGTTTGCTACTTTCATTAGAAATACTACTTACACCTACTGATAGTGACTTTACAGCGTCAATTAACCGGGTTCAATGCCACACCAAATGTTCTAAAAATACATGCTTAGGAAGGAGAGGCAATAAATTACAATGTAGGTATAAATGCCCATGGCCGATGTAACCTGTATAGATATTATGTCTACACCCACAAGGGAATGCATTTTATACTCTAGCTTGTAAAAATGACATGTTAAATATCGATAACAAAGATATGCTAACAACCTAGCATGCCAACATCGAATGTCACCTGTGGTTTCACATCATGTTGTTCTGAAATATATAGCAAAATATGCATCCAAAGTCAAACAAAAGTAAAAAATGGGCCATCGATATTTTTTTGAATAACATTGACGACAACCCCTAAAAAACATGTCAACAAATCACACAACAAGCTCCTTGTAGAAACAATTGTTGAACAGGATATAGGTGTACAAAAAACTTGCCACATGCTATTAAAATAAACACTTACCATATGTAGACAATTTCTCATGACACTATTCATAGGAAAAACAATCTACAGGAAAATATCATAGCCACATTCCACTCGAGATTGTTAAACAACATTTATAGATGCCTACATAAAGACGGCCCCTATCCTACATGCCCTCTGACTAATATTAAAAAATTGATCACGGCCCTATGATAAGCATAGGAAATCCCAACCATGGAAAAGATGAGCTAAACATGTTGTTGTTAGAGTATTCGGGCCCCGGATTGAATCCATTCCTACTCTTGGTTTAACTTTACATGGGACTTTCTACTTCATTTACCTCCTACTGTACAAGGTTTTCTGTAGTATTCTATATGACATTGGCACATGCCCGAGAAATACCCAAGATTTATTGGGCCGCATTCTCTCCAACCTACTAGGCATGGAACATACAATGACTGGTCCCATACTAACCAATTAGCAGCCTAAACACTAGCTCTAATATCAACCTCAATGAAACCACCACAACTCAAATGGATGAATGGGATGTGTTCTCTGTCTTATATCGAAAAGGTCGGTAAACATAAGTGACCTAGACTTGCTTGGGAAGCATGAATTTGACTTCTCTCACAACCTGGGCATAATTTATTGCTAGGAATGGCCTACAAGAAATAGGTGGAGCTTTCATAGAAACCGCACATGCCACCACGGTGAAATTTTCTAATCATCTACTAAACTTCCATAGAATAGTGAAAGGAAATGGAAAGGATGGACAAGTGCATCACAGACCAAGGATGGATTTCACATAGAAAATGTTCCAAATCCCATGAACATAGCTCCTAGATCCGCAAATGAATTTCCAAAACATGCACAAACACCCTGCAAATGAAGAGAGGAAAGACGATTCAATAGAAATGAGAAAAGGATGGACAAATGCATCGAGAAAAAAATGTTTTATTGCGCGATTTATGTAGTGCACCATTTCACGGGAAAGAGAAAAAATGCCATTACAGAGCAAGGGAGGAGGTTCAAACTCCATTTTCAACCCTAGGGAAGAAAAGAAGGGGGAGGCAGAGAAGAAAAATGAACAACCTCTTGAAAAATGATGCCTCTGTTACATTATATAGAAAAATGTGAGAAGGAAAGGGAAAAATGTGGGATTTTCTCCAACCACTTTTCAAAATGCATTTTAATTCTTCATCTATTGATGGGATCAATGCAAAATCTCATATTTCCATGCATCTACTTCGTAGACCAAAGAAAATGACCGATACTTCATTACATACATCGGTACTTTGAAACTAGTTTTGTCTTTTCCGTGCCAAAAATGTGCTTTCAAATTTTATCCCAAAAATCTTCACCAAAATGCAAAATTGAAGTTCCATGATGAAGATTGTTGAAAATGGAGCTCGGATCGAAATATATTGCTCTTTGAGTTTTTCTGTATGTTTTTCGCAAAAAAATAAATTGGGAAATTTTTGAACTTGTGTCTGTTATCACCGAATCACAGCACCCCTGGAGATATACTTGAACTCACGGTGTGATTGGATAACATGGGTACTATCTCCAAGTTGTGGGACTTGCTACTTGAGATAGACCTCCAGAGAAAGTTAGTTCTTGCTCCTAAACTACCTGCCACAATCTACTCTAATGTAGGATAAGCTAACTGTTCTAATCTAAATTTCCAAGGGACCAGGGAGAGAGAATACATAAAATGAAAGCCTACACTAAAGTGGTGATACACCAGAAAAGGAGGGTGTGAGAGTAATCTCCAAATGTGTGAAATACAGAGGCAAAGTGCACACTAGAAGAGGTGATGAAAGTTCACCATAATCTAGCAAAATGCATTCACAACAATATTCCAAGCATACACAATGTATAATGAATCCCTGCAAGAACATAATAAATAGACACGATATTCTTATAGAAAGATTAAAGGGGCAAGAAGAATGCAAGAAAACACACGGCATGGGAAGATACATCCTGGCTTTGGTATTTTATTGTTTCATGATATGCACAGTTCAATCTATTACAAGATAAGGGCCTGGATCACCATGCAAGGAGTCCACTACAAGGGCCTACAACACAATGGCTTCACAAATCAATTTTGGTAGAGCTTTACTACCCAAAAACTCTCCCCTTTACAATGAGCCCAACACTCCAATTTATAGAAAAATGAGAAGGAAAAGAGAAGGGAAAATGGAAATCCCGAAATCTGTCCTTCAACCACCTGTAAGAGGCATTAAATTGAGTGAAATGATGGTATATTACTTACAAAAGGCTCCCCATCTTGTCCCATGCTGCTGCGAGAGAAAGAATGATGACCATGCCTCTTAATTGCACTCCCGAACTACCAAATAAAACATTGTTCGAATCCGGCCACGTTTTCTTAAAAACCTCAATCAATTTCTAATCAAATACGAGAATTTATTGATTTGTGCATCAGATCGGAACCATGATTCCAATGGTACCAATTTTGTGTGATTTCATTGTCCTAGTGCAAAAGTTATGGCCTTCGAGTGCGGGCAGCTATTTTGGAGTCCAGTAGGCGTTTTTGTCATTTGACGGGAATGAGCATTAACCGATCGGAGACGAATATATTTCTCTTATTTAAATATATCTACCCTCATCAAAATTAAGAAATCCAGTTTTTTTCGCGTAGAGGACGTCGTGCTCATTCCAGAAAGTCCAATTTTGTGAAAATCGGAGCTCGGAGTCAAAGGTTATGGCGTTTGAAGTTCCACGGGCCAAACATTGACTTTTCTTCCGCCTTTGGCGCTTCGGATTTTTGCGTCCCACGCGTCCTTTGTCCCGAATGTCCCAATGCTATGTGGGACAAATTCTTCGAACCACCCAAAATGGGCTTCCATGTCCCTTTTACATCGATGACACGTGGCGTGATCTGATTGGCTTTCGGCTCCTTCGGCTATCCGCGTCCCGCGCGTCCCTTTGTCCCGAATGTCCTAGTGCTGAAGTTTCCCGTTTGGCCGAACCGGCCTGTTCACGTACTCTTGTCCGAGTCCCGATCGTATCTGGGACAAATTTTCCCGATTCGCCTTGGTTGGTCGATTCGCACCCTTTGTCCCAAATGTCCCGAGATGAAAGTTCTCATTTCGTTCGATCCGGCCGATTCGTGTACTTCACGTACCTTGCCCAACTGCTCCGGCTGCCTTGAGTCTTTTGGTGAACCACACCCTCCACGTACTAATTGCCCAAATGTAAAAGTTTGTTTGTTTTGATTAGTCATTTTTTCCACTTTTGAGCCGAGTTCAAATTTCGCGTCCAGCGCGTCACTTTGTCCCGAATGTCCCAAATCGTAGAGCCTTCCTGGCGGCCTTTCGCCGAGTTCGCGCCCTTTTCCCTCATTTCCCGACTATTGCGAGGACTAAGAATTAGCTATTATTCATGATTTTTTCTGGCCCGAGCTTGTTTTTGCAATTTTTTCACATTTTTCAAAACTTTCTCTCTTCTTCTTTGGGGAGTTAGAAAAAAATGCAGGGGACCCTAGAAACATGACTTTTTCCTAGACTCAATATAATTGCTTGGGACTAAAGAATTTGATGCATGTTATCAAAATTACCTTGAGGGTGAATTTTGGATAACATGTCCTACAAATCTGCGATGACGTGGCATCTAATGGGGTCGATAAAGGCGGGGCTCCTTTTTCCATTTTCACTTTTGAAAAAAGTGTGAAAATTCTATTTTTCCTCTAAAAGCCTTTGTTGGTCCGTATTGGCTTTGAATCGGGCTTGAACTTTGAATTTTTCCCTTTGGGTGGGGTTGTGAGCCATTTCTTCACTTTTTACATTTTTTGGAACAAAGGGAAAACTTCCAAATTTACCTTCGATGGCCCACCTCCCCATTGCTAGTTTTCGCCTACCACGTGGCACTTATAGGTGCCTTTGGACATGTGGCCAAAATGTTGACTTAGAAACTTTTGCGAACAAAAGTTTAAAGTCTCCAAATCCTCCGCGAGCCCGCCTTAGCACCTTTGCATGAAATGCTACCATGTGTCCCTTTCGGGAATTAGGAAAATTTCCATTTGTTTCCTTTTGTAGGCTCGTTGGAGCACAAATGACTTTTGCACTTTTAACCAAAAGCACTAATTTTTCAAAATCTTCCCCTGCTCTACTAGCCCAAGATTCATTGGCGAAAATCTCTCCAAATCTCCGTAAGTTCACCTTGGGAAAATTTTAACTCAAAACTCCACCAAGCCATAACTTGAAAAATACAAGGAGTTAGAAGGAGTTCTTTACCTTTCTGGAAAGATGGAAAAATTATCTATCATATCATATAATTTCCAAAATTACTTGAGTGCTTGAAACTTGTGAAATTTTGATTGAGGCATAAAAGGAGTAAGTTAACCTAAAATAAGAGGGAGCTTATTTTGGTTAACAACTTTACAACTCACAAGGGTCATATGCCCAGTAGATAAATGAGCAATGGCCTTATTTGCATCCATTGGGCATGGAGTCAAGACTTATAAAGCGCTTTCGATTTGAACTCGAAATTTTTACCTCGAGCCTCTTGGAAACCAAAGAAACTTGGATTTGAACTTCACCTAAAGCCAACTGAAATGGACTTCACAAGAGCAAAACAAAATCACCAAAAACTATGTACAAAATGAAAATCATACATACCCTAAGTGCGATATGCAAAGTGTGCAAAAATCAATTATTCTACTAAAAACATACCTACCTACAACTAGGAGGGGGAAATAACTTCCCTTCCTTAGAAATGGCAGCCATGCAACTGATTTGGCATTGAAGTTGGCTGGTTGGATGAGTGAAAAACTAACAAGAAGCTGGTCCTCCACCCAAATAACCAAAGTATCAGCTAGAGACAAATCAAATACCTCTTTTAGTTTCTCTACATTTGGATTGAAGAGGTATGGAAGCTGATCCTTGGTGCTTTGCATATCATCCTCATGCCTTGAAATGGACATGACTAGTTGTGGCTACTCCTTTGGCTCTAATGAAGCCAAATATATGATTAGGCAAGGTCTGATCTAATTGGTATGCCCATAGCTCTGATTTATAACTCCAAAAATGGAGTCCTCTTGTAGACCTTCCTAGGTGAATGATGTGGAAGGAATGGTGGAACTCTTCTACTCTTTCCCTTCTTCCTCCTGATGAGAACATGGAAGGTTTAAACCTTCCAAACTTGATTCCAAAGAGTTGTTGTAAAATGCAAGCTTCTACAATTGAATACTCTCCTCCATGACAACAAGTTCACATGCTTGAAAGGTGGATGATGAAGGAGAAAACAATAGAAACTCAACTAGTTTTTCTCCATCAAAATAGTCCTCCAAATTAGAAAAGTACTCTACTTCATTGTTGTCTTGTTGTAAATGTTCAACCTCTTCCATGGTGTTATTTTGACCAGCAACTTGTTCACCATGTTTTCTCTCATCCTCAATCATTGAGTTTGAAATATCAAACTCTTCTTCAGCACTAGAACTCGAGGGAGATGAAGTAGAAGGAAGAACTGAAGGTTCTTTTATAGCCTATTTCATGCTTGAAGCTTTTGGATCTGCATTTCTCTCCTCCATAGCTAGAAAGCACTCCTCTTCTTTTGGATTTGGAGCATCTTCTCCTTCCTCTGCTGCTTGAAGACCATCTTGCTCTTAGATGACTTCTTCCTCTAGCATGAAGTTTTTCAAGTCAAACTCTTCAATCTACTACTCTAGAGGACTATTTGGGGCTGCAAGATCTCTTTTAGAGCTTTCCTCCATGATGTATTCATCAACCAAAATAGGCCTTTCAAATGAAAGAAAGAAATTATCAATGATGCCTTCTTCTTCTACTACTATAAACATTGATTTGTTTTCATCCATTTTCTCCTTTCAAAAGGTACTTTGAGCTGATTTTTCTTCCTCTTCCATGGCTGAATTTATAGGTTGAATTAGACTAGCATTTCTCTCAAACACAGTTCTAACATAGACACTGCATGGAGAGAAAATAGGCTGCTGATTATCTTCTCCTTGTCTTTGTTCTTCTTCTGCTGCAACAAACTCAGTTTTAGCCACCACTGGCTCTTCAACTTTTACCTCCTCTTTGGGCTTAACCAGCAAGGAAATTTTCTCAATCCCATACCTAAAAGCCAAGCTTACTAATATCTTAATCATTTCTTCTTCTCTATTTGGCTCCTTTATCTGTTGTCCTTGACTGATTTTTTTGTTTTCATCTTCCCAACATGAAATTGGAAAGGAAAGAGAAGGAGTAGGTTGGGATTCAACCGGTTGTGCATTTGTTTGTGGTAGTGGAGGAGGTAGAACTTCTTGTTTCTTTGGAGGGGAAGGTATTTATTTTTTCTCTTATGGAGGGGATTTGGATTTGGAAGAGAAGAGGGAAAAAAATTGAGATGGGATGGAAGAATAGGGGATGAAGAAATCAATTTCACACTTGGGGAAGCATTCAATGCGAAGCTTGAAATTGAAGCTAAAATTGAGATGGTGCTACTTGATGTGTGGAGAGAAAATTACCAGATAATGGTGTAGGATTTACCCATTGACAAGGCTTCCTAACACCAAATTCATAGGCCTCTATCTCTTCAATCCATTGTGCAAGTTGGGGCAACATCTCAATCATGAAGTCCAACTTCTCCTGAGGGTTGTAGTGTCTTGGAAAAGGGCCTTCCCATGGACAAGGTTCCCTACAACCAATTTTGAATGCCTTCATTTGAGTTGTAGCTCTTGACTGAACCATGCCAATCTCCATTTTTTGGATCTTCTCCAATAGACCAACATTCTCCATCTGACTATTATCATTGCATGCATATCCCTATTCTTGGAAAGCTCCATAGCCAAACTGATTTTGGCACTACTACTCATAGGGGTAGACATGTTGATTCTGAATCTACTCATAATGTTAATTTGGAGGAGTTGTAAAACATATTGGAGGTGGACTGCTATTGTTGCAGGTATGAATTCCACTGTGGGAATGAAGCCATGATTGCATAACTTCATAGAATGGAAAAGAATGAAAGAGATGGAAAGAAAGTTCCGTAACTCTTCGAGAAAATGGGTTGTTTACTAGGTGGAGTTACCAGATGTGCAATTTAAAGCTTCTCATAAGTTGGAGATTTACAACAAGTGCACATCAATCTTGTTGCAATGAAGTGAATACCTCTTAGGTCCCACCAGAATGCCAAAATGTCATTGCAAAATCAAAGCACCCTTAAATGAGTTATCAGTTCTACTTTTCTAAGGCGGGGTCATTTGGCATGATTTGCATAACATTGGATCATTCCCCAAGTTGTGGGACTTGCAAATGGAAATGATCCTCCAAAGAAGGTTGGATCCTCTTCCTAATCTACTTGCCACAAGCCATTCTAGTACAGGAAAGATAATCTAATCCTAATCTAACTTGCAAGGAGACAAGGAGAAAAAGAAAACTGGGAAAAATAGAGCCTACACTAAAAGCGTGATACACCAAAGAAGGAAAATGTTGATCATCTACTAAAATGCCATTAAACAATGAGAGGTGAGCAATGGAAATGATGGACAAGTAAATCACAGACTAGAAATGGATTTCACACAAAAACATTCAAAATCCCATGAACACAGCCTCCCAAATCTGCATATGAATGTCCAAAACAGGCACAAACACCCTACAAATGAAGAGAGGTAAGAAGATGCAATAAAATGACCAAAGGATGGACAAATACATCACAAAAACACATTTTTATTTCTCCAGATTTATAAAATGCACCAATTCATGGGAAAGAGGCAAAAATGTCATTACAGAGCAAGGAGGAGTTTTAAAATCCATTTTTGACCTTGGGGAAAAAAAGAAGGGGGAGGCGAGAGAAGAAAAATGAACAACCTCTTGAAAAATGATGCCTCTATTACATTACATAGCAAAATGCGAGAAGGAAAGGGAAAAAACACGGGATTTTATGCAACTACTTTTCAAAATGCATTTTACTTCTTCATCTATTGATGGGCTCGATGCAAAATCTCATATTTCCATGTATTTACTTTGCAGACCAAAGAAAATGACCCATACATCATTAAATCAGGTAGTTGGAAACTAGTTTTCTTTTCCCGTGCCAAAACGTGCTTTCTAATTTTCTGCCACAAATCTTCATTAAAATGAAAAATAGAAGTTCCATGATGAAGAGAATATCCAGATCTTTCCATTGGTACCAAGATTGTTGAAAATGGAGCTATGGATTGAAAGATATGGCTCTCTAAGTTTTTCCTTTATGTTTTCTTCAAATAACAGCTCTGACAAACTTTGAACTTTCTCCTGCAAATCTGCTAATGATGTGGTATCCAATGGGGTTGGCGGAGGTAGGGGATCCCTTTTTACCATTTGCACTTTTGAAAAAAGTGCAAAAATTCTATTTTTCCTCTAAAGCCCCACTAGTCCGCATTGGCTTTGACTTGGGCCTGAACTTTGACTTTTTCCCTTTGGGCGGGGTTACGAGCCATTTCTTCACTTTTTGCATTTTTTGGAACAAAGGGAAAACTTCCAACTTTACCTCTCGATGGACCACCTCCCCACTACTAGTTTTGGCTTACCACGTGGTGCTTCTGGGTGCCTTCAGAGATGTGGCCAAATGTTGACTTAGAAACTTTTACAAACAAAAGTTTAAAGTCTCCAAAATCCTCCGTGAGCCCGAATTAGCACCTTTGCATGAAATGCTGCCACATGTCCCTTTTGGGACTTAGGAAAATTTCCATTTGTTTCCATTTGTAGGCTCGTTGGAGTGTTAATGAATTTTTTTCTTTTAACTAAAAGTAGTAAGTTCTTAAAATCTTCCACCACTCCGTTGGCCCGAGATTCCTTAGCGAAAATCTCTCCAAATCTCCATAGGTCCGCCTTGCGTAAATTTTAACTAAAAACTCCACCGAGCCATAACTTGAAAAATACAAGAAGTTAGAAGGATTTCTTTACCTTCTCGGAAAGGTGGATAAATTATCTATCTAATGATGTAATTTCTAGAATTCCTTGAGTTCTTGAAATATTTGAAAGTTTAGTTGAGGCACGTATAGTAAGTTAACTCAAAATAAGAGTGAGCTTATTTTGGTTAACAACATGATATTTCAAGGAACAACTCGGCAATGGTAAATCACATTTTATATGGGAAATTTCAAGTGGACTCCACCCACACACCAGCATCCATGCCAATCACTTACTCTTGCTAGCCCCAATCTGGACTTGCAAAAGCATTGAACATCTTGAGAACCAACAATACATACCTATTAGGTTAATTATTATTTAGCTATATTAATTATGCATTGCATATTAATTAGAGTATTTATTTATTTTTATATGGTTATATTTAATCATAACCATCTTATTGTTTGTATTCAAATAATATGGGTGTTGTTATATTGTTTTAACAATATAATTGTTTGATTATATTTAATATTGGTTGTGCTTCCCGGATTACCTTTTTGGAAGCTTGTGTGAAATAGTTTGTTGTTGCACCTATGAAACATATCTTCGGGTGTTTATTCTACTGTATAATGCCTATAAGTATTACATATCATACAAATGTAAATTGAATGATTTCACATTAATATAATTTATAGGCTTTCGTCCTTGTTTGTGAAATTACAATTGGTACCAAAGCGCATTCAAGCTCCTGGAAAGGTTGGAGAAGGTTGGAAAGGAAGGATAATTCATGAAGAAGAAATATGCTACAACAGAGAGCTAGTGTTACCTCCAGTAGTTTCCCACAACTCCATGCAGTCCCACAACCTCTTGTGTGAAATTTAGGTAAACGTAAAGCAATTTTTTTGCCTTGGTTCCCTCAAGAAAATTTGTTTCAGGAACTTAAAAATAAAATTAAAAAATTTCCCCTATCGGGCACTTTATATGGTTTATTTAAGATAAAAATTGGTTTCGTGTCCACTTTTTGAACTTCCGACAACCAAAAAATGACCAAAAAATATAAAAGCGACCAAAAAAAAGGCTATTACCAAGGTCGGGGAATTTTGTCTTTATATGGTTTATGTTATAGATAATTTTTATGTGTATTATCATATTTGGAGGAGGTATTGTTGTTTGCACTGGGTCATTGGCTATTTAGTTACATTTGTATTAGATTGATTCCATTCCACCATGTTTGGTTTGTGGGATGTGAGTTACATTGGAGAGAATATATTCCATTGTGACTGAGAACACGGTGCCCTACACCTGGCGGCCAAGTCAATATTGGTATGAGCTAAGCTTTGTTTGGAGGTCGAGCTAGACACATGTGGATAGATCCACATCTACCCATGTAGCGAGCACTCTGCAACACTCCATGCAAAACCCGCACAAACAAAATCAACAAAGAAATTAATACGGTGAAAGCAAATTGGTGGAGGAAAAAAAAGGTGGTCACAACTGTGGAAATCTTCAGTTGACCCCTGCTTCATATTCCACCCCAAGATCCATGTCCACTGGCGATATCCTAAAACCTGCATGAAAAATCAAACGACATAAGAACATTTCCAATAAAGGAAACCTCCATGTAGGACCTCTAATATAAAACAAACGGTGCAAAAAAAAAAAAAAAAGTGTATCAATAAAAATTTATAAAGAATAAAATGCAGCTATATAGTGGTGAAGGATAGCAATTAGAGGATGAAGGAATCAAAATGAGGAGATTGGCAAAGCAATCCAGATTTTTTTTTGTGCACATGAAGACCTAAATCCACCTCAATCCTTAGCCACGTGGATGTCATCTACCTGCCACATCAACATTTCAAAAGGTTAGTCACATTTTTTAATTGAAATATAACATGCTCAATTTCATATGCAAATAGGACTTGTGGTCAAGTGGTTAGTGCAAGAGATTTGGAACTGTGGAGTATGGGGTTCAAATCACACAAAACACCACAAGTTTTTTTACAATTTTTAAATTTAGTGAAAATTTTGAAAAACCACTAAACCTGGAGGAGAATTTGGTGGAAAAACCACCTCTAAACATCTAGTTACATAGAAATAGGATTCTACATATTTTAGAGAGAAAACCCTAATTTAGGGCAATTTTTTCTCCTAATAGGCTTGATTTTTATTCGAACAATATATGCAAAAGGAAGAATGACTAAAAACTTCATTTTGAGCTACTTTTTAACTAAGTTTTGAAAAAGGGTCATTTTTGCCTCAGGAGGCCACTAAGGCTCTGCAAAACAAAAAAATCGGCATTCAATTTTTCTAGATTTTTAATGTAATTACATACTTTAGTATATTGTACTAATTTTTAGGTTGCCATAGTCAACCAAAAATTTTCGTGTTTTAAAAAAATTGCAATAAGTTTGTTTATTTATGTAAATACTTTCATTCTAGCATGGTCTTAAATACATGTTGAAAACATATATAAATTAATTTTTGACAAAAAAATATTGTTTACATTTATAGGCTCATCTACAGGTGAGTATTCAGTGGAAGAGGACTCAAAGCATGGGCTCGGATGATCCCAAGTCATCTCATGGATCTCCATCTTCGTCTAAGGGAGGGCCTTCTTCAAGCAAGGCCAAGAGAAGGATAGATTTTGATGAGTAGGAAATATATATGTCTTACATGACATTGTTTTTTTAGGCCTATGTGCATGGCTTTTATGTACGCCTATATGGCATTTGAACTTGATGGTATATGACCTATTTGGGAATTTTTTTAATTTATTATGCACATTAAAATATTATTTGGAACTTGATAATTTTGTATGAGACCTTACATTTATGAGATTATTTTTGCATGAAACTAATATGATGTGCACTTTACAATATTTAAGACTATGGATATTTTATTTATTTATTGGTGATGTACATGTACTAGCTTTTTAATGTATAATATGCATCAAAATTTGGAAATCAATATTTATATAATGTATGTATATAAAGAGTTACCTAATATGAGTAATTATTCACTCAATTTATCAATGTCTATGTGTATTTACCTTACTTGCACTTATTCTTGCTCATGGTCTCTTTGTACTAGTTTGTAGCTTATCATCCACTTACTAAATTCTTCTATGTTTCATAATCTTATCCCTTGTTAAAACACCCTAGTGTCATCACAATTTGATACCTTTCATGTGTTGACATTTTGAGAATGTCTCTCTAGATACATTACTCTAATGCTTAAGAATGTCTCTAGATGTAATGACATTCGATTCGGACACTCAATGATTCTTAATTGTCTAATTTTTCCAATTCTTGTTATTACCTTTAAATCTATAGGTATTTCAAGTTATTTGGAAATCACATCACACGCTTTACTAGGCTTGATGACTACCCCTATCCTTTTTAAAGCACCTTTGACATCATCCATGGGTTTATCATAAAATAAATTATCGATGAATGGAAGGTCAATAAGCCATAGGCCAGTGACTCCCATCCAAAACTAAATAGGAAAGATTTACTATGTAGTTGATAACTCTCATGTATTCTTAGACATACCCCTATCAAATTCATTCTTAAGCCAATCTAGTCATTTAGGGCTCTTAAGGGACTATGCCCGAAAGCACGGGGAGCATAGGGAACCAAAACAAAGTCTCCAATAGCATTCACCAAGACACCCCCGATGTGTTGGTGTAGTTGGTTCTATCCCACGAGCTTTCGTTTGCAAACTACAGCCTCTGGCATCCCTACACTAACTCAGACTACACTATTTCATGCGTTTGCAAACAATAGCACAACGAGAGAACCAGATGGAGATGGAGAAAACCACAAGAGGATTTTATAGAGGGCCCCAACATGGAGGTATCAAATCTGATGAGATGTCTCTAGGTGACACGGATTCTGATAAATCACTTGTCGAAGATATGGCATGTTTTGGCCTCAGGGCTCCTAAGCAACTATGCCTGGACGAGGTAGCCCAAAAGCACGAGAGTGTAGGGCAAAAAATGAATCCCCCACTAGCATTCACTAGGCCACCCTGATGTCTTGGCATAGTTGGTTTTGTTCCATGAGCTTCCATTTACAAACTACAGGATCTAGTAACCCTACATTGACTCGACTACACTATTTTGTTCGTTTACAAACAATAGACAACGAGAGAACTAGATAAAGATGGAGAAACCAAGAGAGTATTTCGTAGAGGGAACCAACATGGAGGTCTTGGATCTAATAAGACATCTCTAGGTGTCATGGAGTCTCGAGAAATCACCCATCGAAGATATAGCGTGTTTTGTCCTTAGAGCTCTAAAGGGACTATGCCCAGACGAGGTAGCCCAAAAGCATGGGGAGTGTATGGAACTAAAATTAATCCTCCACTAGCATTCACCAGGCCATGCCGACATATTTGTGTAGTTTGTTTGGTCCCATGAGCTTTCGTTTGTAAACGCAATGTTTGTGCAACCCTACACTCGACTGAGACTACACTATTTCACATGTTTGCAAACAATAACACGGTGTTGAGAGAACAGGGATGGAGATGGAGAAAACCATGAGAGGATTTTATAGAGGGCCCTAATGTAGAGGTATTGGATCTCGATGAGACATATCTAGGTGCCATAGGTTTGAAAAATCACTAGTCGAAGATATAACATGTTTTGGCCTCAAGGCTCTTAAGGGACTATGCCCGGATGAAGTAGCACGAAAGCACGGGGAGTGTAGGGAACCAAAGCAAAGCCTCCACTAACATTCACCAAGCCACCCTAAGTTTTTGCGTAGTTGGTTTGATATGATTCATGAATCTTTCATAGATTTTATTTTGATGGCCGACCTCGATATTTGATCAATTTAATATTTGTTGCAAGGACCAAATGTGATTAGTGAAGTATCTTCTGATGTACTTCATATTCTTCAAACAACCAAATGTTTGATTTTTTTGATAGGATATTGTCGAATCCAAGTTTCGTTGACTACCACCGATCCCGTAGGATACTCAAGGTCTTCACCATCAATTTGTGGAAGCCATTTTTTCCCTCTTCGTTAAATTCCATCACAATAATTACAAAAAAGTGCCCTATGTACCACAAAGTAAAACTATTCATTCAATTTATAAATACATTAAGAGTTGACCAATTAATAATTTATAAATCTAAAACATGCCATGTACATATATGTATGCACCTTGTTGTGCTAAATCGAGACTTGGTCAAATTTAAGTGATGTTGTTATTTGATTTGAAGACCCTGCAATTTGTAATGCTCATGGAACTTGATGTGTGTTGAGTGGAATTAGAGGTCTACAAGTCCATTCATACACCCACTACTATTAATCATATTCATTCCACACAAAATTAATGCATGATATACAGAAACATGTCATGCACCTAGTATAAATAGTCCAAGCATTTGCATCGAACTACGAAATGAGTGCATATCACTTGATCCTGCAATCGTCATACAATATTCAAAGTTTTCCAGATGTCCTTTCTATATCAACCAAAAGTATTATGAAACGTTGATCTCTCTTGTGATTCATGGCCCATATTCTTAACACACGAATCAACAATGTTTTTTACATCTATAAATTTAGCACCATCCTTGAAGCTGTAATTGTTCTCTTACAAGTGCTCTTTTCACACATGCACTGCACCATCATGCTCTCCTTTTCCATGCTCTACCTTAGTAAAACTCTAGATATGTTGTACATTTGTTTCTTTGTGCATCTTTCTTAGCCAATAAAACATCTATGCATTCTTGAATTGTGATGTGCAGTTGTCTAACGAAATGTAATGTTGATCGAAACTAATGTTCCTCTCATTCAAGTTCGCATAATAAACCTAGAAACACCCTTATACATATTATGTATAATTCATCTGATCATCATTGATGTAAACGATACTCTCTTTATATTTTTTGATCTTATTCAGTGCTTTCAGGAGATTGCATGAATGTTATATGCACAAAAATAGAAACTTACACTGAGTTATAATATTGAGATTGAACCTCCATTTGTGGCTACAATGTGTAATTGTTTGTGAACTCAACTACGAAAACAATAGTACCAAGTGGGAATGTGTCCTTACTTAAATTTAATTTTTCATCCAACCATCGAGCTCTATGTGTGTGCCTTACATACTCATAAAAAATTTCCTCTCTAAATTTGACCATATATTCTGATACAGATAATTGCTTTCTAACAAGCTCACACCTCTTAGATTATTTTCCATGTTTTAATTGATATGCCACCGATTTATATTTGCTGAAATCAACCAATTCTTTTCCTATTGAATATGTACTCTCCTCATGGATACAAATTTTTAGATTTGGTAAGCCACTGCATACATTGCACATTCCATCCAAACATGCTTTGTTATAAAAAATTGTCTTGTTGATTTTTCAAAAAAATTGTCGGAATAAATTCCCTTGAAGATTTTTGTGGGACATTTATTCCACACTCCTACAATATGATGTTAGTATGAAAAACATGATGTATTTGACAAAATCATCATAATGCATTGAAAATTTAACATGATGCCTACAACAACAAGTGATACGTGAGTGATTGATTTTCACATAAAAGGGTTTTCTCATTTCAAATAATCTTTGGCTAATGTTAATTTTGGATTTTTATTTTTAAAATTAGAGAACAATTATTTTCAAGTCATATCTAATAAATGTTTTGCACATGATTCACGATTATGAGAACCTATTCTTCTTTTTACTATATCAGTTCTATTCGGTGACATCCTTGTATTCTCATTCCAAAATTTTATAATTAATTATTTTAGAATATCAGATGTATTCTTGTCCTTTTGGAAGTCTGCTAGAGAAATCCCAATAGTCAGTGTTATTGACTAACTCAAGACATTTATGTCTCTCTATTGCTTTCATTAGTGTTTTTTTGTTTAACTTCAAAGCACTGCTTGTTTTTATAATCAAGAGTTTATTAATTGTTTTATCACTAACTATACCATTATTTAGTGCATGCCATGTAACATTACTATATTTGGTACATCTTTTTCCACCTATAGTTTGGTATGATTTATGTATGTTTTCAACAATTGACACATTTTTATCAACAACATTAGATGTTCTTAACCCTAGGGTCTTCATTATAGGTCTCATCTTAATTAATTTCATCAATGAAACAAATAATTGACATCTTTGTGTGTAATTTAAATTCTCAAAGTAATTATCCCAAATTCCACTAGCTTTTCTTCTCATATTCCTTTTAGACATTTTGTTAGGCATTGGTTTTATAATGTTTTCATCAATTTCCATTAAATGAATTGGTTTTCTTTGTAAAATGTAAGGATGTGTTCTTAGAGGTGAAGATTCATTTACAAGGTTACATTTTTCATTCAATGTTTTCATACAAATTTCATGGTTAACATTTGGATTCTCAAGTAAGGGTTCAACAATTGGATTCATATCAATTTCTTCATCCATACCAACATTATTATTCAATTCAATATCATTATTCATTACAAAATATTTATTCTCTACATTTTCATTATGTATTTCATCCCCATTTTCTAATACATTAGCTACATTTGATATAGTGAATATACCTTACCCTTCTCGAAGTTTTTACATTCTCTTCAATTTCTTTATTCTCTTCTCTTCCAATTTATCTGGTGTCTTGTTCTTGACTTTCCTCTTGTCCTTAGCTTGGCGTTTATCACTCATGATTAGAAAAAATCAATTAGTGGGGTAGGGGACAAAATGAACTACTGAAAAATCATGCAAGAATGTAGAGAAAATTGTAGACAAAACAGAATGTTTGCAGAATTCCTGTGAGAGAGATGAAAGGGATGTTGGGGAGCCAAATATATAAAACAAAGAAAAATGCCTACGTGTTATGTAACATATATGCATTATGCATTTTCTCTTTTCATAAGCCATGCCACTAGGCTTGGGATCTAGTTTGGATCCCCAAGCCTGAGGCATGGACCTCTACAAACATAACAAACAATGTGTTTTTGCAAGAAAATGTAAAAATGCCACTTCCTCTATGATAAATCAAAATAAAACAATTGATCCATTTAAAAAAATTATACCATGACGTAGAGCAGAGTTTCTTCTTTTGAAAACATAATTTTTCAAATTTTCTAAATAATATAAGGTTTCCATATTATTTATTTTCTAACTATGCCTTTTTATAGCTATTTTTCAAGTGTAAATATGTTTATCTTTCATTGTGTATCTTTTTTTGGGTGATCAAAATTTACAAAAATTATACTTCTCCAAACGAGGCATAACTCTATACATATTTTTAAAAAAACTAATTTTCGATATGTTTTAAGGTAGTTAGGGAGGGGCACGATAAGAGATCCATTATTTTTCAAAACTTAAAATTTTTGTACTAGAAAAATCATAAATAACAAAATATTCACTAAAAAAATCTAAAAAAATATGTAGCCCAAACTAGATGCTCCTAGCTATCTTTTTACTAAAGGGTTTTCGAAAATACTAAATGTTGTTCAAAAATGGTGGGGGCACGAAAGTAACTTTATTATGTTTTTAACAAAAATAGGAGCATCTATTGGTATTTTAGTTATTTGACCCATTTAAATATATCCGTTTTCAATAAAATTTATTAGTTTAGAAACTACACTCAAAATGCTAGAATTCATATTTCTACATCTTTTAATTTTGAGTGTAACTATTTCAAAAAAACTTGTACAAGTTGAATATTTTTTTCATAAAAATGTGTCCACTTAAGACCCCCTTTTGGTCCCCAACTTGGTGCACTTACCTAGATTCTTCCACGTACCATCAGGTATATCAAAAGGGTGCATATATAGAAACATTTGGTATATCAAACTGATGGTATATAGATTAAGAGACCTTATACCTAGAGTGATAAGAGCCAAACCTTGTTAGTGATTTCTACAAAATGGGCACCAATGCCCCCAAATATTTTCTTCCAGATTCACAACTACTAAGAGGAAACAAATATGCTACATGGAAGACTAAAATCAAGACACAACTTGAGTTTGAAGATATCTGGACTACTGTGAATAGTACTCTAGCAGATTAAACTCTGATACAACACAACATCAACAGTTTGATAAAGCATATCGAAGGCCAAACTCGTCATCTTGTTTGAGTGTGTCGATGATGTGTAACCCCACATTCGAGATGTCAAAACAACCAAAGAACCATGGGATAAATTGTGCATATTATATGAGCCAATAAAAGAATGTCATACTAAATTTACAGAATCGAGTTACACACCTTTGAAGTTCAAGAAGAACAATGAGAAAATTAAATATTTCTTAAGAAGAGTTGTAGAGTTGAGGGCTTCACTTCTAGCCCTAGGAGAACTAGTCATAGATGATCTCTCATTCCCATTGTTATGAGAGAACTCCCATCTTCTTACCACATATTTCTCACAACACTAAATGTGTCGATACGACAATTAGTTTTGATAAGTGGTAAACCTACTGCAACAAGAAAATTCCATGCATAATAAGGATGATGAAGAGGAACAAACACTTTCTTCACATCAAAAATGGAAAGGAAAAAGTAAAGGAAAACATAATTCCTATCAAAAGTCCCACCATAGAATTAGTATCATGGGGACAAATAACTGAAGAAGCAATGTCCAATTTGTAAAAGAGGACATGACTTAAAATATTGTTTTTATAATACTTACAAGAAAGGTTCATCGAGAAAATCTATACATAAACACTAGTAATCTCACAAAGGACATACAAACTAAAATCAATGGTAGAAAAAGAGGAATTGGAAAAGAATACCCCATTAGCAAGGAAATATTGTTGAGCAAGAAGAACATTCGGATAATGAAGACTTCTTGTACACTGCTCGATCAAGTGAACCATTTACATCATGTAGTCATGTCCGGTATGTTTATTCGGGAGCCACTCAACACATGAATAGAAAGAGAGTGGTTTACTTTGATGAGGGACATGGCTTCAAAACCATGTTTCATTGGGTGATGATTATTCATATAGAGTTCAAGGGATTGGGAAAATTTCTCTATGCTTTATTTCACACAATTATGGACTATCCGATGCATTATATGTCCCCTGGGTTGACAAAAATTTTCTTTTGGCTAGTCTACTCATAGATAAAAACCTAAAAATTGACTTTGATACTCATTCTGGTAAGAAAACATGTTTGATTCGAGATAAATCATGAGGCTTGAAAATAGTTGCAAAAGCCTCCAATGTGGGATGCATGTTCTAGCTTGATTTTTTCCACAAAGATGATCAAGAACTTATGGCTAAGAACTCTACCTCAGCACAATTGTGGCATCGGAGAATTGGTCATGTTAGTTTCAATTATCTCGAGACAATATGTTGGTGGAATATTGTACATGGGCTACCATCTCTTCAGAAGGATAAAGACAAGTTTCATCACTACGTAGTAGGAAAAAACATAGAGCTTCATTCCATAAGAGTACATATCGAGCTCATGGTAAGCTTGATCTGGTTCATACCGATCTTTGTGGTCTAATGCAACCAAGTCATTCTAGATTTTAGTACTTCATACTATGTGTTGATGACTATTTAAAGAAAATGTGGATTTTTATCTTTGTAAGAAAATTGAAGCTTTTGAAACTTTCAAAAGTTCAAAGTAGCGATTGAGAATGAAAGCGGTCATCATATAAGAACTCTCTGCTCATATCAAGGGGGAAATTCACTAGCAATGAGTTCAAATACTACTACAAACTCATGGAATTCATCCAAAAATTCCTCCTTCACACACACCGTAGTTGAATGGTGTTGTTGAGGAGAAGAAATTGTACTATCATGGAAATGGGGTGATCCATGATCGATGACTATGGACTTACAAAGACATTCTAGGAAAAATAGCAAATAAAACAATGTATTTGTTGAACAAAGTGACCACAGTTGTTCTTGACAGAGTAACACCAAAAGAAGCATGGTCAAAGTGGAAACCATCTATTACACACCTTAGAGTATTTAGGTACAAAGCAAGTATGTACATACCCAAAAATATAGAAAGAAATTGGACATGAAGTCACGAAAACTCATCTTCATTGGGTATAGTGAAGAGACTCTTGGGTACAGATTGATGGATCCAAAGACATGAAAAGTATACAACAGTAGAGATGTTGATTTTTTTTTTAGAAGAAGGAAACTAAGTCTCCTCGCTCCGGACTCATATGACATAGATTCTTGAAAAGTTATAAAAATTGAAACTGATGTTCCCACTGTTGATTTAAGTGATGATGTAGATGATGGTGTTGATCTGATAGAACCATCACCCACAAAAATAGTTTAGTGTATGCCTAAGTGGTGTACTGGAACATTACGAGATGCAAGAATGGATGCTCCATCAGATACATCCACCCCTGGATGATGGACTCATAATAAAGCAAGAAAATAAGTTAAATTTGCTTTGATGAGAAAATTTATTGAGTACGATGAGCCCTCTACAGTCAAGGAAGCTCTATAGTCAAAATCTTGGAAAGATTCCATGGACTCTGAATATCAGTCAGTAATGATAAATAACACTTGGTAGCTTGTCAATCTTCCACTAGGGAATTAACCCATTCGAGATGCAAATGGATATTCAAAACAAAGTACAAAGTAGATGGGACAGTGGACAAGTAAAAAGTAGGACTTGTAGCAAAGGGGCCTACACAAAAGAAGGCATTGACTATGAGGAGACATTTTCTCCCATAGCTAAGATCAAGATGTTTAGGATGATCCTTTCTCTAGTTACATAGTTTGGATGGAAAGTCCATCAGATGGACATAAAAAGTGTCTTCTGAATGGAGATTTATAAGAAGAATTATATATGACTCAACCTAAGGGATATGTTGTACATGGTAAAGATGTAAAGGTATGTAGACTTAGGAAATATCTCGTGTGGCCTCAAACAGTAACTCGGGCATGGTAAATCAAGATTAATGAGCATCTCGTACAACATGGATTTGTTATAAATCCATATGATCCCAATCTTTACCTCAAAAATCAAGGGTGGATATTGTGATTTTCGTTTTCTATTTCAACAACCTAGTCATCACCGGTAGTTCAAAGTGTGAATGTTTGATGAAACAAAGAAAGATCTTAATCAATCATTCAACAAGTGATCTCGGGATGATGCACTACTATCTTAGATTGGAAGTATGGCAAAAGAGAATCACATCTTTGTTTCTCGGATGAAATATACCAAGACAACATTTGAGAAATTCAGTATGATGGATTGAAAAGTAATTGCTACACCTATGGAGAAAAATTTCAGTTATCTCTTTAAGATCCATCTCCGAGGTAATTGGCACTCTCTATCGATAGTTGATTGGGAGTCTCATTTACCTAACCTACACTAGACATAATATCAACTTTGTAGTTAGCTATCTTTATAGGTTCATGCAAGAACTCAAAGTGTGTCATTGGAAAGAAACAAGGTGCATCTTGAGGCATCTCAAAGGATCATTGGATCTTGGTCTAGAATACAAGAAGAAAACAACTTCTTCTTGTCAAGATATTTGGATTTAGATCATGCAGACAACATTGATGGCAGAAAATACACTTCAGGATTTGAAATTCTTTATGGGATCTAGACCAATATCATTGGGAAGTAAGAAAAACAATTTGTTTATCCTTCTTCCATAGAAGCGAGTATCATTCGCATGAGAAGTCGTCTCGTGAAGCGATTTGGCTACATCACATAATCGAAGGACATGGAATACCATAGGACAAACCGCCACCATGTATGTTGACAATGAAGGTGTTCTCCAACTTGTTCACAATCTAGTTTTTCATGAAATAACAAAGTATATCAAGTTACAGTTCATTTCATACATGAGCATGTGTTGAAGCATGACATCCAACTTCAATTTTGTCCAATAGCTGAACAATGAGCATATATCTTCACATAGTGACTTGCACGTGATAAGTTTGAGTTGTTAGAGAGTTCCTATCCTCATCCCTCGAGACAATGCACAATTAAGGGGGGTGTTAGGTTAATTATTATTAACCTATATTAATTATGCATTGCATATTAATTAAGTTATTTATTTATTGTTTATATGGTTATATTTAATTATAACCATCTTATTGTTTGTATTCAAATAATACGGGTGTTGTTATATTGTTTTAACAATATAATTGTTTGGTTGTATTTTATATTAGTTATGCTTCCCGGATTACTTTTTTGGAAGCTTGTGTGAAATAGTTTATTGTTGCACCTGTGCAACATATCTCCATGTGTGAAATATTATTTATAAGTATTGCACACATACAAATGTGCAATTGATTGATTCCACATTAATATAATTTACATGATTTTGTCCCTATTTGTGAAATTATAATACTAGCCTACACATACCACTATTTGAAGTTGACTTTCTCCGAGGCCAAACCCTCATTGCATTTCAGCAGGCCATGGTAGATTTAGAATACATACTAATTGATGAAATGAGTTTTATCGGTTTGAAACTACTGGCCAACATAAATACATGCCTACAACAAGCATTCCCTACTTGTAAATGCAAAATGTTTGGAGGTTATTCCATTATTGGGTTGGTGATCTAGCTCAGCTACCTCTAATTAAAGATACTCCCTTGTACATTCCTAGCACCTACGGCCACATATTATGGTCACTTTTTAGGATTACAGTCACCCTTACTACTAAGTTCCGCCAACAAGGCACCGCCCCTATCCACCACACCTTCGGAATCCTATTGGTTAATGTCAAAAATTTCATTACTACAAAATAAGACTAGAAACTTCTAATGTCTCGGACCGCTATGTACATCAGCATCTGTGGAACAAGTAGTCTTTCAAACCACAACTCACCTTTACGCTACAAATGCATTAGTAACTTTACATAACAAACACAGGATGAGAACCCTTAACACTCCACTCGCAATACGTAAAGATGAAAAATGTGACATGCCAAACAAGGGTAAACACCAACACACAATTAGAATCCACCCTCTTGCTCTGCGAAGGTGAACAAGCAATGTTGACAACAAATATTTGGGTGCAAACCGGCCTTGTTAATGGTGCACAAGGAAATATTGTTACTATGTTGTATGAGCAAGCTAGCACCCCACAAAGCTTGCCCTTGTATGTGGTTGTCAAATTCCCAACCTACATGGGCCCAACATGGGATCCGACACATCCAACCTACATTCCGGTCCCCCATAACAAGAAGCAACCCCGCCAAAAGGTACCTTTAAAAATGGCATGGGCACTAACCATTCATAAAGCATAGGGACTAACTCTTAATAAAGCTACCATCGACATTGGTCGTGAAGAACATAAAGAACTGATCTTAATAGATTTGTCCCAATTCCAAGCACTTTTCGACCTTTGTATTTTCCCAACATTCTCATTAACTCACTATAAGCAACTACAAGAAGAAAAACATGCTACAATCCGATTACAAGCAGAAGCACATTTACAACATGAACCACCTTTTCCCACAACATAGGTACATACTCACCCTACACCCTACACCCTTGTTTAGCATCTTTTACATATACTTGTCTTTCGTGCATAATCTTACCATGTTTGAACCCACCTTAAGAATTTCAACATTTACTTATTTTCTTATATATCTTAACTAATTGATTTTCAAATTAGTTGTTAATGTACAAGTCATTACAATACAAAATTCCATACTTTCGTCTTGTATTTAAACTCTTACTTTCTTGTATAGGGTCATTTATAATGGCGAGATAACTTTTACACTTTAGCTACTCAAACTAGTACTAATGCTAGTTATTTGGAATGCCTATTGTGCAATTTTGTAGATGCCCAATACCAAATGTCTATAAAAGTGAAAGAAGCCACCATAATAATCATGTACTCCACACAACAAAAATCTAAGAAACACAATAAATCTTGCAATAAGCAATTGCTACTATGGAAACTATAAAAAAATAAATTAAAGAAAAATCCTACACCGATATGCTCTAGAAACTGATTGAGAAGGAATTCACTTGCTATCTCGATAAAGGGCTCTTAGGACAAAGCCTACAACCAACAAGTGTAAAAGCATCAAATGTGGAAAAATAACATTCACCCTTATTAATACGATAGTTATACTTCTCCCACAAATTTTTACATATCAAGAGGTCATAGTAACAATATAAATAGTGTTGTTTTGTTGTTGTGTTTCATTTACCTACACTTCTGTAGCTCCATATTGTAGCAAAATAAAAATTCATGTAGCCTACAAGTTTGCATGATGTAATACAATACCTTGTTAAAAGGAAGCTTACTTTCATTCTTCATCAATCTTCATTTAAGGTTTTCCTTTCACAATTTCAATGCAGCTTATGTCCTTTCCAGGTAGGCATTCTTTAAGTGTCAATAATGCAAGATGCTATTTAAGTATTATCATCATGCTCTTTCAGCCTAAACTTTAGTGTTACATGCCAAGAATTATTATCTTAAGATGGTTTTTAATGTTGCCCAATAAAAAAATGTACCCTAATATTTAGTTCAGTACCTAACTGGTTGTTCCTATGCTTCTCCTCTGAAAATCATGGTTGTGCTTGAAGCTAAAATTGGCCATGTTGCACAAGAAGTCCTATTGCATAAAAGGTTAATTTCTGACTGTTATTTGTCCACGAGAGTTGTTTTTAGTTAGCCAAAAACATTAACAACATGTACATTAGGCCTGGATATTTTGCATTTCTGTATTGATTAAATCGATTGGTGTTACTGCCTTTTCTATATTGTTATACTCATATGATTGATATGCTGATCATCTTTCATGTTCCCATCTTTTTTTTGCCAGCAACTATTTCTATTTTTATAACTTTACAATTTTCCACATCAGCTGATGAACCAATATTAGTAGTTTATAGCCATTTATTTTCAATGTCATTGTAGAAGCATCCTACATGTTCCATTATAAGTTTGGAATTTAGAAGAACGCAAAAACATATCTTTTTTCTAATTACCTTCATCAAATTGTTCACACGCTCACTATTCATAGATCAAATCGCATATCTGTAAACTTCCATCTATTTGGAGTTCTTTCCACTCAGGTAGTTAATCTAACCAAATTCAGTCCTTTTCTATATCGTTCAGACTAATATGACTGATATGCTTATCACCTTTCACATTCCCATCTTTTTTCCAGCAATTGTTGTTGTTTTTTGTAACTGTTGATGTATGTATTTTTTTTAATTACCTTGATCAAAAAAATGGAATAAGGACAATATGGTTTTAACCATACTTTTCTTCACCAAGTTTCCATTCACGAATCTTTAATCGAATATGTTGTGTTGCTTTTATTTACATTTGTTCACACCCTCACTGGTCATAGATCCAATCACATATCTGTAAACTTCCATCCATTTGGAGTTTCTTTCACTTGTCAAGTTAATTCAACCAAATTCATTCGAAGGTCTAAAATGATTTGAGTTTCGAAGAATATAAATTTCTTCTAACAAATCTTCATAGTCTGTTGTTTTTAAAAAATGATCTTATTTTCTTGTAATCTCCTTATCTTGCTTTCAGAAATACCAAGTTCTTATATTTTTGGGATATGAACTTCTATTCAAAGCTCATTTGTAACTATGCACTAATAACTGCTTTAGCCTATACACAAGATCTTGAACCACTCTATTGAGCATAATGTTTCTTGGGCTTTTATTTTTTCCCCAAATTTCAATCACTCAACCACTTGTTTCCACGATAAGTTGGTTTATTGCTTTGATCACAACTTATGCAAATCCATCAATTTTTTCAAAAAAATCTTAGGTACGATACATATTGAATATCTGTACACACACACACACACACACACACACACACACACACACACACACACGCCGCACGCACCGCACGCACATGCACGCGCACACACACACACACATACATTTTAACATTCATACAAAATACTCATTTTAACATTCTAAAAGAAATATCAAAATTTTTTCCACTCTAAACATTTTATTTCTTTTACAACAACAATACTGCTGTTTCTGTCTTGTTTATTCCAGAACTTTCCTCTTTCAAATTTCTATCACTCAACCTTACTTATTGTTTCCTCCACTCTAAACCGCCTTATTGCTTTTACAACAATCAATACTGCAAGGAAATTATTTAATTTCTAAACATATATACATGTACGGTTTCTGATTTCTAAACATATATAGATGTACTCGGTTTACTGATTTTACACTCTATAAGAAATACAAACCTTGAAAAATTTAGTACGGCCCCAATATTAAAAAAAACTATTGTATTTAAGTTTTTAACATTTTCTATGTAATACGCATATTGTATTCCTTTATGTTTCAACCGTTTCTTATGGACAAGAATTTGGCTTCAGTATCAATTCTAAATATTAAGTCTGCGTATCAATTCAAGCAAAAATTTGTCTCGTGATTTACACCCGGTCTCAACCGCTTTTAATTCACATGATATTTGAGTGAGAGGGAACTCAACTGCAAAGGAGGATTGAATTAGGATTGGTCACATTTATGTTATCATTAGATTAGTTTTGTGATTATCTACGTAGTTTTCATTACAATTGGTGTAGTTTAGACGAAGTGAGTAGCCTCATGTATTTTAAATTCAAAGTAACCTGGTTAATGGTTTGCATATGCATGTGGAAGATAAAATCTTTTGTAATAATGGACAGTAATTGGGTATTACTCCTGAATGATACAGTTACAGTTTTGGAAACCAAGATAAAATCTCAAAATTTCCTTTACCCAGGCAGAGAAAGCCATAAATAGATAAATAAATATTAGAAGCATGGCAAGCATGGCAAGAAATATTATATACATACATCAAGTAATATCTATATAATCCTATTAGTATTCAAACCCAAAGCAAATTTGATCTCATAAATAATTTTTACTTGGGCCGGGAACAGAATACCGTACAATCTTACTTTGTTTTAAAATAAAATTAACACAGTTTGCATTGTTCCATATTCATAATGCAACTTCAACAAAAAACAATATCTTGCATGCCTCATATTAAACATATTTATCTACTTGCATAATTTCCAATTTGTATTTTCTATGTAATGATTAAATACTATCCAAAGTAGGAATGTTCATTCTGTAGTTTACATGGGATAAAAAATTTATTCTGCAATATTATTAGTAGTGTCGTAATGCGATATACATTTAATTTTACAATTCTTCTTCTCAAATAATACCCACTATCATTTAATCATTTCGATTTATGCTTTTAATACATTGTCTACCCATCTCTTTGCAGACGCTTCAAAGCATGATGACCACATTTAATGACATAACTCACCGTATTGGAACAAATTGTACCCGTATACAACAACTGTTATCTGAATGCATACAAGAACAACATATGGAAGATACACCTGTAGTCAATGATGCAATATTCGCAATGTTGCGTACACAGCCAAAACTAGAACAAGCACAAACAACCCTACAACAGACAACCATTTCCAGCGAAGACACCATCCACATCCTCAGTAAAATGTTCTACACAACATACTATAAGATCAACCTGTTAGGATGAACAACTACCAATGTAAGACCCTACCTAAGATCCACATGTACAAACCACAAGCTATAAAACTCATGTACCAACCTCTCTTTTACTATTTCAAATATGTTTCAACCATATCATATATATAACGGTAACTGATACAAATAAAAAGTACCTATTTTTTGCAAACCCAGCATACTATGTATATACATAACTTCTAACTCTCAAAACAGATCAAATGTTAACCATGCCAAAATAATTTCCCCTACATTTTCTAGGCCCAATCTCCATTTACCAACTTATATTGATCCCCAGTGATTACAAACTACACAAACTTCTCTTTAATTTAGCAATATACAACTAAATTTACAACAACAACTTGCTTAATCAAGAAAGATTATGTAAAACCCAAACAAACAACACACACAAAGAATGATAACTATAGACCGAAACTAATTAGTGAAAAAAATAGCATAAAAAAGACGGCGTAATCTTTCTCCCCCTGGAGAGAACACTAGTCATAGATGGCCCTGTCAAAGGTGGTGTAGTGTATTCGCTAGTCCCATCTTACATGAGTAGATTCCGATTTATTGACACCATGCATATCATTTTTAATTCATTCATTTTTTCACTTCAAATTAAATCAATCCAATGCATTTTTGGGATATTGTTTTTAAAATGCTTTGTCATTGATATGTCAAGAATGAATTTTAGAAATTGTAACTGGCAATTGCATCCGAGCTGTATTAAATTCCGCAAAAATGCCCAATTTACGATTTCTATGGATTTGTTTCATTGTGTAGTAACCGCAAAAATGCCCAATTTACGATTTCTATATTTGTTTCATTGTGTAGTAACTGATACTAAACATTTAACTTAGTCTTATTATATTTTTGTGCAAGATAACGGATTTTGCATTAATATATATTTTTAAAATAAATTTTAAATAGATAAAGAAAAATTTATGTTCTTATGTATTTTAATAATATTAGTGTTGAATTAATAATCTTAGCAAAATAAGAATTCAAAAATATTTTGGAATAGGAAAACATGGTATAGTAAGAATAAATTTCAATACATATGATAACGATCATTGTAAATTTGATAATTTTAAATATTATTGATAATGTCTACATTAATTAAATGAAAATGTAGGAGGTGTTAACTCCCAAAATAATAATAATAGACCAAGCATTTATTACCACATTTCAAAAATACATGATTCGCTTCCTCTTCTAGACAATATTTATCACCATATTCATTTAATGGGCAAAATAACTATCTTTCATGTGGCTCACTAAGTCTCAAGTTTCTAAATATGTGCTTAACCACAAAAAAATGATCATTTCCTTCAACTTCTAGGTCTCGATAAAATTAAACATTCTATTTAAATTGTTATCAATATGCTTTATAAGAACTATTTTTTCTCTAGAATATAGAAAAATATGCTCTATCTACAATTTTATCTTCCTCTTTTACAACCACATGTGACCTAAAGGACTACGCTACATAAATATGTACTTTATACCATGGTTCCAAACCCATTTTAATGGAAATGAGGGCAAAGAGAATTTGGAGTATAGATATATGATATATGAAAAAAATTCTCTAGCATTTGATCAAAGTCTTTCTTTATGTAACCCACCAACACATATGTCCCATATTTTTAAAAAAATCCAATTTCTTTGTGCTCATAGTGGAAACAAATCTAAAATCTTTGTAGACATTTTTTTATAGTTGAATGGTTAAACACTTGAGAATCAAAGCCACGAACCTGAAACACCTGATGGTAGCAAAGATTCTATCATGTCATTGGGTGATGGAAGAGAATGTACTTCCAAATAATTATGGGTGAACCACACACCTATTAATGTAGCCAAATTATGAACAAACCGGATATATTGCAAATAATATGAACTCGAAAAGAAAATAGATCTCCTTCTTTGTTATTGAAAAATGAATTACAATGTTTCCTAAATAGGAAAAAACTCCCAACTCGAGTTTCCAAGTAAACTCTAGCTAACTGACTAAATCTACTCTAGGTGGTAAAAATTACTATTTTTAGCATTTTACTAGAACCTGCTATTCTTAGTAAGTTCGCATGCTTATTCCTATGGGCACATAAATTGCCACGCATCTTCTACATCCCTAAATTAGAGGAATTTCCAACTTTCTAACTCAAAATGGAACTAATAGACTATAATTAACTAATGCTAAAAAATAGGAAAAAACCGAACTATAACTTAAATACTAATTTTTGGCCTCAAGATGACGGATTTAGGGCCGAAAACATGTAAAAATTTGCCCCAACTAGTAGGGTGGATTGATGCTGCATTCATCCCATCGAAACACATGGTTTCAGAAAAAAAAATAGACTCAAACGGACACCGGAGCTCAAGTTATGACCTTGTCAAGTTCCTACTAATTTTGACGCATCATTCTCCCCTACTTGAAAAAAATGCAGCTCCTGTAAGTTGTCTTCTTCAAACTACTTCCATTTATCTACATCCAACTTCTTAATCTCCCACTCTATGACCCAAATATTGTCCTCTTGTTCAAGTCCTTTCCAATGTACCAAATATTTGTTGTATTTCCCATGTCGCGTGTCCATTGTTTTCTTATCTAGAATCTGATCCACTTCTTCTTTCTTCTTCACCAGAACCTGCTGCCTCCAGTCTACTACTTCATCACTAACATCCCCTTTGGCACCATCCCCATGAAAAGAATACAAATATGAAACATTAAATACTGGAGAAATATCAAAATTCCCTGGCAATTCTACCTCATAAGCATTATCGTTTATTTTTTCACGATTTTGCAATGACCAATCTTCTTGTACTTCATCTTGTTATAGGTTCCTCTTGGAAACCTTTCCTTCCGTAGATATACCATAACCAACTCACCAACTGTAAATACCTTTCTCCATCTATGCACATCTACTATTTCCTTATACCGATCATTACTATTCTCGCAACTTCTTCCACACTTATTTTTGTAATTGTTGTATATGTTCGGCAAATGCTTATGCATCATCACCGACTCTCTGCCATCAATCGGTAGTTGTACCAAATCCAACACCCCATTTGAATTACTCCCATACACAATTGAAAATGGAGACTTTCCGTGGATCCGTTTATTAAACTCGTTATATGCAAACTCAGCTTGTGGTAATGCTAAGTCCCATTTTTGATTTTCCCCAATGATGCACCTTAATAGGTTTTCCAAACTCTAATTTACCACATCTGTTTTCCCATTAGTTTATGGATGATAGGCACTGCTGAGCTGTAGTTGAGTTCCAAATTTCTTCCATAAATTCTGCTAGAAGTGACTTAAGAACCTTGTGTCCCTATATGAAGTAATGGTTTTTGGAACACCATGCAAAATGAACAACTTCTCTGAAAAATAAATCTACTATGCCTGTTGCATCACTTGTTTTCTTGCAGGCAATAAAATGAACCATCTTAGAAAACCTATCAACAACCCTAAAAATTGAGTCATTATCTCATTGTGTTTTTGGTAATCCCAAAACAAAGTCCATACTCATATTTGTCCATGACCCTTTAGGAATAAGAAACGGCATATACAACCCTTTATTCTATGCATGGCCTTTCAAGACTTGGCAAATTCGACATCTCTCCACATATCTTACCACATCCCTTTTCAACTTTGCCAATAGTATTTTTTCGCTACCAAGGCTATCATCTTATCTTTACCAAAATGCCCATCCAACCCTCCGCTATGCAACTCTTTCACTATATTCTCTAATAGACCCAACTAGAATACATAGTTGGCATCCTTGAATAGGTAGCCATGATGTAAAATATACTCATCCGGGACATCTCCCGCATTATCTAACAATGGACTAATGAGTCTTTCAACAATATCCTTGAAATCAGAATCAAAAGAATACAAACCCTTTATTGCTTCGAAACCCACCACCTCATTTTCCATAGTAGTAAATAAAGTCACACGCCTACTCAATGCATCTGCTGACTTGATTCTGTTTTCCGATTTATGTTTTAGAAAAAATTATATCTTGCAAAAATGATACCCACTTTGGATGCCTACTATTCAACTTATTTTGGGTATTCACATACTTAAAGGCTATGTGGTCAGTAAATAACATGAACTCCTTAGGCACTAAGTAATGCCTCCAATGCCTTAATGCTTATACAATTCCATAAAATTCCACATCATAAGTAGAGTAGTTCTTTCTTACCTCATTCATTTTCTCACTACTGTAAAGCTACTAACTTTACTCCTTGACTTAGAACAGCTCCAACACCCACATGTGAGGTGTCACAATCAACTTCAAACACTTTATCAAAATCTGGCAATGCCAAAACACGTGGTTTCAAAAAAAACACGGACTCAAATGGACACCCGGAGCTCAAGTTATGACCTTGTCAAGTTCCTAATAATTCTAGTGCATCACTATCAAGAAATTCAATTGTGAACTACCACAAAGATAACAATGTGATATTTAAAATTCAAAAAGAGATTGAATTCAAAGTGTCCAAACTACAAAAATTAGATGTAGAGTTTTTAAAATTTATTTTTTGAATTATAATCCATCAATAAAATGTGATATTGAAGCTAAATAAATGAATATATTATCTGAATTGTTTTATAATGAATCAAATAACAACCCATTCCCTAGTAGGCACTACTAATATATTAAGCTCTAAAGGATCTAGTAAATATAGTTTCGGTGGGTCTTTATTTAGGTTCTAATTGCAAAAACATGTGCCAACAATGCAGAAATTAAAGCCATGCAGATGGATTCGATAGGTGTCTCTTACAGAAAAATTGGTGTCTTCAAGTACCAACTACTCTATCAAATTCTATAATAGGAGAGAGTTTCTCATACATTTAGAAGTTAACCTATCCTTTAGTTGTGTTCTCACATAATTAAAGGTCATGGGACGATTGAAAATTTGTAGAGAAACACTTAATATTTTTATAATGTCTTTATAGAAGGGAAGTAGTGGGAATTATGAAACTAATGTTGTTGATTAATCCATACAAATGAATTCCTTTCAAGAAATCCCTGCAAGCCCCATTGTGATAAAAAAACCCAATTTAGTTTCTTGGGACTTTTGATGGGAATTCTACAAAATTCAAGTTCTTGATAGATTTTCTATAGTTGGTGGTAAAGGACGTGTCATTCAGGGATAGGATTCAAGGAATTTTAATGAATTTTGAGGATTGAAAAAAATAATTGGTTGAAATTACATATTGTAAAGATAGCATTAGTAGTTCTATTGTCAACTAGAATAGGTGAGTCCATAAAGGGACAAGATGCCATAATATACATACTGGATTTTTATTTTTGAGAAAAGCATTGGTGGTTTTTCTTGAATCAAGCACTACATATTTGGCATTGAACGGATTAATGTACAAAATATCCACCTAAAAACAATTAGATGGTGAATTGAAACATTGAAGAAGAGCTATTCATTACAAGCCGTTTTGATTATTCTGAGGAAATATGTCTTCTATGTTGTACTAGGAAATTTAAAAGGTAAAAATGTCATTCATTTTGGATGCCAGAAAAGCTATATAAAAAAAAGATAGAAATGTATTTCTAGAAAGGATTCAAATTTTCATCCTTCAATAGGGAATTCCGGTGTAGTAAAAATAGAAACAAATGTTTATAAATTGATAATTAATCATCCATAATTGATAATTAATTATCCATGTCTGAAATGTGGGACTCTAGATATGATATTTTCAGCATTGAAACACCACTAATGTTTCATCAAAATAGAATTGTGCTTCTAAAAAGGTAGGAAACATTATTTTTCATGCAATTGAAATTCAGGGATTTGCATCATCATTACGAATATAAAGTTATAAATCCAAATCCTTAACAAAAATATATAAAGCTAAATAGAATATGAAACCTATACCATTTTATGAATAACTATTTGTAAAATTATTGTTAAAATCTATTAAATTAAATTTGTATAAACTATCTTAAGATATTCATGTCATGCAGATAATCAACTAAACATTTTACAAAATATAAAGTTGAATATCTACCAATAATTTTATAATATTTTCCTAAACTTAATCTAAATATCAATCTAACAATTATGTGCCCTTCAGTGAAAAAATATACTTTTATAGAAATATAAAATAGTCATGAAAAACTATTATATATCTCTGTTATCGCCACAAATCAAAATTCTTAACTAAAACTCAAAATAATCCTAAAACAATTACTATCCTAAACCCCGAGAGAATCTAGAATTCATGCTACATCGGTAAAATAAGCTATGAGTAGGTCTAAAGTCATCATTATATAGAAATCCAAGACAACAAGAAAGACAACAACTTTGGAAATGATAATGGAAACCACAAAAGTAACAAGAAGATATTTCATGTAGGAGAAACAAGTAAGGGTTCTAAAGGGAAACAAGGTGTAGATCTGGTAGGTTAGAATGTTACCCAAAGGAGTAATTAATTTGAAGAAAAACGTATGACATGGCTGATGAGAAAAATGTATCTACGTCGACCGTTGTGCATTATGACCATGATCATGATACTTTTTCACTTTTCACAAGTATCCTGTGTGTTTCTAGTGAAGAGAAATACTCAATAAATATGAAAATGACCACATGACCATCATCAAAGCTAGTAACAATAAATATTGTGTAGCACCTCCTACGTCACATAAAGAATAGAGTCCTCCATTTCCATGCACTTAAACAATACTAAAAATAATTCTAAAAAATTATGGTTAGGTTTTATTACCTTTATATAGTGTAAGGAATATGAATACTAAGCCTCTAGTCCCATTGGTTAAAGGTCTTGTGTTTTGGATCCCGTGGGTGTAACTTAACTTTTTTCTTCTAAATGTAAAATATTTCAAAACAAAAATATGCATTGCAAGAAAAAAATTAGTTCCTAAAATTTGGTGTAGGAAACACTCTCCTGTGTAGTTACTACCCATGTGTGACATTTATTGAAGAAAACTTGTGCTATCCTACAATATACATGCATTCGATTTTCTTATATTGGTTTTCAAAGTGGATTATGTATGACAATTATTTTATTTATATGGAAGAATTCAAGAAGGCCAATATTACTAGTAATTATCTATATGGAAAAGTGACCACAAGCTAGACTAGAATTAAGGTCAGCAATATCTATTTTCAAGAAGAGGTATAGTAGTACAACTAAGAAAATTTTGATATGAATATGGAAAAATATCCACTTTTAGTCCACATGGTATTAATTTTATAGGGTAGGGTAAAATGGAAATATAGTATACCAATAACAAATTATTTATGTCAAATTCTATTATTAATATATAAAATATCTATAAATATGGCTACTAGTAAGAAGAGCAAGATGCTATAAAATTCTTCCTAAAAGACTTAAATCTTATCCAAAATGAGTCCTCGGTAAGTCCCTGGTAGGATATGCCTCTAATGTACATATACATGTTTTTGACATGTCTAATAATATGCAAGTCCATAAAATCTTATCCTTTAAGTTCATTAAACCATTGCGTGAATGTTGACCAAAACTTAATTTTCACTCTAGGTCATAACTATCTAAGTTTCTTTAAACTTTTTCATTGTTAAGGAGAAAAAATCATTCTTACATGACTAATTGACCAATGTATCCTTTCAATAACTATAAATATATTTTTACTCTAACATTTTTAAGGTTTTTGAAATTTTTTTTACAAATTTTCAAATCTTATTCATTAAATTTTTAAAATTTACATTAGTTATTAAACTTGATTCACCTCAACATATTTAAGGTATGGAACATGGTGTATAGTTAAAATTATATTCGATTAATTATAGTTAAGATAAAATTATATAGTAAATAAAATAGAATTATAGAAAGTAAGGATTACTTTACAATAAAAGAAAACATAAAATAAAAATTAATGCTAGAAAATATTAGAGAATTAAATTTTAATATTATTATACTTTATTTCACGTGAATATGCATAGAATAATCACTAACATGGAAGAAAAGGAAAGATTCATCCAAGCATATTACTTAACCTTAAATATATAGGACCCAATATGTCATGATTAAGCCAATCAACATGGTCATGGTGCAAGCAAAAAATTATACACTTATTATTATTACACCATGACTCTAGTATGTTCTTATAAAGATTATTTCCAAATATGATGATTTAAAACTTGTGACACCCTTTCCAAGTTGTTCTCTTTCCTTAGATTGATTTTGATTGTGAGATTGTCTTATATACTTTATAAGACTATATGTTTTGGTTGAGTCACAAAAGATTCATTCCCCATTCTTGATCCTTTTTATGTTTCTTGTCTTTGGGCTAAGTACCCTCCATTAAGGAAACTATTGTATGGGTCATAGGTTCCCTTCAAGATGCTTTTATTTATTCTCTTTAGTTTTCTAAATTTATAATTATCACTTAAAAGTGGGTGTTTTATAATTCTTTAGGTCAGCCTTTTGTGTCACTAAGTGTTGAAATTCAAACAAAAAGTCATACATATACAAAATGTACAAATGTTACGGGCTAGAAAATTTTCGCTATTACTTACTATATAAACATTAGGAAAAGAGAAGCATTCAAGTACTACATTTGGGCTGCATTATTTATTTCATAGAAGGGATTATTTTTAAATTCCATCTCACACTTTCATCTTAGGGTAAAATTAGTTGTAGTCCACCATCTTGGTGTGACTTATATTTGGGAAAACTAGCTTCAAGGAAACCAATTCAATCACACACTAGAACTACATAAAGTCTATAATGTAGTACAAAACTAAGTGACAAGTAAATTGGCGTGATTTTAGAGATTAGTCAAACTTAAAATTATGCATTATTTATTCTAACTAATGTTTGTTTGAGCCTTATGTAGGTAGTTAGGGTTTGTGTTTACACATTTGAGTGTAACACACGAACCCTACAATGAAGCTAGTGTGACATAAAGTTAAGGGAAGAGGACAAGTTTATACATTGAAAATATTAGAAGAAGAGTTAGTGCAAAGATACTACCACCCATTTTTGATACGGCATTTGGTTGGTCTTGTCCTCATCTGGATGGTCATATATGAATAGGTTCTAGATCCCATTTAGTCTCTATTTAAAACTTGATTTAACAAGAAACCCCAAATGTGAGGGCATATCATCCAGATTGTTTTGGAAGCTCACCTGAGGCACACGGACGTGCCAATCCTCTCCTTTATGTGATATTTTTTAGAGTAATCACCCTTGGTAATGGATTACTTGCATAAACATGGAATGAACATACCCATTCTAGTATTTGAGATAAAGAACTAGTCCTAGTTTAGTTCATCGAACATAGAATAACATGATTGACTAAATGAAAGAAGAATCAAACCATGAATAAATTCAAGATAACTAGTAACACACACATGAATATAAGGGAAATGTACAGATCAATATCCATCACATGAGTTCCTCCGAAACTCTTAATTATATTCATTAATCAAATATAGTAGCCAAGATTACATAAAAAATGGTTCCATCTCTTGGAACGTTCATAGTAGCAGAGATTTTATACATTACAGAGCTCGTCATTACACATTACACAATACCACTATATTTTTCTTTCTCTCTTCCATACATACATCTACACACATACTAACTTACCTTCCTTTTAACCCTACTAGAAAACCATCCATATGAAGAACAAGAAGGAATATTCTCTTAACCACTCATCATTACCTACGAAATCCTAAAGGAATCCTCTCATGATTTCTCTACCACTACCCAGGAATATGTCAGATGTTGTCATGTGTTTCCCTCAATCGGGTTCCTTTAGGATTCATGTGCCAACTAATCATTAACAACCTCGTCTCCTTATATTTTTATGATAACCGTAATGATTCACTAGAATATCCTTTCTTTCTTCACAAGTCTCCATAGATTATCCACATATGTATCTAGTAATTTTTTTCTTCACTCCATATGCATATCTTTTCTGTTGTCCAAAACTCACTAAGTCTCAAATCCATCATGCCTAGGCCTCTCCAAGAAATAATTATTTGCATGCCTTCATGCCCTTCTTCCCCACACCACAAGGCTTTATGATTTAGGTACTTACTTATTTTAGGGTCCATTACATCACCTTACACTAAACGGGTCTCCTCCACATGAATCCTTCGCACTCCACGAAAAAAAATTATTAACCCAAATCTTCTAACTTGGTGAGAAATCTTCTCCAAAGAATAAATAATAGTTGTTGGGAAAGAATATGAATAAAGAATTGAAGGATGGAAGAATATGTTATGTAACCAACTGGAGAAGTTCGGGAAATCCACATCTATCTCATCGTTCAATTTTTCCCATGCCTTTAATTATGATATGGCCTTTCTTGGTGCTGATCGTATGATTCTAGGCACTAGGTCTGGGAGGATCTCTTCCACCTTCCCCTTCAGCAAATTTATAGCCACCCCCAAATCCCTCGTAGACACCTTTAAACTAGTTCATCCGATGAGTGATGAAGTCTTGAAGTTTGTTGATTATAAGTCCATATTCTCACGATTTACCTTGATTTTCTAGTTTTGGGACATGGTGTTAATGACCAACTATGCGCACTACGCCTTATTGGTAAGGATAGTATCCTAAAACACCTTGAACATTTCCTTGTCCTTTTCACTTGCACATCGATAATTGGCTCTCATTTTCTATAGTTGTTGAAACCCCAATCTACTAGTATATTTTCATCCTTAATTTGGGAGATCAATTCTTCCAACTTAGTGATTCAGGCTTGAATAGTGACCTTGTTCTCTCTCCTTTTTCCTTTGGAACCTCTATAGCTATGGGGCCCGTGCCATCCTTGATGTTAATGAGTAACATCCTCATGATTCCTCAAGGTACTCTATTCCATCCCTATAATCGGTCATGGCATTGCTAACTAATGTCATACATTGTCCCATAATGCTATTTACTAGGGCATCAACTCGGTCATATGCCTCCTTGGTCCACTCTTGTTCATCCTTCATTGCTTGGTGTAATATTTCTACTTCCTTTTCCTTCTATTTATTTTTTATGACCAATGTTTGAACAATGGTTCCTATGACCAAGCTATGTCAAATCATCTATGCGAGACATCTTTTGTAATGCATTGCATGTCTGCTCATCTTTTAGGTGGTTAGGATCCACCACCTTATATGTATCTCCTCCTTTATTCTTCAAATGAATGGTCTCGATTGCATGCTCATTGACATAAAACTAAGGTTCCGTATAGTGGTAGTGCATGTTCCATCTCATCATCTTCTGGTCTAGGGCACACCCCTGTATTATTCCATCAAATCTAAACCATGCAATTTTTTTGGTAGGAGGGTGGCCTCAAACGTCATGCGAAACACTTTGTGGGGTCATCCACAAAGTCCATATGTGGGGACACAAGGTTTGAATTCTTCATCATTTCCTTGCACTTGGTCTTTTCCTTGTTTGATCCTAGGGTAAATACTTTATCCTCATTTATAGTGACGGATTCCCCTTTATCTCCTCCTCCTCGGCTAATAGTCTATGCTCAAGAGGCCTCATAATGGAAGTTTCTCTCGGCTCTGTAGAGTTCTCGTTCCCTTTCTCATGTGCCTCTCCGTCAACCTTAAATCTAGTTTTGGCTTCTTTCTCCTTAAGTTATGCCTCTAACTCTTACTCGAAGGTGACATTGTCCTCCTCATCTCCTTCTATGAACCTATAGCAGAGCTCGATGCATCTTGTGTTTTCCACTTCTTTTCTTCATGATCCTCCTCTTCCTTGCCTTCCTTGTTCCCTGAAATGAGGCCTCGACTCTATATTGTGAAGTGATAGTGCCCTTGCTCCAATTTTGGCATGTGTAGTACTTCATCTTCCTGGAAGTGTCTAACTTTCCATCATCATACTCATCTTCTTGTTCCTCTTCTTACTGCACTAATTTCATGGGAGGGTTTGGTGTCTCCTATGGATTTGGAAGAGAGATATTCTGCAACCTCCATCTCAATCCCCCTTTTGTTTTAGGGTACATCTTCATAGACACCCAATGGACATACCCCTTATAGGTAATGCTGACTTGAGGGTGTAAGTCTAGAAAATATGGCCCCAAAACTTTGACATAAGTAGGTCAAGTGCCAAATTTGTATGTTACACGTAATGTGTCAACATCAACATTCAATTTGTATACATCAAAACAAACTTCTTCTCATGCTATATTTGGTTGATGGCACATTCCAAATATTTGGCAATAAATGCAAAGGGAGTTTTGCACCATGGGCCCATCTATCTCTTGCCCATTATAAATTTTTCTAGAAAAAATGTTGTGTAACGAAAAACATTATTTGGTCCTCAAAATTTTTGGTAACTCATGGGGATACACCACTCATTCTAAAAAGATTCTCTCAATCACTCAAAACACCTATTCATCGATCCTTGTAAACTCTCGAGATGGTCCCATCACGGGTGAACTTTATGAATTAGACTATAGGGGATGTGTGCACTGGATGGGTGAACCTAAATGTTCCAAAGCTGGTTTATGCGGGACATCAATCTCATAGAACACATTGAACAAAAGGATGGAGCCCTAGGTGATCTTTGCTCATGCCTCGATCTCGTACTCGTGCTTCCTCAACAATTCCCTTCGTGATGAACTCTTAAAATTTATAATGTTCACGCTTGGAAACTCTTTAGGCCACGTATAAGAAACTCCTATTAATGTTCATCCATCTCTCTAACATGCCCAATTTATAGCTCATTAACCGTGAGGTGACTCTCAATGCTTGGGTCTAGGAGACCTATAATTACCTATTGCCTACCTCCCTTCTCATAGTTCAATTTCTTCACCATCTCCTCAATCTTGGTAGTGGCACATAAATAAAGTGATATTTCCTTGTCGGTGTTTGTCAAGCATGTAAATATCCTAATCAAGTGGCCTATTATCCTCATCCTTTGCTAAAAAAAAATTCCTCGTGCACCCATGACATTAACCACATGAATAATGCGGTGTGTTTCACAAAGAAAAGGTAGTTCCCACATCTGCAAGACTCCATTCTTCTATAATTTCTATTGTAATGAGTCATCAATCCTAGGGTTTCGATATCATCTACAATCGAGTGTACAAACCAAGTCTTCCTAATCAATTTCTTGTTTTCACTTGTCCAATCATTATACTTGTTGAATTTGCATTTGTATAGATTCGATTTCCACTTTTATTTCTTGATAACTCAAGGAGGGTACTACATTTCTTAGTAAATTTCAATGTGATTCTCCTTTTCCAATGGTGGTGTCTTTTTACAGTCCTTCATTGTGTTATATTCCTCCTCCTTTCCTTCATTCCTAGATACTCTTAACATCTCCTCTGTCTCGCCTAAGCTCGACGAATTCCAAGATTATCTCTCACACAACCCCTTCCTTCCCTACTATCTCCTTTCCTCTCTTGATTGCACCACAATATTAACCCATAGATTTGCACAAGCATACCGGTTCATGAAAAATTCCGTGCTTTCCTTCATAAAACCCTAGTCACACTTCAAGCTCGTCAACACCAAAATAAATTCTCTAAGGAAAAGTATTCAAAATTTCTACCCTTACCCTTCTATTTATACTTTTCCACCACCTTAAATTTCTTCGACCACGTCTCTCAATTCTCTTTTTAATAGATTACTTTATTTTACTCAACTTAACTTTCCCAAATTCCCTTAGCATGTCACAACTATAACCTTCTAGTTCTCAAACACTACTTCACTTTCACGGATCTCCTTTGCATGCATCCCTATGCCAAAGTACAAAACCTCTATGTTAACTACCAAGTATTTCCCCCAGTGTTTCCTACCTTATGCTATACCGCATGATATTTATCCCCTTTTTGGTCTTTAAACTTATGTCAACACACCTTTATAACGGCTTGAATCCAAATACCTTAATCCACCCGCCACCTATTATTCTATTTTCATACTTGAGTTTCCAAAGTAGTCCCTTATTGGAGGAATTTATTTAAACACAACCAAGCATATCTACCAATCCACCCCACACAAAAATACATGTGTGGTCCTCTGCACATATAACCACTTCTAATGCAATTACCTACTGGCACACCAATACGTAACACAAAACTAAAAAAATGATGACAAAGGAAAAACTGAAAGGGGAAAGTAAAAAGGGAAGCCTAATCTAATTGGCAATATTTCCTTATTTTATATACATAAAGAATCCTTATTTATAATAGGGCTTTAGCCTACTCCCATTGAAATATCATACCTTTTCCCATCCAAAGGTGCTTCAGTAAGTGGTACATGCTTGAATCAAGGATGTAAGACAAAATTTATGAACCTAACCAATAGACTTTGAGCTCCTCAGGATGGAGCAGAAACTTAGAATCATACAGTAGAACCATCTTCCCAATCAGAAATTGTCTATTCTTAATGTGATGATCATGCCATGATTTTTTTCTCTCTTACTCAGTTTTCTTACTTCATCTAGCAATTGATTGCATTTCATCCAATTCGCATTAACTTGTCTATGCATTCTTGTAATGCTTTTTCATCAGCCAATCCTCCTCCGTGTGTGCAATACACATAGAGGGTAGCATAAATCTACTGGTAAAACAACTTCTAGATTAAAAAAAATTGAAACAATGTGTCCTTGTTCAATCTCTTGTAGGTTTTTATACGCCCATTACACGGCTGAGACTTTCTCATCCCAATCGTGTCTTTTAACATCACAAATCTTGGTCAATGTGTGACTTAGTATCTTATTGAATGCCTTGGATTTTCCATTAGCCTAAGGGTGATAAGGGTTAGTCTTGCGATGAGCCACCATGAATTCTACCAACAATATCCTGACTTGTCTCATTCAAGAAATGTGTACCTCTATCACTAGTCAAACTAAAATGGAAACCATACCTACCGATTATATTTTCCCATAGGAATCTTGTTGGTGTGGCCGCGGCAATCCATTGTAGGTGCTACCTCTACCCACCTAATTAAGTAATCAGTAGAGGTAATTATATAGTGTGAAAAAATCCTCTATGCGGCAGGAGAAGTAGGGCCTAAGATTAAATCACCCACTTCTTAAATGGATTAGCACTAGTTATCAGCCTCGAGATATCTCATCTCTTCTTTCTATCTTCCCAAGGCACTCGAAATGATCATGGGCCTTACAAAACTTGATACAATCCATGTAAATCGATTCCCACCTAGACATACTAGTTGGATCATCCACTCAGTTATATTTCCTCCATAGTATCCTCTTTCAATTCCACCATGTGTTTTCTCCATGATTACAGCACGCTCATGCTCTAGCACACAATGGTGTAAGATCTCATCATAGCATGAATTGTATAAGTATCCACCAATCAACATGTAAAGTGGTATGCATATAGATAACTATTTCATTTCCAAAGTCTTCATTCCCTTTGGTGCCATACCCATTTTGAGAAATAGCATAATATCTTCTAAGTCGGAGGGCATGTGCAACAATTTAAACAATTGTGCATCCGGTATTGTATCCTCAATTCCTTTTGCATCCTCCTCTAAGTAAATCCTTGATAAATGGACTGTCTCCAAATTTCTCTTACCCAGTTTCACAACAACCCTAAAAACAATCTCTTGAAATAATAGAACCCACATGCATATATGCCCTTGTAAAATTTCTTTATTTACCAAGTACTTCAATGCCATGTGGTTCGTGTAGAATATAAAGGTGTTTCAAAAGATATTGCCTAAAATTGTGCATCGCATAGATCATCATCAAAACCTATCTCTTAATAGTATTATAGTTATGCTCTATTGGGGTTAACTTCCTACTTGTAAAACGAAGAGACTCGGTCAACAATTCCCTCACCTAGCTGTGGTAACACTACTCCAATTTCCATACCTAAAGCATCAACATGCACATGAAATGGCTTGTCCCAAGAATGAAAGTGTAATATGGGCACAATAATAATTATATCCTTCAATGTATCAAATTCCATCTATTGCGCCTCTCCCTAGTGAAATGTAATTTTGTGCTTTCGTAGTTACTCTAACGACGCGATGATATTCGAATATCCTTAAAAAAATTCAGTAGTACCTGGTATGCCCAAGGAATCTACGTAGTGCGCTCTAGCTGTTAGGTTCATACAATCCTATAATAATAATAACTTTGGCATGATCCACCAACAAGCCTTTCTTACAAATGATATGTCCAAATAAGGTTCCAAAAGAATTAGTGAAAACACATTTCTTAATATTGAGGGATATAATTAATCTGTTGGCATCTCTCAAACATCAACTACAAATTATGCGGTGGTATTTTATGAGTCGATAAACCATCCAATCAACAAGGTCTAGAATTGAAAGAAAATATGGATGAAGTCTTGAAATTCCTACACCACAATGTGCAAAAACAAAACATGCATGTACTTTGGTCCAAAAAGCATGACCATGTAGGGCAACATTCCCCATTTAGTTGCAAAAATTATCTTTTCTTGGTCCTCCTGTGTAACTCTAACCTAATGATATCCTAAGAATCTATTATAAAAGAATAAATCTCACACCCGGCTACTCCTTCTAGGAATCTCTTCGGTAAAGGGGGTTGGAAAAGGGTCGTAACACATACCGCATTCGGTTCCCTATAATAACCACAAATCCTTATCCTCCCATCCTTCTTAATGCTAATGAAAATTGGACTTATCCATTGTGATTATTCACTAGCCTCAATGATACCTAATGTAGTCATCTTTTTAATCTCTTCCTTGGCCCTTGTGTGTAGATTTGGATTCATTTTGTAAGGTCTCTTTTGAATTGGTTGTGATCCCTCCTTTAATTTTATCCACATCTCCCATAAATAGTGGTGAAATCCCTTAAGCTCATGGTACACATGTGAAAATAAATCCTGAAACTTGTGCAACAGATCAATGATCTTTGAAACCTCCTTCTACGACCAATAGTCCTTGAGAGTATCCTACTTAGGCTCCATCTTTGAACCAATGTTAACCTTCTCGGTTTTCATAGGTTCATGGTAGGCTTAAATTTTCTCATTACCACTATCTATAACCTCACTTGTACCCAAAATATCGTTAACATCCAAGCTTTCCATTATCTTCACAATCAATCACATAGACCAACTTTCCTTTCTCTTTTTCCATGAATACACACCCAAGCTATACCTCCTTTTATTATTCCTCATCAAAACATGCCTCTAATCCAGGTTCACCCAATAATTCCAATATTCTATCATTTGCGATGGCACTATCTCCCTGAGTTAGGTTCTTAAAAACCTACAATGTCTCATACACTAATGGCTTAGTACTCTGATACTCAAAATCTTGAAGGAGACCAGCCGTCAACTCCTTCTAGTTTCCTATTTGACCATGCATCTATGAGTGATTGTACCATGCATGTGCACAATGTTGTAAGGTGGATTAAAGATTATGCACCCATAAATAAGGAGACAAGGCTTCGTGGCTTCCATCTAGGCCTTGTAACATGTTTGTATGTGCAACGAGGTAGTTTCCTTCCCATGATAATCTCATATAATAATATGTGCATTGCTTCATACAAACCTAATAGAAAATTTAGTTGTCACCTCGCACCACACTAGAATTTTATCACGATGGGTTTCCCACCAACTTTGCTAAGAATGTGTATAGCTAATATAAACCTAATAGTATGTGTATAGCTAAGAATCCTTCTCCTTTTGATCTCACATCTCCACTTTGGGTCTACATTACTCATAGGAAAAACATTACGGTTGACTCCCTAGTATAACTTAGAAAATTCTTTCCTCCTAGAAGCCCGATTGAGTGTGCATTTGTTACTCTTGTCACAGAGCCTCTTAACTTCCTTCGAATAACTCATATGTCCCATGCACCTAATTGGCACATGCCACACTATTTGTATCACATATAGATTGAATTTCTTCCTACTAAATAACCCCTTCCTTTGGATACACAACTTCAAGGTGTCTAATTGTGCGCACATATATTTTGTCTAGATCTCCTTCCCTAAGGGTTAAATATAGGGCACTAAATTTCCATCTCACAATGGGATGAGAACACATTCCTCCTTGTTCTCAAAACTTATATACCCCTTATTGAAACGTAAGTAAACATTGTTATTATAGCAACAGGGGGCACCCAAGTAGCATTGGAAATTTTTCCACCTCAAAGCAAGCGCTAAGACTTCAAAGTCTCCACTAAATTTTCCCCCTTGGATAGTGATTGTAGCATCCTTCAAAACTCCAATGGGCATTGCCTTCATCTTGTTCCCATTCGAATATGGTTGTAAGGTGATAATGTTAAATTTTGTACCTATGTCAATTTGAATATTTCTTAGGATCCATCCATCAACCACGACATTCAGCGTAATTTCCTTATCATAGTCAATGTTGTGAGGAGGAATATTAGCATGCAAAATTTACCTTTCACGCTCTTCTCCAGCACTTGGTAATTTATCTCTTAACATATTTCCTAGTAAGGGTATGATATTTTTTGCATTAACATCTTGCATACCTTCTCGACATCGTCCGATCCTTCTATGAAACCTCAATGCTCTTCTTTTGCTTTAGCTACTGCAACTACTCCTTTAGGTACTAGATCTCTCCTTGTAGGCTCTAAATCACATCCATGGTCTCCTGATAAACTTCCTTTTGACTATCTACATCCAGATGCTTCCTTGCACCACCTCATCTATTATGACTAGTGGAAAATGCTTTGGTATTTACATGGCGCATGAAGCGTCAACTCGCATTGTCACAAGTAGAGGTTCTATTTTGGACTCACGCACCACCCTGGAATCTACTGTGAGTGTTATTTCTTCATTATTAGCAACTGACACCCTTTTGTTTGCATTGTTATTTGCTCATGTGTTTAAATAATTGAGAAATCCTCATACTTGTGCTTCTTCCTATAGACACCCATAATTTGATCATTGCACAAACTATTCTTCTTGTTGCAAATTTATGACACCTTGTTAGGTAGATCTATCTAACTCCCATCTTATGACACTTTGTTTCTCATATTTCCTCTTGTAAACTAATTAAATAGGTTATAATAACCTCTTCTTGGCTAATATTCTCTTCTTTACCACCTCTATTAGCTCCCTGGAGTATCAATCCACGTCATTGGATTGATTAAGTCTTTCAGAAGCCGTTCGGAAACCTAATTTATCTCTAAGTAAGATTAATTACCCTCTAAACATGGTTAATTAAATATTAACCATGGTCAATCTCTTCTAAATACAGTCAAACCTCACTTTGACTTGCTAAAAGTGCTTTTTCAACTTTTGCATTTGTCCCAGGATGCACCCAAATCTCCCATTTTTCCAAATTGAAAACTATAAATAGGGCTATAACCCTCCCTCATTTTCTAAGAATTCTCTCTTCTTCCTAGCACAAATTTTAGTATTTTGTTTTGGCTTTAGATTGTATTTCATTTTCTTCCATTAAGCTAGTAGCATTTTCTTTTATATTTTATACAAGAAATATGGAGTAAAAGGGAAGAACCATTGGCCTGAATCCATTAATGGGGAGATCTCTTTCTTTTAAAACACAAAATGAATGCTTAGATCCTCTTAGGTTCATTATCTCAAGCTTTCAAAGAATAGAGGTTAGTTTCATTTGCTTAGTTTGCTTGTTTAACTCAAATTAAAGTATGTAAAGAAGAAACCCTTGATCATTTCTTATCGATGGTCCATTGATCAACTTGTTCAAAGCCTTTGGGGTTTCTTTAGAGATTATTACCCTAATTCCATGGCTTTCACAACTTTTAATTAATCATAGTGGAGAAGAGTCGGACTCTTCCAGAGAAAAACAGAAGTTAGACCTAAATAGATTTGATGAACTCCTATATTATAATAAAGATCAAGTACTGCAAGAGTCTTAGAATTAGGAGTTGAACTTCTATAAGAGCGCGGCGTAAAGAAAGGTCATTAACCCTAAACTAGGAGAGCGAAGATCTCTCTTAGACATAGATAATCCTTTTGATGTGGACTACTCTTCCACTTCAGTGGTAACATAAGGCCACCGTCGAAGGAGGCCTATCAAAAAACCACACTATAAAGATTCACGTAAATTGAAAATTGAGTGTAAAGCTTCCCCTCATCCAAAATTTAATGAAGAAGGATACCCCATGGTTGAGGAGGAGATCCTCCAAAAATAGATCTTGAAGTTGAGCCAAAAGTTAGAAAACTTAGGCTCTTCAAGAAGAAACATGTACAAAGACAAAGATAAAAATAAACTTAGCGAGTTTCAATTTTATCCACACAAGAACTATACCTTTAAAGTGACTCAGGTACAAAGACCAATATCATCTACTAAATATCAACTCATTCATAAAGAGTTATAATCTATGAAAGATAAAATTACTACACTACAATACGGAAATGCATGCCATAATAGAAAATATTCGTATGAAGAACTATGCCCTCACCCATTTGATAAGGACATGTTACAACATCCTTTCCCAAAAACTTTACCATTCCCAAGTTTGATAAGTATAAGTGTAAAATAGATCCTCATGATCATATAAAAGAATTCTACATCGCTTTCCAAGAGGTTGCATATAGCAATAATTTCTTAATACAAATTTTTCCTCACATACTAGGAGCCATGGGATTGGAATGGTTGTATAGTATACCCAAGGGCTCCATTACAACATGGACCAAATTAGAGGAAAAATTTATATAGCATTACTCCTATAATATGGAAAACAACATCACAATGAACAATTTATGTAATACAAAAAAAAACCCAATGAGACATTTGCAGGATTTTTACAATGATGGCGCGAGTTAGCCAATCATTTTCCTTGTGCATTATAAGAAAAATAGTTAGTGAGCATATTTGGTCCTAACTTAAACCTTGAAATAGCCTTTCAATTACAAATGCATTGTGGCTCAAATTTTGAAGAAGTCATAGAGAAAGGAAGTCAAATTGAGAAATCCCTCATTACAAAGGGAACTCTTAAGTTTCTCGTTAAAAAAACATGAAGCCACGTCTATAGACAAACCTAAATTATTCAATAAGAATAATCATGTTGTAGGTGATGATATTAAAAATCTAATAGAGTCCAAGCCGTATGCATGTACATGCCCACTTTTAAAGCTCTCAAAGGGACCTCATCCCAAAGCATGTACAAAATGTACATTTAACTCCTTAATGGAGTCCTTATCTACCATCCTAAAACAATTAGATGGTGTAAAAAGGTGGAATATCCAACTAGGATGGTACCATACCAATAGGATGCTCCAAAACCAAAGTTGGTTCAAATATCATGAATATTACAACTTTCATAGTGTTAAAGGCCACAAGACGGATAGGTGTTTGAGACTATGCCATTATATACAAGATCTCATCGAGGAATGAAAGATTGCTACGGATTCTACCCCGAGTCTAGAAAAGGTTCAAATGAGAAAATGAGTATCTACAAGGAATGTTTTCCTAATCTTGTAGATAAAAAGAAAAGGAAACTAGATCACGGGCAAACCTCCAATGACTATAGAACTGTTGCCTATGTTTACCGTACAAATGATAGTCCTTATGATTCCCTTATTGGATGTATTAGCTCATCTAATGAACAGATCAACACCATCCAGATTCTAGAAAAGAGTTGTGCAATAGGGATGGGATGTGCTCACTTAGTCATACCAAATCTTGTGCATATCCCTTAGGAAGGTTAGTATAATTTAATACAGTAGTTAGATAAAACACCTGCTAGGATATATATTCTAGATCTCCTCAAGATCTCTAATGCCCATAAGAATATACTATATAAGACTACAAAATTAAGGGGTTTCGATAGATGTAGACCCCACAAACCTTCAAGCCATGATTGCGTGCCTAGACTCCAATGATCATATTAATTTTTATCATACTATAATCCCGCATAACAACCCAGAACATAACTTACTCTTGTATCTCGAAGTGGTGGTTACCTGTCACAAAATCAAGAGAGTACTTGTAGATGGGGGATCTGGTCTAAATATTTTCACTTTGAAGTTGGTTAAGCAACTAGGTCATTCAGAAGCAGACCTGGGAGCTAAGACTATCATAATCATGGCTTATGACAATGAAGAAAGTGAATAAGAGGGTACTATAGTGGTTCCCATGGAGGTAGACCCAACGTGTCATGACACAATGTTCCATGTCCTTGACTTTGACCTTCCATACAACATGCTCCTGGGGCACCCATGGATCCATTCCATGCAAGCTTTTCCATTGAATTTCCATCAGTGCATCAAGTTATGTCATGAAGGTCGTGGTTACCATTCTGGGTGACCCAAAACTATTCACACATTGTTGGGCATTGTATAGTTTTTCTTGTGTAGCTTAGGAGTTTCCTTCTGTAGACGTACTTGTCCCCCTAAAAATAGAAGCTATGAAAAAATAGATAGATTTAGAGTCCCTTATGCCTTACAACCAAGAATTTCCTTCATTGGTCAACCCATTCTCTTCATGGGAGGCAACGTCGGAAAAATATGGCCTAGGTGAGCCATTAACTCTTGAACATGCTTTGTTAATATTAATATCATACTTATCAAGTAGCCCCCCCAGAGAAGTGGTAAGCCTTATTTTAAGTTTAATAGCACTAGCAAGCAATGTCCTAAACCATTGAAAAAATTTATCCATAGTGGGCTCCTATTTGAGGAGAAAATGTTAGAGGATCCTACTAGCAGAGTGCCAAAAGGCACCATGGCTTCATGCCATCAAGCACCTCATTACATCAAAGGTCACCACATGATGTTTTTCATGGGCTATAGTGGGTTTGGATGTGGCATTAATGCATAAGGCCGAATAGAGCCTATTCCCATCCCTTGTTTTAAGTTTGATAAACATGGCCTTGGGATAAGGCCTCATAATGCTCTACCCTCTTAGAATGATGCCACCTCTTCTAAATGTGAGGATGTTTCATCTCATTCTGATAGCGACGTAGATTCTTAATGTAGCCTCTACGAGGATCTTGCTTCCATGAACCTATTCCCAAATTCAGTTGTGCTTACTTTATTCGAATTCATCCCCTTAGAAAAATATCAAGTAGCCCTTTTATATCTTGAAGTCATAGGTTGGGATCAACAACTTCACGTGCCTCTATATTTCTTTGAAAATGATTACGCATTTTGCGAGTTCATGGGACTTAGGGATTTTATCCCAGATGGGGAACACAAGAAAGGATTTTTGATTCAACTAGACACCTATGCATACTTGGGAAGAAGAAGAGATGTGTGGATGTTTGAATAAGAAGCTGTAAGTAAAATTACAACCACTTTTGAGAAACCTGGTAAAAAGGATAAATAGAAATCTCATAGTGATAAACTCTTTGAAAAAATCATAGATAAACAAAACGAAGAGTCTAAAGATGAAGTAATTTATCCATTTAAAGATGATAATGAGCTACCACGAGAGGTCAATCTTACTCTTCCCGTTGATCCTACATGGATGAAAGATGCTTCTAAGATGCTTATTGAGGAAATAATCAACATCAAGATTGGCTCAGGAGCAGCCTAGAATATTAAAGTTAGGGGCTTCACTCTCATTTCAGAACAAAAGATCTTTATAGAGCTCTTAAAAGAATACACGGACATATCCACATCATGGACATATGTAGATATGCATGGTTTGGACCAGAGATAGTTGTACACAAGCTTTTTGTGCACCCGGATGCCAAAACAATCAAGAAAAAGTTGAGAAAGATGCATCGAAGGTGGCGCTCTATCGACACTAAAATTTTCCTCTGTAATTTCTATTTCATTAATGTATGTATTAGGAATAGGATGCTGTTAAGTATAATTAGTAGTAGCGTCGATAGAAGATAACGGCACCATCGACAGTGCCACCAATAATGTGGAGTATGCAGCTTACTTAGAACAGTCAAAGTACAATAGGAATGTTGTAAAAGTAAATATTTATCGTAAGTGGTCCCCAGTAATGTTAAAATGTCAAAGTTTGGGTAATTTAGAAGTAGGGTCTACATGATCGGGAATTAGAAATATTATATTGGTAATAAAGACAAGGAGAGAGGTCATAAATATTTTGTGTATTTTATTTGTAAAAAGTCTAAAAATGTGGAACCCATGTAAAATGATAAGGTTTATCTTATCTTAACAGATAAGCTTACATGTACGAGATAAGAGTTAAGGCATGGAATATGATTCGTCGAGTGGATTTCTTATCCTATCTTAGAGATAAGATGGATAAGCCTGGAAGTTCTATAAATAGAGAGGCCACCCCCTCATTTAGCATAGAAGGAAGTAGTGAGAAATATTGTAAAGGGAAGTGCGAAGGAAGCCATCGGTTTAAAGGTGTGTTGAAGAAGCCATTAAGAGGTGTAATTGTAAAGTTTCTCCCATAGTCTTGGTGAAAGGCAAGTGAAGTCACCTGTCAATAACACTTGAAGTACCTCATGGGTGAGATTGTAATAGTTTCATGTTAATATTATAATCTATTTTGATATTTCAGATTTGTCATCATTCGTCTTATCATAATCAATGGTATTCTTGTGTTATGTTGTTGTTTTGTTTCAAGATTACATCCACCAAACTAAAGGCTATGCATTAGTAAATAAACATAGCACGAGGAGTTCCCTGGTGAAGAATTATCATAGTGCCGGATTGGTGATGACGGCTCCTTGTCAAAGAAGAATTGGAAAAGTTGTTAGCTGCTGATTTTATTAAACCTATTGACTATTCAGAATGGATCTCTAACATAGTCCCGGTACAGAAAAATCCTATTGGCATAAGAATCTGCACTAATTTCCATGACATTAACAAGGCATGTCCTAAAGATGACTTTCCCCTACCTAACATTGACATGATAGTTGATTCCATTGCTAGTTATGAAATGTTTTCCTTAATGGATGGCTTTCAGGTTATAATAAGATACGGATTGCAGAAGAAGATCAGCATAAAACAACATTCATCACCCCTTGGGGAACATTTTGCTACAAATTCATGCCTTTCAGGCTCAAGAACATTGGGGCTACTTATCAGTGGGCCATGATTGTTATTTTCCATGATATGATAAGTGACATCATGGAATACTATGTTGATGACATCCTCGTGAAATCCAAGAGTATAAGAGAACACCACCAAGTATTGAGGCATAATTTTAATTGTTTACGAGACTATAAGGTTCACTTCAACCCTAAGAAATGTGTCTTTGGTGTTTTATCAGGAAAACTCCTAAAGTTCATTGTTTCACAAAGAGGGACTAAAGTGGACCCCGCAAAGGTTACAACTATCACGAAATGCCACCACTTGCCACTCTCAAGAAACTAAGGAGTCTACAAGGGAAAATTCAGCAATCCGCCACTTTATTTCATAACTTGTAGATAATCGCCACCCCTTTACCCATTTTCTCAAAAATATGTCACATTCAACTAGGAACCAATGTCAAAAGGCCTTCATGCTACTAAAATAATACTTGGTCAACCGACTATACTCAAGCCACCTACCCGGGTGAACCTCTCCTCTTATACATTTCACCTACCTAGTTTGTTATTGTTGCATTTCTGTCCAATATGACTTAGACCATAAAGAGAGAGCATTTTACTATCTTAGCCACACCTTGATCATGCCGAGTCGAATTACCCCCAAGTAGAAAAGGCACTTCTGCTTGTCTTCACATTCCAAAAGCTTCACCATTATCGCTTGAACAATAAAACCAAACTCATATCCATAGTTGAACCTCTCAAGTACATTTTATCCAAACCTTCCCTCACGGGCTTAATGGCTAATTAGATCATTCTCCGAGTGAATTTGATATCAAGTTTGTAAATCAAAAGTATTTAAAAGGATAGGTATTGGCTGATCGGTTACGAAGCACCTCTCCTGTGGATACAACAGCTTGTGCTTGGATCTGCCGGATGCATCTATGATGTATAGTGAGGAATCTATAGAATGGCAGGTCCATTTTGATGGATCTTTCACCTTCCATGGATCCAAAACAAGAGTGGTCATCATTACTACAACATGTGATGTCATACCAAGAGCATTTTGGCTGGGATTCCCGTGCACAAATAATATTGCAGAGTACGAGGCACTCATTCTGGTCTCAAGCTAGATATTACTTGGAACATCTGACAACTAAGAGTCATTGGAGACTCTCAAATTATCATTATATAGGTTAATGATGAGTAAAAAGTTAAAGATGAGAAGATTATTCCATATAAAAAGATGGTTGAAACCTTGAAGGAATATTTCACACAGGTCATATTTGAGCAAATACCAAGGTCACAAAACAGATCCTCGATGCTATGGCTACTATTGGGTCTCTGTAATGCATTCCCCTTAGGAATGTAAGATTCCTTTCTTGGTAGACCATTTACAAGTACCGCCATATGATATGCCAGAGTCATGTTTAGTATGTGAAGTTTTTGGTCCTTTATCCCCTTGGTATGATCCAATCTTTTGATGCCTGCAAGATGGCACTTTTCCACCAGACATCACTCATTCTGAAAAGAAATCCCTTATCCATTGCATAGACCGTTATACCCTCATAGGAGGAACCCTTTATCGTTGTCGCTAGGATTGGAATCGGCTTCATTGTTTGGATGTTGCTGATTCTATCCATGCCATTAAGGAAGTACATGGTGGTATTTGTGGATCGCACACCAGTGGCATAGTCTTAGCTAAGAAGCTATTAAGAGTAGGCTATTATTGGCCCACCATGGAATCAGATTGCTCCAAATTTGTAAAGAAGTGTGAACTATGCCAAAAATATGGAAACTTTATAAACGCACCAGACAAAGCCTTACATCCTATCAGAATGCCTTGGCCATTCTCTAAATGGGGCCTGGATCTCATAGGGAAGCTCCATCCTTCTTCTTTAGATGGTCATACTCACATCATCACTGCCACCAAATATTTTATGAAATGGGTAGAGGTTGTTCCTCTTACCTATGTCACCACGGTGCACAAATTTCAAAATTCATCATGAACCATCTCATATGCCATTACGGGATCCTTTCATCCATTGTCACTAATAAGGGTAAATATTTCAAGAACAAGATGGTTAAAATCTTGTGTCAAAATTTCCATATCAAACTCAAGTGGTCAACCCCTATTAACCCCAAGGTAATGGACAAGCAAAAGCCACTAATTAAACCCTTGTATGGATTATGGAGAAAATGGTCAAGAAACCGGTCATAATTGGCACCTACATATACATCCCACCCTCTTGACCTATCGTACTTCCATATGCACCTGTATTGGTGTGACCCCATATTCAATCATCTATGGAACTAAAGCCATCATACCTCTAGAAGTGTAGATTTCTTCCACGAGAATATCTCTCAGATACTATCTTGATAAAGCCGAGGACTATAGAGTTGTTCTCCGGCAGAAGAGTTAGAACTATTAGATAAAAAGTGTATTAGAGCACTCAATCACCTAAAATTCTATCAGAACATAATGTCTAGGGGCTACAAAAAATGCATCATTCATTAGGAATTTGATGTAAGAGATCTAGTTCTATAAGAAAATTAGAAGAACACCGTGAAATACATAGAAAAGAAAGGTAAGTTTGAGGCTAATCGGCTAGGTCCTTATGTAATAATTATAAAAGATGGATCGGGATCCTATAAACTTGCATATTCAGATGGTGAAGAGCTTCCAAAACCTATGAAAACCATGCACCTTAAGCAGTTCTATGCTTAAGCATGACAAGAATATCGAGATAAGAACTAAAAATAGGAAAATAAAGAAAAAACAAGCAAAAGAAATGGAAAATTGAGAAAATGTAAAGAAAAAGCGGTGTCATCCACATGTGAAAACCATGTAGTTATGGCGCAAATGGGTAGGTCTTTGAGTGAAAACTAGTTTTTGCACTCAAGGAAGATTCTCAATGCACAAGTTACTCTTAGAATAGGATGGGTAACCCTCCCCACTTTTTGGATATGACTTCATTTGCTCATTCTAGGGACCCTACTAGAGTGACCTTTATCGTACCATGATCGACTCATTTGCTCTTATATCTACTTGAAGGACATTACCTTTGCGATACAACTTAATGCTGAGTGCATCTGCACATTATCACCTTCTTGTACATACACATGTGGCATTGTGCCTTTGGTATATTCCGACATCATGATGGGGAATCCACACTTATTTTTTCTTGTACATTTATTTCAGAACATGACCTTGGAAAATACAAAAAAATTGGAAAAAGATACGTAAAAACCTGAACATCTAGAAAATTTCCTTTTCAAGGATAAAGCTACATTTGTTTCACAACGATATCATAGGAAACCTATGCAACGATGAAAACGTAGCCTTGAAAATTTTATCTTTGAGATAACCCAAAACATTAGAAAATATATCAATGTTGTCCCGCAAAAACAAAGTAGTATTTAGATTTCTTTTAGTTGTTGGTTTGTATAATCTTGATGTACTTAGTCTATTGAATTGTTTGTTCTTTGAATAGTTCATTTTCTTACTTTATATTGAATCTTGTTTTATTTGATTGTGTATTGCATTACATTCATTTAGGAACTCTCATACATGTAAAATATTATTGTAGGTTTCTTTATTTGTTGTGTTCATCTATTAGAATTCATTTTACTTTCTTAGATTGGATACCACTTTGATATCTTTCTAGCATTTACATGTGTTCGTTTAGTTGTATTTTGTTGTGTTGTTTGTATGTGTATATTTCTAACATCACATCTATCATCTATCATTTCATCACATTTCTAACATCATTCACTACATCATATATACAAAAATGCTAAGTATTACATCATGCATGTATGCTAAGCTAATCATCACATATTGTATCATTAATGGGGGTAAGATGGGTTGTGCATAATCACAAATCTATCCGCCCCACACCAATATCATTTAGTATCATCCCAAGTGCTAGAATAAAAACTCAGAAACATCTCATAAATCTAAGAATGTGTGATGCTATCTCGGAGATACATCATTAGTAGGAAAACATGAAAAATATTTCTAATCTAAGGTATGTCACATAAATAGAGGAAAGAGAAATCATACATCATAATAAATGCTCGAACAAAGCATAATCACAATATAGTTTATCAAAATGTCCAAGTCAATGCTAAAAATATACATCATCGATATAATATGCCATCTAAAAAGGGCATGCATAAAAAGAATTGAGCCTTCATCAAGAGGTGTCATCAAAACAAATAGTACATACAACTATACAAGAGAATCAACCTTCACAAGAGGAATATATGCAATACATCTGTACACAAGGAGAACTAAAGAGCTCAGCCACATCTCTCACCCTCACCGGGGCTCTCGGTTCCATCACCTAGTGGACAGAAGAGAGGTGGTTGTGATGGACTAGCACTGCAGGCACCACCCCGTTGTATCGGCTAGCTATTTTCTAGCCGATTGTGCTATAATGGGCTGCCAAACTAATCTAACTAAAAATGGCTTGATCAATGTGATCTAGAGCCTATCGTACTCACATATGACTACTAAAAAGGCACAACTTCATGCTCTTCTCGAGATTGCCCTGAAGTAAGTAATCCTATAGTATTATGCCTTACCACCTGGATATCATGACATCACGTATCGATCAGCATCTCTAGAACTGATAGCTTCCTTTAAGGCAACATCTCACTCACCTATCAACCTTCCACTATCAGCGTGATCCTATCTAGAAGCAGTGACCTCTCAATCTCTATCTACTTGTATTAATCCACACCCGAGCTCGTGCCTAATCTCTCTATATAATGTAGTCTGTTGGTGGTGAATCACAAAGATCCCCGAGTGTTTGTAACTCAATGGGTTGAGACTCTCAGTGCGATTGCATAACATGGAGCTTTTCCCAAGTGTGGGACCTTACGAAATTGGAAAAGCTCTCCGGATGAAGGCCGGTTCCTATTCCTCTGTTCAGATGCACACATAAAATGTAGAGGGTCTACTGAAAACCTAATCTGTTTTTAAAAGAGATAGGGTAAGAAGATGCATATAATAAAACCTAAACTAACAGAGGTGATGCACCGAGGAATGAAGAACAATTGTTTTGCCAATAAACACAAGCCATTAAAATGCAATGCAAGATCATGCACAGATAACCAAATTTGTAGTGAAAGATCAGGAGGATGCAAATGAACACAGAGAGGGTTGAGAATCATCCACAGACATGCATTATTTGCTCCAAAGATTGACAAAATACACTACAAAGTGCCAAGAGGCAAAATTACATTACAGTTTTAGATGGGAGGTTTGAACTCCACAAATTCACCTACCAAAGAGAAGAAGGGAGGGCGAAAACAAGAATGTACAACCTTTAGAAAGAATCCCTTCCTTACAATTTATAGGAAGAATAAGAGAGGGAAGAGAGAGGAAATCCAAATCTACCCTAACCACCTCCGGTGTTGTATTTAATTTATCTCATTATGGTGGTAGGTGAGAACCTTAGCAAACCCAAAAAGTGGCAAGCTGTATTTTGTATTTTTAAGAACTTGTTCCCACCCAATTAAAGATATTTAGTTGTAGTTAGATAGAGGACCTCGTAATCTTTCGAAAAGTCTAACCTTGCGTTAATCTGAGCTCCCTGTGAAAAGTTATGGCCATCTCGAATATCCGGGTCTGGGTGGTCGCTTCTGTCGTCAAGCTGCTCGAATGTTGCGCCTCCTGAAGGTGCGCCATAGGCGCATCCATATTTGTGTTGACATCTCATGTTGTGCACCAAGGTGTGAATTTTTACACATCGAAACTCTATGTCATGTGCCCTTTTTGTGTGCCACTTACTTGCACCTTGGCGCATCGATTTTAGTGTCGACACTCTTTTTGTGCGCCTCTTACTGCGCCTCGCGCATCATTTGCATGTTGACATTCCTTGTTGAGTACCTCTTACCTACACCTTGGCGCATCCTTTTGCATGTCGACATTCCTTGTTGAGCGCCTCTTACCTGCGCCTTGGCGCATCCTTTTGCATGTCGACATTCCTTGTTGAGCGCCTCTTACCTGCGCCTTGGTGCATCCTTTTGCATGTCGACATTCCTTGTTGAGCGCCTCTTACTGTGCCTTTTACCTGCACCTTGGCGCATCCTTTTACATGTCAACATTCCTTTTTGAGTGCCTCTTACCTGCACCTTAGCGCATTAAACATCAGGCTTTGAGTTTCTTTGATTTCCATTTCCTTCTGCTTGTCTATATCTACCTAGGGGGAAGATATTTACAACAATTTGGTGACTCAACGGGATCACCTGCCTGCTAGGTAGAAGATCAGTGGCCTTTTAGCAATCCATTGGGCATGGAGTCATAAGTAATAACTTGAAACCAACCTGATATCTGATCCCGAGCCTGATACCGCAACTTCTTCTCCGACAGCACGCTGAACTGTAGAAATTCAACCTGAGAGCAACAAAACCTATGCCAAAGCACTTAGGGAAAAAGAAACCTAACTACAACAAGACAATGTGCATACGCACTTAGAGGAATTGAAATCTAGGCTAATATTTACAAGGGTAAACCTTTTCCTTTTAGTAGCAATGTTTAAGATAGATCCGTTAACGGAATCGGAGTTCTTCTCCATTCAATGTAGACAATTGGAAGGCATTACTACTTTTACATCCCGTGACCATGTAGGGGCCACTCTAAATGGCATCAAACATGGAATGCCTTCCTGGTTTTGCCCGATCCGCATCCCATTTAGAACTAGGTCCCCTTCCGGAAGGTCTTTGCTCTTGACTTCTTATCAAACCATCTTTTACTAAGGCCTGGTCCTTCTCAATCATCGAATCCAATGCTCTACGATTTCCTCCAATTCCATCAACTCTGCATACCTGGCCTCCATTGGTTTGAACTCAGACAACTCCAACTGCTTCATGAGCTCCAATGCTGGTAATTCTAATGGTATAGGCACATCGCCTCTTTCCCATAGACCAACTTGTAGGGAGAATTACCAGTAGACCTCTTTGGCGTTATTCTGTCAGCCCACAATGTTGATCTTAGCTTGGTATGCCATGTCCTTTGGTTTTCATCTAGAGTCCTTCTGATGATCCTTAGCAAATTCTTGTTCGTGGACTCTGCTTGTCCATTACCCTGCGGGTAATAATTTGAAGAGGTGCTCAAATAGATTCCATTCTTGACATCCCATTCTATAATCTTGGAACCTATGAATGCTAATGCATTGTCTGATATGATAGTGGCTGGCACACCGAACCTGGTCACTATTCCTTCATAAAAGTCTAGTATGTTAGACTCATTTGCTTCTTTGAGTGCTACTGCTTCGGTCCACTTGGTGAAATAGTCCGTTGCCAGTGAGAATCCACTTGTGGCCTTGGCTTGAGTTAGGATTTATGACCCCAATGAAGTCCAATCCCCATTGCATAAATGGTTGGTCAACCAAAATTGGGTGCAATGGAAGTGCTGCTAGTCTTTCTTTTCCTGTGAAGAGTGCACATTTCTTGCACTTTCTTATCCATGTATAGCAGTCACTGAACACTGTCAGCCAATAATATCCTGCCTTCATTATCTTGAGAGTTGTTACTCATGGGGTGAAATGTCCTCCAGAATCTCCATCGTGAAAATCTCGTAACACCCTCTCAATTTGACCTGTCCCAATGCACCTCAATAGAACTCCATTGATGTCATTTTTAAATAAAACACCATTAACAAGCACATATGGAATGGCTTGTAATCTGAAGTGTCTCCTCCTTGATTTGCTCATTTCTCGGAGGGCGTAGACTTGTCTATAGGAAGTGTATCATATTCTGAGTCCAACAAGGAGCAGGAACATCATCATTTTCTTGTTGTTGACCATCCTGTAGTACCAAGACAATCTCTTTTTCATCACCTGCTTTAACTTTCCGACTCAAAGCTAGTTGTTCACATAGTCCTTTTCCACGTACTAGTTTTGTGACCTTGATCTCAATGTCATATTCCATGACACGAGTGATCCATCCTGCACGTTTCTCATTTAGATCCTTGTTTAGAAGGAAGTCCTTGACTCCCGCGTGAGAGACCAACAATTGGATCTTGTTATTGGAGACTAGGTGCTTGAATTTCTTTAAGCTCCTGATCACTGCAAGGACATGCTTTTCAATGAAAGAGTACCTAGTTTCGTATTCCTCCAAGCCTCGATCAAGAAAGCAACTGGTTGTTCTAATCCTTCTTTGTTTTTCTGCGGGATTACGAAATTGTGTCTCCACCACCAAAGGCATATAGCATGAAATCCTTGGAGAAGTCTGGATTGACGAGAGTTGGAGCTTGAGATATAGCCTCTTTTATTGCCTCAAAACTTGCTTTACCTTCATCTGTCCACTTAAATGCCATGCTCTTCTTCAACATTAGTGTTATTGGATTTACGAGAGCTGCAAAGTTTGGAACAAACCTACGGACAAAATTGATCCTTCCCAAGAAGCTTTGAAGAGCCTTCTTGTGACTTGGCAATGGCAACACTCGAATTGCTTCAACTCTTTCTGGGTCGATCGTCAATCCCTCCTTTGAAACAATATGGCCTAGCAGTTTTCCCTTGTGAGCCAAGAATATGCATTTTTTGGGATTCAATGATACCCCAAATCTTCTACATCTCTCAAATACTTACCTCAAATGACAGAGGTGATCCACTTTGCATTTTTGAGAATACAAAGTGATGTCATCAAGATATATCGAGAACTATTTTATTGATCAACCCCTTAAATGCTATATCCATTGCCCTTTGGAAGGTGGCTCCAGCATTTGATAGCCCAAATTACATCTTCTTGTAGGCATATGTGCCCCATTTGGTGGTGAAAGCCGTCTTGAATTGGTCATCTTCTTTCACCATCACCCGATTATACCCCGAGTAGCCATCTAGGAGAGAGAATCTCTCCAACCGGATACTACTTGCAATATTTGTTCCATTCAAGGAGCGGGTAATGGTCTTTGAGAGATGCCCTATTGAGGTCTCGAAATTCCACACATAACCTGATTTCTCATCTCTTCTTCCTGACCGGAACCAAGTTTACAACCCATCTTGAGTGCTTGATCAGGAATATAATGCTTGCCTCTATTATCTTATTTAGCTCTTTCTTCATTAGAGGCTCAATGTGAGGGTTAATGTGTCTCGCTTCTACCGATGGGCTTAGCATCTGGATCTAATTCTATGGTATGTTGTGCCAACTTTGGAGTGAATCCTCTCAAGTCCTCATAGCTCCAAGCGAAGACATCTGGAAATTCTTGGAAAAGTTGTATTAAATCTGATTTCTCCTGCTCAAAGTGGCCACTTTACCAATTTGAAGTGTTTTGCCTTCCCAACCGGGAATTGCACTTGAATCTTCTCTCCGACCGTGTATGTTAGCCTTTTCCTTACGAATCTGGTCGTTAGGGTTGAAGATAGACTCAACATTACTAAACCTTTGGGAAGCTTATTTGTTCGTAGCTGCACTACTTGATCCCCGCATCGCTGCTCTAGTCTGTCCCGATTTCTACCGAGAATTCAAACTCTTCTTGTAAAAATTGACAATCTGTTGATCATTCTCAAACACCCGCCGCCTTTTGTTATTATCCGGAACTACTCGACCTCACAATCACATGGATATGTGGCTGTGTGTTTTTCGTTTATGATGTTGTCAACCACATCAAATGTTGCTCCAACTGCTTTGTGAGCCTATCTCGCGGCTTCATTTTTCTTCCTAGGTATGGACACGATGTTGAAAGCTTCAAAACATCAATGAGGTCCCATACCTGTTTTGTAGTTCTTTAACAGTTCATTCTTTGTAGCATGTTGTCCCCTGACTTGATTGATGATCAACTCGCTATCCCCGAACACCTGCAAGTTCTTTATGCCCTTTTTCCTAGCCCAATGAAGTCCATGAATCAAGGCCTCATATTCAGCTGTGTTGTTTGAACAAGAAAACTGGAAACGAAAAGCTGAATAATATTTGATGCCTTGAGGTGAAACAAGCATAGCTCCTCCTCCTGCACCTTGCCTACTCCTTGATCCATCGAAAAATAATTTCCATACCTCATTGTCATCCTTATGGTTTTGTTTGGTGATGCTAGGAATAGGCTGGTTTTCTTCATGTATGCAATAGACTCCTAGCTCAGATTCTTCTACTTCTTGGTAGGGATCAAAAGCATGTACCTTTCTTGCCCATTTGTCAAGAGTTAAATCTGGGATGCTTCCAACTTTGTTTCAGCTTCATCTGTGCTTGATAATCTTCTTGATCAAATGCTGAATAGTTGGCATTGATTTGGCTTGGAGTATGAGGCTCAATATGAAAGTTTGCAATTGGTTCAGATCTGATTGTGACCTTAGTACCATATCTTGTTCTAAACAACATGTGTGACCAATCAGCAGATAAGTAGCCTCCAATTCTAGCTGTGAAATCCCTTGATAAGCATAGGGAAAATAGTGGTGGCAAATCTATCACTGACACATCTTGCAAAACGGTAACGTTGGGGCATGCATGCAAGGTAAGATTCAAAATTTTAATCACTCCCACCGTTGCCACTGCTGTCCCATCCAATTGCACTACCCCCTTTGATATTACTTCATATTGGAGACCCAGCTAATCAGCTATTTGCTTGGGCATGACAGAACTACTTACCCAGAATCAATCATGCAATTGTGTACTAGTTTATTGCCAATGATTAATGAAAAATAGAATGGAGGGGGTTTCAAAACTTTACCTTGTTTTCCTCCATTATTCCCTTCAGATGAGCATCATTTGTGAGGACATTCTCCCGCATATGGACTTGCTAGTTCAAAGTTGACCAATTCTTCATGGCAGCTTGTAGAAGATCTCTTTGGCCTGGGATGGACAAAGATTCCCACATTGATATATTCACATTAGTCTTCTTAATTTGATCAATGATGCTAAATGGGGATGAAAGATATCTTTTTTTGTCCTTTAGTCTATGCATTCTTTTCTTGTGCATGGGCAGCAACAGATGGCATGTGAATTGGTTTAGAAGGTGGTTTGGGCTGTCCTCGCATGTTTGGAGCTGCATTTTGCTTACCGACAACTTGTGGAGTGATGGAAGGTTGTAGATCGCTTGGAGCCGATGACTGCCCTCCACCCATATTCCTCTTCTTTGATCTTGTGTTACCTGCTACACTCGAGAAAATTTTTGATTCATGCCACAAAATCCTTAGCTTGCCAATTCACAAGTGCGGTATCATTTGTAGCTGTGTTTTGCTGAGATGTCCCTTGTTGCTGATTTGTTTCTTGACTCACTTCACCCTCAACGCCAATATTTGTCACCATCAAGGCTTGGTTCAAAGCACCATTAAAGCACACTGATTGGTTATGAGGTTCATTGCATGGGAAACACCAATCATACTCTTGAGCTCTGCTTTATTTTGACCTGGCACTAATGCTTTAGAAGTAGATACAACATTGGGGTTATAGGGCTGAAATGGTCTATTAGCTGGAGGCCTTACTTGGCTTTGATTTGTAGGTGGATTGGGTGGCCTATTGGGCTGGTATGGTGGCCTAGCCTGCATCACCGTGCTTGAGGCCGATACATGCCTAGCACTTTGAGCTTGCTATCTTTTGATAGTCACCAACTCATTTCAAGGTTCTCGCAATTGTTTCATAAACTCCTGGAGTTCATTTGAAGCACTAGAGGATGAAGTAGAAGTTTCATTTGAACTTTGATTTCTAGGAGTGGGAATAGGAGCCAAAGTGGGTGCTTGACTAGTGCTTGGATTTTCTAAGTTTTGATACAAGGGCATGGGAGGCCTAGGAGCCAACTTACTAGCTTGAATAAGACAATTTTCAGCCCTAATGGCAATGCTATAAGCAACAGGTAAGGTTGTGCCTCCCATAGATTGAATTAACATAGAAATATCAGAATTCAAAGCTTTAAGATAATATAGAAAAGCACCTTCAGCTGTTGGCTTGACGGCCACTAGAATCCTATCCCAAGACCTTTGAAATCTGAAGTTGAAGTCAGTCAGCTGCTCATTGGGAGCTCTCTTGATAGTTGTCAATTGTTCTAGTAGAGACAAATTATCTCCCTTTTCTCCAAACTGCTCATGGAGGACTATGCATAACTGATTCCAATTTTGGATAGAACCAGCTGCAAGGCTCCTAAACCATTGCAATGCCTTCCCTTTGAATGAAGATGCTAGCAATTTGACAGCAACATCCATTTCATTTATCTCATGGATTGCACAAATGTTAGCGATGTCTTACACATGATCACCGTGGAGTGGTATGATTTTCTCCGAGTGAAAAGGGAATGTTCTTCAATGCTGCAATTGGAACTGGATTTTTTGCATGGAGGGAAAGTGGGCTGCTGCTCAGTGAAATTGACAAAGGGATTCGGTGGTTGCGCCATTCTGATTGGCCTGAGAACCCTTGTTGATGTGAGAAAAGGTCTACCAGGTGGAGGTGTAGACAAGGTCCGGTTAGGTGGAGATGGTGATCTTCGTGGTCTTCTTCCTCTCCTTCCTCCTCCTGGTGATAGTTGCAAGTGGAAAAATAGCCCCTCTTCTCGAGTATCGACTCTGGTTTGAATTCTTCTCATATGCCTGGGCAACTTTTGCTACTATACCACTGAATTCTACCCCTTCGGAGTCGCCAGATGTGTTAGATAATGAGCCTCAAAAGGCTAGATTATGCCAGGTTACACACCAAACCTGACAAATATTAAAAATAGAATTTTTAAAGACTTTTATTTTTAAATTTTAGAGTTTGGAATTTGATTTGGAATGACAGTCTCGAAAACCCAAAAATGCCAGACTTCAAATCCTGAAATCTGAAATACCAAAAACCATGAAAATTTGAAAGTCAAAATCTCAAAAATCTAAGAATACCCTTTTGAAGATTATCTCCTGATCTATCATTTGGTGAAATTTTGACTTGTTTTGAGTGAGTTAAGCCCTTGAAAACTGATTTTGGAGTTCAGCTGGAAGGTGCAAAATCAAATTGTAAAAATGCAATTTTTTAGTCCAAATTTCATGAAAACTCCTTCAAATCTTGTGGAATGACCTCTTGGTCCCACCAGCATGCCAAAACTATTGGTGGTGAATCATAACACACCCGAGTGTCCGCAACTCGATGGGTTGAGACTCTCGGTGCAAGGACAGATAACATGGAGCTTTTCCCAAGTGTGAGACGTTGTGAAATTGGAAAAGCTCTCCGGATGAAGGCCGGTTCCTATTTCTCTGTTCGATGCACACATAAAATGCAGAGGGTCTACTCAAAACCTAATCTATTTTTAAAAGAGATAGTGTTATCACCGAATCACAGCACCCTTGTGCATGTATTTGAACTCACAGTGTGATTGGATAACATGGGTACTATCTCCAAGTTGTGGGACTTGCTACTTGAGATAGACCTCCAGAGAAAGCTGGTTCTTGCTCCTAAACTACCTGCCACAATCTACTCTAATGCAGGATAAGCTAACTGTTCTAATCTAAATTTCCAAGGGACCAGGGAAAGAGAATACATAAAATGAAAGCCTACACTAAAGTGGTGATACACCAGAAAAGGAGGATGGGAGAGTAGTCTCCAAATGTGTGAAATACAGAGGCAAAGTGCACACTAGAAGAGGTGATGACAGTTCTCCATAATCTAGCAAAATGCATTCACAGTAATATTTCAAGCACACACAATGATAATGAATTCCTGCAAGAACATAATAGATAGACACAATATTCTCATAGAAGGATCAAAGGGGCAAGAAGAATGCAAGAAAGCACAGCAGGGGAAGATATATCCACAAACTGGTATTTTATTGCTTCATGATATGCACAGTTCAATCTATTACAAGATAAGGGCCTGGATCACCATGCAAGGAGTCCACTACAAGGGCCTGCAACACACTGGCTTCACAAAGCAATTTTGACAGAGCTTTGTTACCCAAAAACTCTCCCCTTTACAATGAGCCCAACACTCCAATTTATAGAAAAATGAGAAGGAAAAGAGAAGGGAAAATGGAAATCCTGAAATCTGTCCTTCAACCACCTGTAAGAGGCATTAAATTGAGTGGAATGGGTATACATTACTTGCAAAAGGCTCCCCATACTGTCCCATGTGCTGCAGCAGAGAAGGAATGATGACCATGCCTCTTAATTGCACTCCCAGCTACCAAATAAAAACATTCTGAACCTGACCACGTTTCCTTAAAAAAATCAATCAATTTCTGATCAAATCTGGAATTTCTTGATTGTTGTGCATCGGGATCGGAACCAAAATTCCAACGGTACCAATTTTGTGCGATTTCGTTGAGAAATGCAAAAGTTATGGCCTTCTGAGTGCGGCGGCTCTTTTGGGCACAGCGGGCGTTTTCTGTCATTTGACGGGAATGAGCATTGATTGACTGGAGCCGAATATGTTTCTTTTATTTAAACATATCTACCCTCATTAAAAATAATAAATCCAGTTTTTGTGGCGTAGAGGACGTCGTGCTCGTTCCAGAAAGTCCAATTTTATCAAAATCGGAGCTCGGAGTCAAAAGTTATGGCCGTTTGAAGTTCCACGGGTCAAATGTTGACTTTTCTCCTCTGCCTTCGGCCATTTCGGCTTTTCACATCCCGCGTCCCTTTGTCCCATTTGGTTTTGGTGCTGAAATTTCCAATTTTCGCTGATCCGCCGTTCGCGTACTTTTGGCCCCAGCGTCCCATTTGCTTTGATCGTCTCAGGACAATTCGCCTTGTTGGCCGAGTTCGCGCTTTTTGTCCCAACCGTCCCGGGACAAAAGTTCTCATTTCAATGGCTGGTTCGTCCGGGTTCGCGTACTTTTGGCCCGCGTCCCATTTGCTTTGGATGCGGGACAAATTCACCCGGTCACACCGGTTCGCGTACTTTTGTCCCGCTTGTCCCAAAGGCGACCCTCTCAGCAGTTAGCCAATTTTTTCTCTCTTTTCGGCCAGTTCGGATTTCCGCGTCCCGCGCGTCCTTTTGGCCCGGATGTCCCAATTGCTTTCGGACCGTCTGTGCTCATTTCGGCCGAACCGCGCCTTTTGGTCCCACTTGTCCCAAATGCTTCTAGGACTAGGACTTAGCCATTTTTCGTGATTTTTTCTGGCCCGAGCCTGTTTTTGCAATTTTTCTTACATTTTCTCAGAACTTGCTCTCTTCTACTTGGACAGGGGAGTTAGAAAAATATGAGGGGACCCTAGAAACATGAAATTTTTTGCCTTGACTCAATCTATTTGCCTGGGACTAAAGAATTTGACGCATGTTATCAAAATTACCTTGAGGGTGAATTTTGGATAACATATAGGGTAAGAAGATGCATATAATAAAACCTAAACTAACAGAGAGGTGATGCACCGAGGAATGAAGAACAATTTTTTGCCAATAAACACAAGCAATTAAAATGCAATGCAAGATCATGCATGATAACCAAATTTGTAGTGAAAGATCGGGAGGATGCAAATGAACACAGAGAGGGTTGAGAATCATCCACTGACATGCATTATTTGCTCCAAAGATTGACACAATACACTACAAAGTGCCAAGAGGCAAAATTGCATTACAGTTTTAGATGGGAGGTTTGAACTCCACAAATTCACTCGCCAAAGAGAAGAACGGAGGGTGAAAAATAGAATGTCCAACCTTTAGAAAGAAGCCCCTCCTTACAATTTATAGGAAGAATAAGAGAGGGAAGAGAGAAATCCAAATCTACCCCAACCACCCAAAGTTGTATTTAATTCATCTCATTATGGTGGTAGGTGAGAACCCTAGCAAACCCAAAAAGTGGCGAACTGTATTTTGTATTTTTAAGAACTTGTTCCCACCTAATTAAAGATATCCAGTCGTAGTTGGATAGAGGACCTCGTAAGCTTTCCGAAAAGTCCAACCTTGCATTAATCTGAGCTCCCTGTGAAAAGTTATGGCCGTTTGAATATCTAGGTCGTGGTCCTGCTTTCGCCGCTGCTCAGAATGTTGCGCCTCCTGAAGGTGCGCCATAGGCGCATCCATATTTGTGTCGACATCCTCTTATGTGCACCAAGGCGTGACTTTTTCCATGTCGACACTCTGTGTCATGTGCCCTTTTCGTGCGCCACTTACCTACACCTTGGCGCATCCATTTTAGTGTCGACACTCTTTTCTGTGCGCCACTTACCTACGCCTTGGCGCATCCTTTTGCATGTCGACATTCCTTGTTGAGAACCTCTTACTCATACCTTGGTGCATCCTTTTGCATGTCGACATTACTTGTTGAGCGCCTCTTACCCGCACCTTTACCTACACCTTGGCGCATCCTTTTCGCATGTCGACATTCCTTGTTGAGCGCCTCTTACCCGCACCTTAGCGCATTTAAACATTAGGCTTTGAGTTTCTTTGATTTCCATTTCCTTTTGCTTGTCTATATCTACCGGGGGAAGATATTTACATGGCGAGAGCCATGTGACTATACCGGGACTAGTCCCTCGAGTAACAACCATCTACACTGAGTTTGAGATCGATGTAAAAGGCTCAATATCCGAGCCTCCTATACAACCATATCGCTAATCGACTCGCCATAGGGTACTATCACTAACACAGGTGGCCCGTGCTCTAGCGTGATCTCTCTCCATTGTCAATTTCTACACCTAAGCATGTGCCTGATCTTGCTCTATTGTGAGGGCATGTACTGTGCCACTGGTTGTGTCTCTCTCTCTAGCCACCTATAACTATACAACAATCAGGTGCTTATAATCTGCTACCGATGAACCGAAGCCGTTGTCCATCGTCAACGCCACCCTCTAGAGCATGAGGTGGCGGGCCCTACTCTTTAATTACCTAATGGAGTGGGGTGTATATCCCACCTAGAATGCCTACTTAGGGAAAATCTATGTCAACTTCCCTAAACACCTATCTTGGCTAAGGCACGGGGCCCCTGTCCGTGGTCTCTTGTAATGCTTTGGACCCTAACCTCTACCCCCGACATATCGGTATGCATCGGAACCACTTTGTCATCATCATGACTATCCTCACCATTTATGACCCCACCCTCACCACCACTAGGAGGCTTCGACTATAAGAGCTCGCACACCGGCATTATACATCACCACGGAAATAGTCAAATAGCATGGAAGCACACCATGATACCATGCCCCATACTTAGGTGTAGTACTCGGATCTCTAATTTGTCTCAGTGGTACCCACATAGTAGGTACTACTTATCGAAACCGGTGAGTGCTCTAACACGGGAAATTTGTGGACCCATATCAAAGTACTCTCAAGCCCTATGAGCATACCACCTATCTGGCCCAGGAACATCCTGGGTACTACCAAACTACCTTTGGCACCGATCCACCCTGTATAACTCTCACATATAGCTATGGCTGCCTAAGATAAAATGCTCTATTGTGGTAGTGCTAAGCTCTAAACCATCCTCGGTCCACTAGAAATGTCGTATGATTCCAAACCATGGAAGCCTATTGAACTCATCAATCTCGCAATGATAATGATAGGCATCCCCATATATGGCCGCACATCATTCTCCATCAAAACCAAGCCCATCGTAGAATTCTCCTCGGGAGCCCGAAATCTCAAAACACCTAAGGGCGCGACCAATGACAATGTCGCCCAACGCCAAATCTACATCAAGTGAGTTGGTCCTACTATCTTCTTACGGTAGTAGGTAATAAATTGAAGGTCCCAATATAGATGCACCAAAATACACTGACCCCAGTAGTAGGTCTCTCCCTCTACAAAACCACATATCACTCCCAAGAGGCCGAGCTGAAATGAAGCACTGGTCTTGTCAGGGAGCAAGAATCCACTGACAAAGGCCATCATATAGACCACTACTCAGTCTAGCTCTAGATCTGTGAACAAGAATCTAACACTCTGATAATATTTCACTGGGAACTCCTTGTGTTATGATTATTTTAGTAATGTACAACTTTTGGTTTGGTGGTAGTAATCTAGAAACACAACAACAAACATAACACAAGAATACCACAGACTATGACAAAAAAAGAATGATGACAAATCTGAAATACAACTGTAAAATATATTATTAACATGGAATTATTACAATCTCACCCATGAATTACTCCAAGTGTTACCAACTCCACTTGATTCCAACAATGGTTATGGGAGAAACTTCACAATTACTCCTCTTGATGACTTCCTTAACACACCTTCACAAAGAATCCTTTATTCATAAAATAATTATTACAACTTTTCTCTATGATAAATGAGAGGGGATGGCCTCTCTATTTATAGGAATTCAGGCTTATCCACCCTATCTCTAAGATAGGATAGGAAATCTCTTCCGGCCAATCATATTCCATGCCTAAACTCTTTCCTTTACATGTAGGCTTATCTTCTAAGATAAGATAAACCTTATCATCTCACATGGGTTCCACCTTTTTAGACTTTTCTACAAATAAAATACATAAAATATTTATGACATCACTCCTTGTCCTTATTACAAATATAATATTTCTAATTCCTAATCATGTAGACCCTACTTCTCTACTTACCCCAACTTTGACATTTTAACATTACTGGACCACTTACGACAAATATTTACTTTTTACCACAACATTCCTTTTGTACTTTGACTATTACCGTACTCTACTTTATTGGCGGCACCGTACTGATGGTGTTGTTATCTTCTATTGGACGCCACTACTAATTATACTTAACAACATCTTATTCCTAATACATACATTAATAAAATAGAAATTACGGAGGAAAATTTTAATGTCAACATTTTCCCCCTTCCTAGCTTCTACTCCATCCTCGGAGTAGACTCTTATGGACATTCTGAAGCTGGTGCCTGGAAAATCTTTAACTTGTCATGGTTGACCCATTTCATAATGGGAGTACCATCCAATTCCTCCAGTCGATATGTACCATTTTCATGCACAGCTGCTATTTTGTAGGGCCCCATCCATTTGGGAAGAAATTTTCTTTGCCTTCTTTTTTTGTATTGAATCATATACTAGAACCAAGTCATTCACATGAAATGGAGACCAACGGATCTTTTGATCAAAGTATTCCTTCTACTTCATTTTCTTCTTATAGCTTGTATCCTTCACTATTTCCCTCATTTCCTCTAGCAAATGAAGATGCACCAACCTTTCTTTTACTGAATCACTTTCATCCATCCTTTCATTTTTCATAACTCTCACAGTGGGAATATCAAACTCAATAAGAAGAACTGGATCAATGCCATAAGCCAATTGAAATGGGGAGTATCTGTTACTGACTTTGATGTTTCCCTATATGCCCACAATGTTGCATGAATCCTTTTATCCCACTTATGTACCTGCAAGGCTGCATCTTTTGCTAGAATTTGACATAACACAAAATTTGTTCATTCCACCTATCCATTTGTGTTTGGCTTGTATGTTGTTGCCTTCCTATGCTTAATAGAAAACTTGTTGACTAGGGATTCTACCACCTCATTAATGAAGTGGCTTCCTTGATCTATTACAATTTCTAATGGGCAACCAAATCTAGTGATAATGCGTTCATATATGAACCTTGCCACTTCATCCATGGAAGTTGTTTTCAATGGCCTAGCTTCAACCCACTTGGTTAAATAATATGTGGCAACTACAATATACTTATTTTGGCATGGGGTAGTTGGAAGTGGACCTACAATATCTATTCCCCACTTTTCAAAGGGACCAAGTGGAAGAATAGGGCATAATGGAGCTGATGAAGTCTTACGGTTACCATGTGTTTGAAAAATATCACATGTCTTACAATAATTATAACAATCTTAAAAGAGTGGGCTAGTGATAACCTACATCCAAGATCCTTCTTATTGTAAGTTGTCTAGAGAAGTGTCCTCCACATGTACCATTATGGAATTCTTCTATCAGCTCCTTCCCTTGATCATATCCAACTGCCCTCTTGTACTATCCATCAGGTCCTATTCGAAATAATACTCCATGCAGAATAGAATATGGATGACTGGCTTGAGTAATCTTCCTCTTAGTCTTTGCATTGGCACCATCAGGAAACTTGAATTCATTCAGATAATTCTAAATATCTATGTATTCACTAGGGATTGTGTCAAGGGATAACAATGCTGCATCTAGGAAATCATCATCATCACAAGATGAACCTAAACCATCATAGGCTTGAGAGAGTGCATCTGCATTGACATGCTTCTTTCCGGCCTATCTATAATATCAAATTCAAATTCTTGTAGCAAAATTATCCATCTTGTTATCCTCCCCGATGGGTTGGTCTTATTTACAATATATTTTAGAGCTGATGATGGTCTATTACAACTATAAATTTCTACCCTAGCAAGTAATTTATAAACTTCTTTACAACAAAGATGATAGCTAGAGCCTCTTTTCGATTACAATATAATTTACCTCAAGATTGCTCATTTATCTGCTCCTAAAGTAAACTAGATGATCATTCCCATTTTCATCCTTTTGACTCAGAGTACTTCCTCAGTGTTGCATCCGAGGCATCATTATACGTGAATGAATGGCTTGCTCCAATCTAGATTCTTTAAAACATGTGAAGACACCAAATCCTTCTTGATTGTTCAAAAGTTTCATGCGCCTTATTTCCTAGTTCATAAGTAACATCCTTCTTCAAGCATTGGGTTAGTGGTCATGTGCAATCTTTGAGAAATTCTTGATGAACCTTCTATAGTAACCCACATGGCCTAAAATGATCTCAACTTACTTCTATTCATAGGAAATGGTAACTCTTTGATTTTTGAAACTTTATCAGGATCAGTACCAATACCATCTCTGGATACAACATGCCCTAACAAAACACCTTTAGAACATCCAAAGACACACTTTGTATGGTTTAGTGAGGCTTGTGCTTCATCTAACCTTTGAAATGTTGTCTCCATCTAGTGCAGGTGGTCCATCTTGCTCCCATAGATGTAAAATCATCTAGAAATACTTTGATGAAGTTCCCAATGTAGGGTTCAAACACCCTATTCATCAAGTGCTAGAACATTTCCAGAGCATTACACAACCCAAAAGGCATAACTATATAAGAAAACATTCCCCAAGGAGTGGTGAACGTGGTCTTCAACTGATCTTTCTCTACTATATGAACTTGGTTGTATCCGTTATATCCATTAGCAAAACTATAGCACTCCTGGCCAACTACTTCATCTAATATCTGATATGAGAATGGAAGAGGGTAATGATACTTCTTTATTGCCTTGTTGAGCTTCCTATAATCAACACAAATGGATAGTTTCCCATTCTTTTTTATTGAGATCACAATGGGAGAAACCCATTCTGAATTCTCCACAATAAATATGAATCCTGCATCAAGCAACTTATTTATTTCTTCTTTTACAGTCTTGGAAAAATTAGGATTCATTTTATATGGTATTTACTTTATGGGCTTAGCACCATCTACCAGCTCAATAGAATGTTCTACCCAAGTTACTTGACCTAGTTCCTTGTAATCAAAAGTGAATAGGTGTATGTACCTTCAAAAGAGCTAGAGGTAGGATTTCTTCTCATTCTCCATCACAACATCACCAATCTTTATTTTTGGAGATGATCAATTATTTATTCTTGAGATAATCTTATGGGTTCATGAGTTGGTGTGATTGGAAGGATATCCATGACTGAAAAATCAACCTTATTCTTCATCTTCGTGTCCACTTAACTGGTACTAGAGTAATCATAGGATGTCCAATCATCAGTTTCATCACTTGAATCCATAGGTTTACCTTATGATGTCGAGGGATCACATTTATCTTCACCCTCTCTCTTCCATGTCCAAGTGTCATGAAGCCTTCATTCCAGTAGTTTCTTGCATGAACTCTCCTTAGCCATGGCCTTCCCAACAACATTAGGTACGCAACAATACCATTTTTCATCACCTAAAAGTCTACCACACATACAACACCCATAACAGATATTGCCACATTTGAAACAACACCTTTTGGTTTAGTTTTTCCCTTATTTAATGACCTTAACATAAGTGTTGAGGGTGATCAATTTTTAAACCCAACATATTCATTACAAACTCAGCCATTACATTAATCTGAAAGTGACTCCATCAACTAAGACATCATGAATTGAAATACCATTACATAATACCTCAGCTTGTGGAGCATAAGGATCCACCTCTGCCTCCAAAACATGTACCTCAACCTCCTTACTTCATCGAGCATTGAGTCCACTTTGCAAGCTCCCGCCTCTTCTCGAGAAGACATAGCTAGAAGTTGACCATATGTAATATTACAAGCCTTTTGGATAGATCTTCTAAGATGGAGTATGGTCCTTGTTAGTGCAAAAATCATAGCACTTTCCCTAGATGTTGATAAGATTTCTAGTTTGATCATCTTAGCAGGAGTGTGATTGCACTGACATGGAATCCTTTCTCCAAGTGTGGGACTTGTAAAAATAAAAAGGAATCTCCGAGAGAAGGTTGGTTCCTATTCCTAAACTACCTACCACAAGCTATTCTTGTAGGAGAGCTAATCTAATCCTAATCTAAACATGCTAAAGAGACAAAGAGAGAGATAAAAGGGAAAAACAAGCATACACTAAAAAGGTGATACACCGAGAGAAGGAAAATGTTGAACATCTATCAAAATTGCCATGGGACAAGGAGAGGTGAGCAATGGGAAGGATGGAAAGATGCATCACGAGGCCCAAGGATAGATTTCACATAGAAAATGTCCCAAAACTATGAGTGAATCACAGTTCTAAACCTGTAATGAGTATTAAAACATGCACAACACCACCCATGTTTGAAGAGAGCGCAAGAAGAAAACAAGCAAAAATGAGCAAGGATGGATTGGATACATCACGAAACACATTTTTGTTGCTTGAGTTTGCTACTTGAGAGAACATCATTTTAATGGTAAAAGAAAAAACTCCATTACGGAGCGGGGGAGGAGGTTCGAACTCCATTTTCAACTACTGGAGAAGAAAAGAAGGGAGGGTAAGCAAGAATGTTCGACCTTTAGAAAAAAATCCCCTCCTTACTAAATTTATAGGAAGAATGAGAGAGGAAGAGAGAGGAAATTACCAGATCTACCCCAACCACTTCTAGGTTGCATTTAACTCATCTCATTATGGTTGTAGGTGAGAACCCTAGCAAAAGTGACGTGATGATATTTTACATTTAAGTGGTTGTTAAAAATTTTTTAAGCCATTATCACGTGCCGGACATGTTTTTGATTTTCTCTCTCCAAACTGAACCAAAATGTAAATTGACCCCGAGAATCATGTATGGAGAATTTCAACAGCTTTCCATTGATATAAAGAACGCGACAATCCAAGCTCTGGATCGAAAGTTATGGCAATCTAAATATTTAGGCAAAAAAGGAAGGCCAAAACGGATCAGCGGGAAAATATTTGAATTTTTTTCGCTCTGCCACTGGATGACACATGTCAAAGCTCGATTCATCCACGGGTTCATCCTTTGAAAAATTCTTTTGGCGATTCCTTAATTTCCTTCCACTTTGGACACGTGGCACATTTTAAGGGCACGAGGGCACACTTTGTCCTTCGAAAATTTGGTATTTTTCACTTTGGGAAAATTTTCCCATTTCTCCCCACGCTCCACCACTCAAGTGCCACATGGCATGATTTCAGAGAGAGAGGAGGGAAAATGGGGCCCTTCCTCACCATTTCGCTTTTGTTTTTACCTTTGGAAAAAATTTCAAAATTTTCTACCCTAGGTGATGAGGTGAAGACGTGTGGCGAGATTTGATTCGTTGGGCTCTTTCGGCTTTTCGCAAATCCCACGTTATGAACCCAGCCCGTCTTTGAAAAATACCCACCTATTTCTGCATATCCCAAACCCCTGACAAATATCTCTGGAACCACGATTCGGGCTTCAATTTTGTTCTGATTTGATTGGGAAGACACGTTATGGAGATTCCATTCGCTCTCGGCTATCTTTCGGATTTTCACGCCCCATGCATCCTTTCGCCCAAATCCCACACCAAAGTCCCCCTGTTTCAGCCGAATTGGCGGTTCACGCCCTCAGCGTACTTTTGGCCCGGTTGTCTTTATCTAACAAATATCCAAACCATTAAAAATGGACCGACTCGAGTGAACCAAATTATGGCGTTTGATCCATGTCCCAAACGCGTACTTTTGGCCTCTTTGTCAAGACCGGCGAAACAAAAGACTTAGGAAATTTTTTCCCTCTTTCGTCCGATTTGACTTTTCACGTCCCACCCGCCCCGATTGCCCCATGCCCTTGCACGCTTTGGACTAGGACTTAGCTGATTTTCTTGTTTTTTTCAGCCCCAAGCTTGGTATGGCACGAACCTCGATTCAACCCAAACTAGATCATGACCTGAGCCCTTCTGACCTGAAATGCCTCGAAAGATTCCTACAACCTTATTTTTGCATTTTTCGATTCTTTCTAACTCGTTGGGATTTCTTCTTGGATGGGAGAGTTAGAAAAGGGTGAGGGACCTCGAAAAACATGATTTCGGGCCTTGAATTATGTCTACTTGCTGGGTGAATAATATGATGCATGTTTCAAAATTACCCGAGGGTGAATTTTGGATATGGTCCTTGCCCCCTTGTGAAATCGAAAATCTTGCACACCCAACTTTCTTCTCCTATATTTTCTTACTAGTTTCTCCTTTCATCTTCTTAGGATAATTTCCATCTTGGTTATCTTTTTTTCTTTTTTGTTACAAACACATCTTCTTCATTATTTATGCTCCTATCTACTACATCAAAAGAATTCACAGGTGCTTTTCCTTTATCATTATCTCTTGTACTAGATGTAGAAGCTCTATCTAGACAATTATACTTATAATGACCCTTTTTATGACAACCATAACATACAACTTCAGTTATATTTATTTTTGGACCTCTATCTCCTCCCTGAGAACTAAATTCCTTTCCTTGAAGAAGATTAATAGTTAACTGACCCATCTTCTTAAGCAGATCTTCATACTCAGTAGATGTACTAGGGAAAAGATTTGTGCTCACCGAGAGTGGTTGTGGATTCTGGACCAAAGGTGTTGGTGTAGGCTCTACCTTAGCAGTAATTTCTTTGGGCTCCTCTTCCATGCTTTCTTCTTGCCTTCTTGTAATCTCCTTTGCTTGTTCAATGGTAGTTGGGTGGTCATACTTTACTCATTGTTTTCTGATCTCTGGCTTCATCCCAAGAATGAAGTGCTTACAGAGGAGATTATCCACACCATTCATCAACCCATCCGCTAATCCTTCCTTCCGGATCTAGGCATCGAGCTTCCTCCTTAGCTCTAGAACACGAGCATGATAATCCCTTATCTTCTCCTTCTCTCCTTGGGATAGCTTTGTGATATTAATCATGAGATCTGTATATTTATGTTGTTCACAAAATTCTTCAAGAAAAATTTTAGTTAATAAATCCCATGAGTTTTTCACATTATCACCTAGTGTTTCAAACCACCTAAGGGATGAACCATCCAAAAAGTTAGGAAAAATTAGTCCATTTTTCCCTTCTTATGAGGCCATTACAAATGCAAGATCATTTAAACTCTTGAATGAAAGAAGAAGCATCTTCATTAGATTGGGCTGAAAAAAAAGAACCTTCCCCATTTTTAAATGTAACCACAAGTTAAATACCAACTCACAAGTACAATCAGTAAGACTTATGTGCACAAATAATTGGACTAAGTACAATAGAAAGTGACTTTACACCTTTCTATAGTAAAATAGGAATTCCCATGGTAATCTTACATTTACTTTGACTTACTCTATGGTAAAAATTGACTTTACTGTGGTAAACACTATTTATGGTAAAAATGAAGTTACTGGGGTAAACACTATTCATGGTAAAAAATGAAGTTACTATGGTAAATACTATTCACGTGTAAAAACTAAAGTTATTGTGGTCAATATTATGCATGGTAAAAAGTGACTTTACCATGGTAACTACTAGGCACAATAAAATCAAGGTTACCCTCCTATTGATTTATGACTAAGTGGGAATATCTCTCCAGAAAAATCCACAAATGAGGAATGGTCCCAGCAATGGAACCAAAATGTGAACATGAATCCGAAGCACTCTGATAATATTTCACCTGGGAACTCCTCGTGCTATGATTATTTTAGTAATGCACAGCTTTTGGTTTGGTGGTAGTAATCTAGAAACACAACAACAAACATAACACAAGAATACCACAGACTATGACAAAAAAAGAATGATGAAAATCTGAAATACAACTGTAGAATATATTATTAACATGGAATTATTACAATCTCACCCATGAATTACTCCAAGTGTTACCAACTCCACTTGATTCCAATAATGGTTATGGGAGAAACTTCACAATTACTCCTCTTGATGACTTCCTTAACACACCTTCACAAAGAATCCTTTATTCATAAAATAATTATTACAACTTTGCTCTATGATAAATGAGAGGGGATGGCCTCTCTATTTATAGGAATTCAGAGCTTATCCATCCTATCTCTAAGATAGGATAGGAAATCTCTTCCGGCCAATCATATTCCATGCCTAAACTCTTTCCTTTACATGTAGGCTTATCTTCTAAGATAAGATAAACCTTATCATCTCACATGGGTTCCACCTTTTTAGACTTTTCTACAAATAAAATACACAAAATATTTATGACATCACTCCTTGTCCTTATTACAAATATAATATTTCTAATTCCTAATCATGTAGACCCTACTTCTCTACTTACCCCAACTTTGACATTTTAACATTACCGGACCACTTACGACAAATATTTACTTTTTACCACAACATTCCTTTTGTACTTTGACTGTTACCGTACTCTACTTTATTGGCGGCACCGTACCGATGGTGCCGTTATCTTCTATTGGACACCACTACTAATTATACTTAACAACATCTTATTCCTAATACATACATTAATAAAATAGAAATTACGGAGGAAAATTTTAATGTCGACATATTTTCAATGCATCGTGATAAATCGATGGTCATCCCGCACTTTGTGGTATCATCGGGACGCCAAAGAACTCTACAATATATCACTCAATATTAGCCCAATGACTCATTGACTAGATGAGCTGACCCTAAATCGGGACCCACATAATGTACCACACATCCTCCATAGTAATAGTAATCTCCCTAGTCAGGAGCCAAAAAACACTAACTCTTACTATGCAATCACTTTCTTATGGCTGTCAGGAGGCCATGATATAATGTAATCTATGGCATCTCAGCCACATGACTGGTCTCGTAACATATAGGGGATTGTCAGGGTTTCTTTATCGTCATCATGGAACCGGGCCTCTATCACCGCTAGTGACCATATTCTCACGCTTTTGGAGAACGGGTAGTATACGCTACAAAATCAACACAAGTATCAGGCACTTACTTCTATCTATTTTTCTAAGGAAAAATGATTCTTTGAATCATCTAACTTACTAATTATTCTTTTCTTCTAAGCTAATCTAGTCTATATTCTTCTATACTTGGCTATTTTACTAGCAAGTTGTTTTCCCCCTTCGTTCTAACACCTACACGCCTCTTTTAGCACCCGCGCACCCTTTTCAGTGCATACAAACCCTTACCAATATGTACAGAACCCCTAAATCTTCTCTCCATTCACCGAAGGCCACACAAAACACATATGTGCCCAATGTGATGCCTACATGCCTTGCCTTCCACTTGGCGTGCATGCGTGCATGTTCATGTCCTACCCTCACTCGATGCGGACGCGCCCCCTAAGACTACACCACCTGGTTTGACGTGCCCGGGATTTTGTTCACTAATTTCCCTCCCGATGTGTGAACATGTACATATCCACTTTCAACGGATGTGCGTATGCATACCTATATTTTTTACGCTTATGTGTGCACATACCCATAAAAATGATGCATACACCCACGTGCATACGTCAAATTGACCCTACCTACCATCAAAACCCTAAAAGATGAATTAAATGTGTAATTCACTAGAAGGGATAGGCCACTCATGAAAGGTCCCATCATGAACTCTCGATGTGATCTGCGTCTCCTCCTACTTGGATTCTCCCCATCTCATCCAGTGGTGTCGCTCTCACTCATGATAAAAATTCGTAAGAACTCGGTAGAAATTAATTGGTCATGATTGATTTATCGACCCCATGTGGGTATATTAACCCATCATGATGCCCCAGGGCATTTTTATCTACCATGATCATTCTAACCTTCTTCTATCCCATTTGTGATAATTATTTTGGTATTAAAATAATTATTTTTAATAATTTTCACACACTGGGGTAGTTCATGCCACCATGCGGTTACTTTCTACACATCTTTGAAATAATTTATGAACCTTTCGGGCACCTTTTCCTCTATTTTCATATATTTTCCCCCATCGTGATAATTATTTATTAGTTTATTTTAAAGAAATTAATCTTGACCCATCTTTCTTCTTGTGAGAATATATTATGGCTCTTTGATAGCCTTACCTTCCCACTATTTCCCTCATGCATACTTTTAAAATATCTTTGGTCTATTGAAATTCTTCCGATGATCAAAAATCTAAAGAAAAAATTGTAAAACCATTTAAAAACTAAAAACATTGAAATCCCTTGGAAATAGATTAAAACGGGGTAAACTGTTCATCTATGGTGGAAATCTATGTCTATTGCATGGCACTCATGCCATATCTTGCTTGACAATTTCAAATATTTTGAAACAAATATCACGAATCATCTAAATCTTCAATCACCTACACAGCTACGCTACTTACTTTGTCTATACTCTAGGGCACTATCGGTTGCACTCGGTACTATTATTTTGTCATGCACATTACTTTTCCCTTTGGACCCAAGTATCCTCCATATTTTCCCTTTCATTATACATATTTCTTGGGCATCACTCTTCATCCTTTTTGTTTATCAAAACATTTAGGACTACATCTTGATAACAAAATATTTGTGCAACTATCTTGAACATTGATGATTTAAGTGTGTGTGATTATACTTATTTCCCTGTTAGGTGATATCACTTATTTCTCTTATTATGTTGCATTCATGTATGTTGCATGGAGTTGGTGATTTTAGGAATGGACATTTGTTCATGTATGGCTTTTCATGTTATATTACACTTTTGTTCATTATTTTTAATAAGGATTGATAAGTAGGATTCTAAGCATTATGATGATTTTATATTGATAGCAATTGATTTGTGGATAGCTCAATATCCCTCTTTCTTCTTATTTCTCATATTCTTCATGCAATTTTCTTTCTATTAATCTAATTTTTGATCATCGATCAAGTTTCTTCATCACCCCATCGACACTCGAGGGGGCATCCTTCATCCTATTAATTTTTCTTCTCCCCCTTAAATTTTTTTCTACTCTGTACATTTGTCTAATTTCTTTGAAGTGGCATGGCTTACATCACCCCAAAGAGGGGAAAATGTAGGCACTGTAGTTTAATCAATGCACTATTATTCTTAATATTTCACTAACTATTCTTCCCCTTACAAATTTAGGACACCTCATCGGGTAGATCTATTAACTCCCCTCTTACAAAACTTTGTTGGTCATATTTCCTCTTATAAACTAATTAAATAGGCTATAATAACCTCTTCTTGGCTAATATTCTATTCTTTAACACCTCTATTAACTCCTTGCAATATCAATCCACTTCGTTGGATTGATAAAGTCTTCGAAGCCTTTCGGAAACCTAATTTCTCTCTAAGTAAGATTAATTACCCCTAAAAATGGTTAATTAAATATTAACCATGGTAAATCTATTCTACATACATTCAAACCTCACTTTGACTTGCTAAAAGTGCTTTTTGGACTTTTGCATTTGTCCCACATGCACCCAAATATCCATTTTTCCAAATGGAAAACTATAAATAGGGCTAGACCCCTCCCTCATTTTATAAGAATTCTCTCTTCTTCCTAGCACATATTATAGTATTTTGTTTAGGATTTAAATTGTATTTCATTTTCTTCCATTGAGTTAGTAGCATTTAAGTTTTTATTTTATAGCACAAATATGGAGTAAAAGGGAAGAACCATTGGCCTTGAAGCCATTAATGGGGATATCTCTTTCTCTTAAAACACAAACTGAATGCTTAGATCCTCTTAGGTTCATTATTTCAAGCTTTCAAAGAATAAAGGTTAGTTTCATTTGCTTAGTTTTCTTGTTTAATTCAAATTAATGTATGCAAAGAAGAAACCCTTGCTCATTTCTTATCAGATGGTCCATTGATCAACTTGTTCAAAGCCTTTGGGGTTTCTTTAGAGATTCTTACCCCAATTCCATGGATTTTGTAGCTTTTCATTAAATAGACTTCGACACTAAGAGCACTATAGTAGGTTAGGAAATTCATGCTTGTAATGCTCTATGGACCCATAGTTATGACAAGTTCCATGAGGGAATCCAATTCATCCACCTATGTGATTTCCACGACCTCTAAACCCTCTGCAAAAGCCTCTTCCACGACCTCCTCCATCCGCGCACCTTTTATAAGTAAAGACCATCATCCTGGAATTATTTACATTGCTATTCGATGCACACCAATATCAATGGCATCATGTATCTCTAAAATCAATCTACATTCCTTGGTGTTATGAGTAGTAGAGGTGCAAATATTGAAATAGAAAGACACATTCTTACGAGATCAAACATTGTAGTAGTAGACACATATTTTCATCATGAGCTCCATGGAAAATCTCATAGTCTACCATCATGGCACATACTAATCTCTCGAGGAAAACTATCATTTGTATGCCCCTCTACCTTACAATTTGTGCACCATAGGCCATTGTGAGTCTCATGTGCTAAGTTCACATATAGCTTCTCTAGCTGATTTGGCATGGCAAAAATATAAGCTTCAAGAAGAGGACTAACACTAGTAACCATAGTTACCATAGCCTCAACACGTAGGAAGCCTCCAAGGCCTCAAGTGGGTCTATGAAAGTTTTATCGACAATAATCTCCTAAAGGGCGTTATTAATCCTCTAAAAATCATTGAGAATGCTGAAAAGGATGAATATCATAACACAATTTTAACAAGAGAGTCTTAAAGCATGCATTATAATCCCCTACACTCTCACCATACATTGTTGAATCTCCTTCAATGTGTTAGTGCTCTTCTGTTCAAACATAGGAATATAGAATTCAGCTCGAGGTATTACACATCATGCTTTAATATACCACTATTTGATGAGGGTCATTCTTCCAAGACTAACTCTGTGCGTGCCCTTGCAACATCGTTGCAAACATACTTTCCTTCCATTCTTAAGGGTAGTGGTCCCTTCACATGCCACAAGTAACTCACATTTGTGTACATGCTCTACAAAATTCTCAAAACCTTTGTAATCTAGTAGATGAAAAGACATTTTAAGGAACACTTGTTGAGGTAGTTGAGGCCCTTGTCCACATGATCTAGAACAAGGGTTCTCCTCGGTATTGCCTCCAATACTAGTTCCACTAGATCCACTAGCACATGCTCCTCCTAACCCTCCAAATCCTCCATATATTTTAGGTCCACTAGGTATGCTAGTTCTACTCCAACTAACCAACTAGATGCACCTCCCATAGTTGACAAAGGTCCCTGAATTGGTCATGCCTTGTCTCCCCAATATCACACTAAAATGCACGCCAATAGTTTTAGATATTGCACCGTTACAAATCTGTTTCCCGCACCACTTCTAGATGTAATAATCAAGATTTTTGTACACTGTACTTTGTCCAAATGTTATACCAATCAATATACCTTTGAACACAGGAAATATTATGCATGCATGGATGTATCAAATGAAAAATTATACATCCTAGGTGCTAATCGATTACTTCCACCAATACCAACTAGGTTAGTAATACTTATCTCTCAATTTGGAAAAATAAGCCCTAAGGGTTGGTCACCAAGTGTATTCAGATGCACATCGATGACTCTCCTCTTTCTAATTGATGAGCTCTCATCATAAGATGAGGGGTTTATCTCCTGCAATTTCCAAGATGGGGTAAAAAGACTAGTTAGGTTCCATGTACTTCATGTGAACCTCAATTACTTCCCAAAATGTCTACCTCCATAGTGCCATTTCTCCTACAACTTGGTGTTGTCTTTCCAACTCCCTTTCATGAGCATCATTGTACTTGAGCCATCTGTCTTCCAGTATCCTTTTCATCCGCATGGTTTGCCATCTTCCTCCTTTCTAGATTCCTTTCCCAAAGTGCTCGAGAAAACCTTATGCAACCATATGAAATTCTTCCAAACTCACTATAATGAACAAGATCTTTATAGCTAAAGGGATAGCATGCAAGAATGATCCTCATGGATCCCTCAAGAACTCAAACACAACAACCCCTAGATAAGAATATGTATTCATTGTGTACTCCAAGGTGTAACTTGTCAACACTCTATTCCACCGAGTGATCAACAACATGTGTCCAAGTAAGATTAGAATCATGCAGCCTATTATACTCATGTTAGGTCCACACTGTAAGGTCTATAGTACTAGCCTGATCTAGATGCATACACTAAAGCCATTCATACAAATCCACCGGAAAGCAACAAAATAAGGTCTCATATAAATCATGATACAAATATTTTTCTACCCATTTACATGCTTCAATATTAGGTTATGTATTAAATATTGAGAAAACTCATCCTCCATGTTTCTAAGCCATGCTTTGAAACTTTCAGTCAAGTGCTTTGTCATCACGCACAATTCTCACAAAAAAATTGAAAAAATGTACTGGCAATGGAACCAATATGTAGTCTCTATTTACCACTGATTTAACAACCAACCCAAAACATGTCGGCATATAATCTATATTGGTTTGGAATCTCACCGAGGTGCACCACGGGTGATGAGACCCTCCTTTATGTGAGATTTTTGAGAATGATAACCCTTGGTAAGGAAGTTCTTGCATAAACATGGAATGAACATACTGATTTTGGCAATTGAGATAAAGAAATAGTCCTAGTATAATGCATCATAGCATGGTGTAACATGATCAACTAAATGAAATTAGAATCAAACCATGAATAATATCAAGAAAACTAGTAACACACACATGAACATAAGGGAAATGAATACATAAAGATCCATCACATGAGTTCTTCATAAACTCTTCATTATATTAATTAATCAAATATAGTAGCCAAGATTACATAAAAAAGGGTTCCATCCCTAGGAATGTTCATAGTAGTAGAGATTTTATACATTACAAAGCTTGCCATTACACATTACACAATACCTCGTATTTTTTTCTCTCTTCCTCACATACATATACACACATGCTAACTTACCTTTCTTTTCACCATACTAGAAAACCTTCTATATGAAGAACAATAAGGAATCTCCTCTTAACCACTCATCATTACCTATGAAATCCTAAAGGAATCCTCTCATGATTTCTCTACCACTAGCCCAGAATATGACATATATCCTCATGTGTTTCCCTCAATTGATTTCTTGTAGTATACATGTTGCAGTTAATCCTTAACAACCTCGTCTCCTTATCCTTTCATGACAACCCTAATGATTCCCTAAAATATCCTTTCCTTGAACCTGCAAGTCTGCATAGCTTATCCACATATGTATCTGGTCACTTTTCCATTTTCTCCATATGCATGTCTTTTCATGTTGTCCAAAACTCAATAAGTCCCGAATCCATCCTTCTTCGGCACAAGCCTTCGCACCTCTCCAAGAACTACTTATTTTTGCTCCTTCGTGCCCTTCTTCCACATGCCATAAGGCTTCGCACCTAAGGTGCCTAGTTATTTTAGGGTCGAACATCCTAATTCCTGAGACACAAAAACACAGTTCAAATTCAACCTTTTGAACTTGTTTCCCATAACAAAATCAACCAAGTTATCCACATACAAGATAATTCATTTTTATCTATCTATTTCTTAAACTATTTTATTTCATGCAAGATAGATTTTCCTTACTACTATTATATTTATTTGATCTTAGTCTCTCGATAAAGATTGAAATTTATTTAAATAATTTGTTGAACATATTTATTTATTAACTTATCCTATGCTAAGATTCATCATTGTGTATATCCCTCATGCCTTATCAAAAGTTATGGTGAAACCGTCATCCCAAGCCTCTGTCTCTAACGTATGAACCTATTCTTGTGAGTTTTCATTGCCTATTTTTACAAATTCCAAGAAGAAGAAAATTTCTATTGCAAGTCATCATACATTTTACATGTCATACCAAAATTCATTATTTCAAGTATAAATATTTTCAAATCTGACCCTAATGTTTTACTCTTATCCCTCAGTCTACATTTTTTGATTTTAGGCACTCAAGGCTTTCTGGAAATGGCACCATCGAGATAGAGCTCTCTCTCGGCTTTCCGAGAAAGGTAAAGTTTGCCTCCTAACTCCTTATATTTTTCAAGTTATGGCTCGGTGGAGTTTTTGTGGAAAATTTTCCCATTTGAAATTTTCCCATTGAGGCCTGTGACCAATAGGAAGGCTGCCACGTGGCGAGAGGAGTTCGGGGGTCGGAGGCAAATTTGAAATTTTTCCAAAAGAGTATAAAAAGGTCGATTTTTGGACCGAACGCAGTGAAACACGTGTCACAAGGGGAAGGTTCGAATGAAAGAGAAGAGAGAGAATTCGAGAGTGAATCGAGCTTACCACGTGGCATCGACCAGTGGAGCGGGGAATTTTGAAATTTTTTCCAAAGACAAAAAAAAGGTAAAATTTGAAAATTTTTCCCGCCGATCCGTTTTTGGGCGTTTTTGCCTAAATCTTCAAACGATCATATCTTTTGATCCAGAGCTTGGATTTTCACGTTCTTTATATCATTGGAAAGATGTTAAAATTATCTACATGATTCCATGGTCAATTTCTAATTTTGGTTCAGTTTGGAGAGAGAAAATTCAAAAACGGTTCTGGTACGTGTCCATGGCCAGAAATGACATTTCAACAACCAAATTTAATACAGAATGGGTCGCATTCTTCTCCAATATGGTCAAAAATGATAGGGTATGGGTTTGTAAGGTCCTCCATGCTGTTTTAATGCATTTTCCATCAATGAGGGATGGCTCCCATGCATTTTTCATGTTTTCTCTCTCCTGGGCTCGACCCATGTATTGTAAAAGCTAGATTTGGCTCATTTCTTCATGGTTGAACACTTTTTGGCATAGAAAACTTCTTCTTTCACCTCCAGCAAGTGATAGTTGTAAGAATCAGACCTTTTTCAAGTATTGTAGTAGGTTTATACCTCTTTGAGGGTGGAATGCAAGAGATTTTTACATGGAATTGACAGTGTAAACTCTGTGAATGCTTTCAGTCCTCTGTTTGTATTGTTTTACTTCATTTTAAGACCTCTAATTACATCTATCAGCTTGTGTATGTTTTCCCTTGTTGCATTTCATGAATTTGTGTCTATTTACATGGCAAAAAATGTTTCACCACTCCTTTTGGTGCATCACCATCTTTAGTTTAGTTTCATTTTTGCATTTTTATCCTGTCTCCTTGCAATTTAGAGTAGGATTAGGATCTGAACCTCTGTAGTTGTGCAAAATATAGATCTAAATCAGAGGAGTTTGAGGAACCAACCTCTAATCTGGAGATTCCTCTCTCATTTTCACAAGTCCCACACTTGGAGAGAGGTTTCCATGTTGTGCAATCACATTGGATGCCTAAAACATCAATTCAGAACCTTGATTTGCATCCAGGGGTGCTGCTGATTTGCAACAACAGTTTTGGCATGCCGGTGGGACCTTAGAGGTCTCATTTTTATTGCAGCAAAGTTGATGTGCATCTGCTGCAATTTTCTTGCTTGAAAAGAGCTATAATTTGCATATCAGCGACTCAAGGGAAGAATCAAGCTGGTTTCAGCGGTGCGGGCACTGAAAACTCATGAGAAGAATCACTACAAGGTCAAGAGTTGGAGAAGAAGAGGTGTTGTTTGAATATCTGTAGTTATCTCCAAGAGTAAGGCAAAGTGGGAGGAGAATCCAAAGGTCTCCATCTCCACCAAACAGAACTCTCTCAACTCCTCCACCTGGTAGGCCTTTCATTTAATCAACAAGGGTTAAGACCAATTAGAATGGCACAAAACAACCCCTATGTCAACTTCACAGGCAGCAGCCCACTTGCCCTCAATGCACAACATCCAATTCCAATTGCAGCCTTGAAGAACATTCCCTACTTCACTGGAGAAAATCAGACTACTCCAGGTGATCATGTTAAAGACATTGCCAATCTTTGTGCAATTCATGAAATCAATGAGATGCAGTGGTGTCAAATTCTTTGGCATCTTCATTGAGGGAAAGCATTTGATGGTTTAGAAGCCTTGGAGCTGGTTCTATCACAAATTGGAATCAGCTATGTATAGCACTTCATGAGCAATTTGGAGAGAAGGAGACAACTTGTCTCTTTTGGAGCGGTGACAACCATCAAGAGAGCTCCCGATGAGCGGTGTGATTTCAACTTCAGATTTCAAAAGACTTGGGAGAGAATTTCGGTGGCGGTCGGACCAACAGCGAGAAGGTGCTTTTCTCTACTATCTCAAAGCTCTAAATTCTGATATTTCTATGTTGATTCAGTCCATGGGAGGCATAACTATCCCTATGGCTTATAGCATTGCCATTAGGGCTGAAAATTGTTTGATCAAGTGGCAAACTAGCCCCTAGACCTCCCATGCCATTGTTTCCAAGTTTAGAGAGTCAAATACCAATCAAGCACCTAATTTGGCTCCTTCTCCCACTCCTAGAAATCAGAGTTCAAATGAAGCTTCTACTTCATCTCAAGTGCCCCAAATGAGCTTGAGAAGTCATGAAGCAATTGCAAAACCTAGGCAATGAGCTAGTTACTCTCGAGAGCAACAAGCCCAAGGTTTTAGACCTTCTTACCAGCCCCAAGCTCAGCCTAACAGGCAGCCATACCAACCACAAAGACCACCTAATCCAGCTGCAAATATGAATCAAACAAGGCCTCCTGCCCGATAGACCATTTCAGCCCTATGATCAAATGCCATATCTGCCTCTAAGGCATTGGTGCCAACACAAAACAACATTGCTCGGGAGTATGGTGGTGTTTTCCATGCGATGAACCTCATAACCAATCCATGTGCTTGATGGTGCTTTGAATCAAGCATTAATGGTGACAACTTGGTGTGGAGGGTGAGGGCGAGTCGAGGAAACAACCAACAACAAGAAACATTCCAACAACAATCAGCCCCAAATGACACCACGTTGGTAAATTGGCAAGCAGAGGATTTTTGTGGCATGAATCAGGTAGTTTCCCAAGGTGTTGCAGCCAACACAAGGTCAAAAAGAAGGAATTTGGGTGAAGAACAACCATTAGCTCCAACCAATCCACAACCTTCCATGGCTCCACAAATGGTTGGCAAGCAAAATCCAATTTCAAATGCACTGAGGGCAGCCAAGAACAGCTCTAGACCAACTCAAATACCAGTTATTTGCCCACGTGCAAGGAGTGAATGTACAAGCAAAGGGACAGCAAAGAGATCCTTCATCACCATTCAGTATCATTGATCAGATGAAGAAGACAAATGTTAATATATCAATGTGGGAATCCCTATCTATCCCAGGCCAAAGAGACTTGTTACAAGCTGCCATGAAGGACTGGCCAACTTCGAATCAGCAAGTTCAGATGCAAGAGAAAGTGCTCACAAATGCTGCCCAGCCTGAGGGAAATCATGGAGGACAGCAAGGTAAAATGTTGAAGCCCCCTCCTTTCTATGTTTCATTAATCATTGGAAATCAGTTAGTGCACAATTGCATGATAGATTCCAGGGCAAGTAGCTCAGTGATGCCTAAACAAATAGCTGATCAGCTAGGGCTCCAGTATGAAACCATATCCAAAAGGGTAGTGCATTTGGATGGGACAGCGTAATAACAATGAGTTGGGGTGATTAGAAACTTGAGTCTTACCTTGCATGCATGTCAAATGTTGTTGTTTCACAAGATGTATCAGTCATAGACCTTCCACCACTCTTTGCCCTATGCTTGTCAAGGGACTTCATGCCAAGATTGGGGATATTTGTCTGTTGATTGGTCACACATTTTGTTCAGAATGAGGTATGGAACTAAGGCTACAATCAGGTCTGAACCTATTGCAAACTTCCACATTGAGCCTTACACTCCAAGTCAGATCAACGCCAATTGTTCAGCATTTGATCAAGAAGACCACCCAAGCACCGATGAAGCTGACACCAAGGTTGGGAGCATCCGGATCTAACTCTTGATGAATGGGAAAACAAGGTACATGCTTTTGATCCTTATCAAGAAGTAGAAGAATCTGAGCTAGGGGTCTATTGTATACATGAAGAAAATCAGCCTATTCCTAACATCACCAAGCCAAACCACAAGGATGACAATGAGGTATGGCAGCTGTTTTTTGATGGATCAAGAAGTAGACAAGGTGCAGGAGGTGGAGCCATGCTTGTTTCACCTCAAGGAGTAAGGTACTATTCAGCTTTTAGATTTCAGTTTGCATGCTCCAATAACAACTGTTGAATATGAAGCCTTAGTGCAAGGGATGCATTGGGCAATCAAGAAGAAAATAAAGAACTTGCAAGTCTTTGGTGATAGTGAATTGATTGTAAATCAGGTCAAGGGACAACATGCTGCCAAGAATGATCTACTCAGGTGCTACAAGAATAGGGTGTGGGACCTCATGGAAGATTTTGAGGGTTTTGGCATCAAATCCATTCCTAGGAAAGAGAATCAAGCTGTTGACAGGCTTGCAGCAGTAGGGGCAGCCTTTGACATTGTGGAAAGCATTCAACAAGACAAGGTACAGCCAAACATCCACGTGATTGTGAGGCCTTCAGTGCCGGATAACAATGTCAGTTGGCAAGTGTTTGAGAATGACCAGCAAATCATCCATTTCTTGCAAGAAGAAGCTGAGTTCTCAGCTAAGAATCAAGAAAAATTGGAACAACAGTATGGTGACCAAGTGGTACAGCTGAGAACTAACAAGCTGCCCAAGGGACTTATCACTTTGGAGTCCATTTTTAATCCCAATGATCAGTTTAGAAAGGAGAAAGCAAACATTCAGGTCAAGAGAGAGGATTCAGTATCCATCTTGGTAGAAGAGAACAAACCATTGCAAATTGGAAAGATGACAATTGATCAAGAAAGGTATGAGTTCATGCGGTGTGTCAGAGAGTTCCTGATGTGTTTGCATGGAGCTATGAAGATTTGAAAGGTTTCAATCCCAACTTAGCTCAGCATACCATTGAATTGGATCCAAATACTAAGCCTGTCAGGTAGAAACAAAGACCAGTCAATCCACACATGGAGCCTCTCATGAGGAAAGAATTGGACAAGCTGATTGAGTCAAGAATCATATTCCCAATCAAGCATTCTAGTTGGGTTGCCAACTTGGTTCGATCGAGAAAGAAGAGTGGAGAGATCAGATTGTGTGTTGATTTTGAGACTTAAATAGAGCATCTCTCAAGGACCATTACCCACTCCCTTCCATGGAGCAAATCTTGCAAGTTGTGGCTGGCTCGAGAGGTTTCACTACTTGATGGCTACTCGGCTCAATCAGATTATGGTGAAGGAAGAAGACCGAGTTCAAGACAACCTTCACAACCAAATGGGGACTTTTGCATACGGGAAGATGCCATTTGGGCTGTCAACATGCTAGTCTACCTTCGAAAAGAGCAATGGACATGGCGTTCAAAGGTTTGATTAACAACGTGGTGCTGATTTACCTTGATGATATCACTGTTTTTTCCAAAAATGCAGCAGACCACCTCTCTCATTTGAGACAAGTTTTCACGAGGTGTAGGAAATTTGGAGTGTCTTTGAATCCTAAGAAGTGTATCTTTCTTGCACATGAAGGAAAGCTCCTTGGCCATATTGTCTCCAAAGAAGGATTAGCAATTGATCTAGAGAGAGTTGAAGCCATAAGAGCACTACCATTGCCAAGCCACAAGAAAGCCCTTGAGTTTCTTAGGGAGGATAAACTTTGTTCGGAGGTTTGTCCCAGATTTTGCAGCCCTTGTCAAGCCCATCACCAAAATGTTAAAGAAGAGCATGGCTTTCAAGTGGATAGTAGAAGGAAAGGAGAGTTTTGAAGCAATCAAAGAAGCCATTTCTCAAGCACCAACTCTCATCAACCCCGGACTTCTCAAGGATTTCATCCTCTATGCATTTGGAGGTAATGACACTATTTACTGCCATTTTTGGTACAGCAGAACAAGGATAATGATGAGCAGCCAATTGCCTTCTTCAGCTAGAGCCTAGATGACTATGAGGTGAAGTACTCTTTTATTGAGAAGCATGTGCTGGAAGTAATCAGAAGCTTGAAGAAATTCAAGCATTTAGTCTCAAACAACAAGGTCAGTTGCTTTGGTCTCACATCTTTGGGGTTAAGGACTTCCTCCTCAACAAAGATTTGAATGAGAAAAGGGCAGGTTGGATCACCCGTGTCATGGAGTATGACATTGAGATCAAAATCACCAAGCTGGTAAGAGGAAAAGGATTGTGTGAGCAGCTGGTTTTGGGGAAGCAAAAAGAAGCATGCAATGAAGGAGAGGCTGTTTGTGAGTTCAAGACAGCCATGAGCCATGTGGCACTCAAGAAGAAAACAATGCTGCCCCCACTCCTTGCTGGACCCAAGGTATAATGCACTTCTAAGCACGAGGCCTATGCCCTCAGGAGATGAACAAGACCCAAAGAAGACACTTCAGATTGCGAGGCTATCCCATATGCCATTGTTGATGGAGTTTTGTTCAAGAAAGATGTGAATGGAGTCTTTCTTTGAGATGCATTAGCACAAATCAGATTCATAGGGTGTTGGAAGAGTTCCATGGTGGATCAGCTGGTGGTCATTTTGCACAGAGTGACACTCTAAAAATCATGAAGGCTGGTTATTATTGGCCTAAAATTTTCAGTGATTGCTATGCATGGATTAAGAGGTGTAAGAATTGTGCATTCTTCATAGGAAAAGAGAGACTTGCTGCCCTTCCATTGCATCAATCTCGGTTGACCAGCCATTCATGCAATGGGGTTTGGACTTCATTGGAGTCATTAATCCTAATTCAAGTCAAGGGCACAAATGGATTTTGTGACCACGGACTACTTCACCAAGTGGTGAGCGTGTAGCACTCAAAGAAGCAAATGAGTCAGCATCTTAGACTTTTATGAGGGGATAGCAACCAGATTTGGTATATACCTACTACAATAATCTCGAGATAATGCATTGGCATTCATTGGATCAAAGGTATTGAGTGGGCTGTCAAGAACGGGATCTACCTAAGCACTTCATCAAACTATTACCCTCAAGGTAATGGCCAGGCCGAGTCTACAAACAAGAACTTGTTGAGGATCATTAGGAGGACTCTTGATGAGAATCAGAGGTCTTGGCATACCAAACTGAAATCAGCCTTATGGGCTGATAGGATAACTCCCAAGAGATCCACAGGTAACTCTCCATTCAAGCTTGTTTATGGAAGAGAGGCAATCTTGCCCATGTCACTTGAGTTGCCAACATTGGAACTCATGAAGCAATTAGAGTTGCTAGAGTTTGAGCCCATGGAGGTGAGATATGTAGAGTTGATGGAGCTGCAGGAGGTCAGAAATCAGGCATCCCAAGCAATGGAAAAGGATCAAGCTTTGATCAAAAAGACCTTTGATAGAAGGCGAGGATAGATCTTTTCAGGTTGGAGATCTAGTGTTGAAATGGGATGTGGATAGAGCAAAACCGGGAAGGCATTCAAAATTTGATGCCATTTGGAGTGGCCCATACATGGTCACGAAGTGCAAGAACAACAATGCTTTCCAATTGGCCTCATTGGATGGTGAAGAACTACAGATTCCAGTCAATGGAATCTATCTCAAGCGTTGCTTCTAGAGGGAAATTTACCACCTTGTAAATATTAGATTAGATTTTCATTCCTCAAGTGCTTTGCACATTGTTTTTTTTTGTAGGTTAGTTTTGCTTTCCCTAAGTGCTTTGGCATAGCTTGCTATCCCTGGAGATGTTTTGCAGTCCTTGCTTCCATCATGTGATATTCCATCTTCCTCCTTGCACATTCTAAGTCAGTTGAGGTTCTAAACAGAATATTTGATGACTCCATGCCCAATGGACTACTTCAGGCAACTGGTATTTTCATCTAGCAGGCAGATGACCCCTCTGAGTCACCAAAATTGTTATCCAAAATGGTGCCCCAGCTCATTTTTGTGGCTAACTCCTTGTGTTCTTGCCTCTCTTGTGCCTCAGTCTACATTTTTTTGATTTTTAGGCACTCAAGGCTTTCTGGAAATGGCACCATCAGATAGAGCTCTCTCTCAGCTTTCCAGAAAGGTAAAGTTTGCCTCCTAACTCCTTATATTTTTCAAGTTATGGCTCGGTGGAGTTTTTGTGGAAAATTTTCCCATTTGAGGCCCGCAGCCAATAGGAAGCTGCCACGTGGCAGAGGAGTTCGGGGGTCGGAGGCAAATTTGAAATTTTTCCAAAAGTAGTATAAAAGGTTCGATTTTCAAAAGGAAACGAGTGAAAACCCACGGAAAATTGGAAGAAGAGAGAGAATTCCAGAGTGAATCAGAGCTTGCCACGTGGCATCGACCAGTGGAGCGTGGGGAATTTTTGAAATTTTTTCCAAAGACAAAAAAAAGGTAAAATTTGAAATTTTTTCCCGCCGATCCGTTTTTGGGCGTTTTTGCCCTAAATCTTCAAACGATCATATCTTTTGATCCAGAGCTCAGATTTTCACGTTCTTTATATCATTGGAAAGCTGTTAAAATTCTCTACATGATTCCATGGTCAATTTCTAATTTTGGTTCAGTTTGGAGAGAGAAAATTCAAAAACGGTTCTGGTACGTGTCCATGGCCAGAAATGACATTTCAACAACCAAATTTAATACAGAATGGGTCGCATTCTTCTCCAATATGGTCAAAAATGATAGGGTATGGGTTTGTAAGGTCCTCCATGCTGTTTTAATGCATTTTCCATCAATGAGGGATGGCTCCCATGTTTTTCATTTTCTCTCTCCTGGGCTCGACCCATGTACTGTAAAAGCCAGATTTGGCTCATTTCTTCATGGTTGAACACTTTTTGGCATAGAAAACTTCTTCTTTCACCTCCAGCAAGTGATAGTTGTAAGAATCAGACCTTTTTCAAGTATTGTAGTAGGTTTATACCTCTTTGAGGGTGGAATGCAAGAGATTTTTACATGGAATTGACAGTGCAAACTCTGTGAATGCTTTCAGTCCTCTGTTTGTATTGTTTTACTTCATTTTAAGACCTCTAATTACATCTATCAGCTTGTGTATGTTTTCCCTTGTTGCATTTCATGAATTTGTGTCTATTTACATGGAAAAAAATGTTTCACCACTCCTTTTGGTGCATCACCATCTTTAGTTTAGTTCTCCTACTAATATTCTTTTATTTTATTGTGTTCCTCTTCCTCCTATTGAATCTTCTTCCCATGTTGTTATTCTTAGTTTTCCATTTGTTGATCCGAAGTTAAGTTTTAACCAAATAGTGTCCCTATGGATACTTATAATGGAAATATTCAACCGTTTAATGAACCCCATAATGTTTATTATATTCCTCCATAATATTTCATTTCTCTTATGAATGTTTTAGGTGATTTAAAAAATAATATCCATACACTCACCCTTACCCTTACCCTTCATAATAATTCTCTTCTTAGAAATCACATTCCTAAAAGTTTTGCAATTCCTCTTTCTCTATAAGTTTTAATTTTCCTACTTTTATAGTTTATGATAGAATGTCTAATACTTATATGCTTCTAAAGATTTAATTTTATCTATGGCTTCACATTCTAATGATATATTACTTATCTTGCCATTTCTTTGTAGTCTTATATATATATTTTTTCCCATTGGTTTTATCATTTAAGCTAGTGAATGTTCTTTTACTTATCTTGATATGGAAGTAGAATTTATTAGATATTTTATTTCTAATAGTGGTCCTAAATTTACATTTGAGGTTATCTTTTGCATCAAGGAAATAATGAACCTATTAATGATTATATCTTACTTTTCAAATCTTTCATGCATAATTTACTTTATTAGCCTAGTGATCTAGAAATCAATATATATTTTTTTCATGGCTTGATTCTTCCTTTGAAAGAAAAATTGTTATATGATACAAATGAATATTTTACACTTCCTTCCTTTAAGGTCATATCTCTAAAACACTATGTGCTTAATGAATATACTATTTTTGATGCTTCTAGTTATTGACCACTTCTCAACAGATTACATATTATCTTCCTCCTATTTCCCCACCCTCACATTCTCCATATCCTACTAGTCATATTATTGATCATCCACCACATTTTCATATGCCTCCACCATGTTTCACTCCCCTCTTATGTAGGATCCTTTATACTTCTCATTTTCTACTAGGCCTCATGATATTTTTTACACTTTGATTGATGTGATGTTGATTAAGCTACCCTTTAATGAAAATCCTCCTCCTCATCATTTATTCCATAATCAAACCATCCATTCTATAATTTGCATGGGATCAATATTCATAGGGATATCGGTTTTTATGCACTCCATGATAATCTTCAATTTATTGAGAAGAAAAGTTGTTATTTATTTTCATGTATGACATGTTGATAGATAACAATCTCATGTGTCCAAATTCCACACACCGACATATGTTACCTTGACTAACTCTCATTATCCTAAGGTAATTTTGTCTCCTCATCCCTTAAATTTTACTACACATAATCCTCTTCCCCAACTTTTCATACCTCGTAGACCTACATGGGTCCCTAAGGATCACCACTTATCATCATATGATTCACATCTTCCTAGTGTTGTTATGATGCCTTCATAATTATCATTTAATATATATGGTTATATACTCATCATCGGTTGAGCCACTTGTGCATAGTCATCACCTTATTTATCGCTAGATTCCATATGTTCTTTAGTTTTATATGATTCCATGCCTATTCTATAAATGTATGGAACTATATTCTCTCACTTTGGTAGGACCATTCTTCATTTTTTCTCATTATCATTGCTATAAATTGAACTACATGACCTATTCAATGATCATCATAAAATGCATTCCTATTCTTATCTAACTATGTATTCTATTATCATCCCAATATTATTTGTTCTATCAACACATATTTTCTACTCTACAACATCAATATCCATAGTAACATCATCACCATTAAAACAAAAGATATTTTTTAAATCAAATAAGATATACATCATAGAACAAAACAAGTAAACATCATCATACCACAAATGATGTCATCATATATATATGTACACATGTCTAGACAATTTCATAATATAAATTCAAGGGGAAATGTACACTAGAACATATATCACATAACCTCACAAGTACTATTGGAGGTTGATATTAGAGCTCTTAAAGTCTAATCCTCACAATTTGATAACTAACTCTGTTTGGGACCACTATTGCTTTGATCGAGTCAATACCGATGTTGCTTCCTCCACCGCATCTACATATCAACCATGGATCTCCACTTATCTTTCAAAAAGGCTTATGATAAGAAACATCCTCCAACTTCCTCCCTAGCTCAGGTTATCTTCATCCTATACTCATCAAGCTCTATCTACAATACTATATAGGTGGATACGACCACTACCAAAAGATCAATAGGTGAGAATCCTCTCTAACAATGTGATCCACTATCTCTAAGATACCTCTTCTTACGAATTCATTTGAGGGTAAATTGTATGTAAACATTAGTACCATTATATCTACAATCACACTCTAATACTCATCATCTTCAAGATCCAAACCATATTACTATCTGATCTACACATTATATAAGAAATATGAATAAAAACATCAAATAAAAATCACAATATATCATACTTATGTCATGTAGTTTAACCTATCACCGCATCACCCTCGGGTGTATGTTCCTAACATCCTATTCTCCCTCCTCCTACCTAAAAACTTGGTGGATATCATGGTGTATACAATACTATAAGAAACAATAAAACCCATTAGTACTTCTACCCAAAACCATTTATAAGTTGGTGTGCATCCTACATCATCTACACAAATCTTTACTCTATCCGCATCTACCTCATTTGCATTTATCTCGTTATAACTGGGATCATTTGGGCCCCAAATCACCCCTACTCTTCTTGTATCATGAATAAATCTATGTTATATATATATATATATATGAATATAGAGGCATATCTAGGTATTCTAAAAGCATCATGATACATGATCATACTACAAGAACTCACAACTCTTAGAAACATGTTCTCTAACAACATGTTACATCGAATACATCATAAATTAACATGATCCCCAACTTATCCACCACGATTTCTATAAAGTATCCAAATAATGACATCATGACCATTTATTTCCAACATAGATGTTTATCTTATGGTATCAAACCGAAAAACCTCGGTCCAACCCATATCGATACATAAATATTTGGTTGTGCTCAATCTACTCATGGAACACTAAATAGCCTAACAAGTTTTATGTTCTAAGAAACCCATACATGTAATAGTGTAGTGGCATTGATCCTCATGTGTGAACCACTATAAATATTTATACAAGTGATTAAATATGTGACTCCTCTATACTCATGCAAATCTCATGCACCCTATATTATATAGATATGCCTCATTGATACATAATGAAAAATATACCAAGATAACTACAATAAGCTTATGCAACTATGGAACACCTTAACTCACCATGTCATCTAAGTTTATCGATGAATATTCCTATGTTTATGATCATATGAAATACTACCTCGTTGCTCTTTATTTCATCAAGTATCACATAGGGGCATAACCTAAACCTGATCTACCAAAACTTACAACCACATTACATAATATGCAAATCCACCAATTTTAATATGATTTCTCTAGTAGGAAACAAAAAAGTACATGAATTTACACACCATCTCTTACTCGAGTGCAATCATTAAGTACATATTATGAAACACATCTCCCATGTAATGATGTTTCATATTTCACACATTCTAATATATCCACTAATCCTCCTCCAATATCATGGCATACAAGGTTGAAAAATGTCCTCCTACATAAACTAACCGTGAATTTTATCTCTCTCGAACAACACAAAATAGCACAAAAAACCTGAGTTAGTGATTTATTCATGGAAACACATTATACAAACCCCACTAAGAATCTTATTGAGAACACCCATTATTAAAGAAAATACCAATCATTACCTATATGGTAATGCCCATAAATGAATGGGATTTTCCAAACAAAAAAACTGACCCATTAACTCCGTCTTAGATAGATATGAAAAAGTTCTAAAAATTTCAAAAATCACCAAAAAGGATAAAAGGTGTTACAATAATTCCTAGCCTAGTAAAAGGAAAAATAGTTTCTAGTTGATCTACGGTGTAGGTAGATATGGCCTCTACAACCCTCTCAAACCTCGATGGAATCACCTCTCATTCATGTGGCATCATCTAATCCTTGAGTTCAAAATAAAACTAATTTATGTCAAAAATGAAATTACTATTTATTTTCAAACATTACTATTTATAATAAAATTTTCTTTCTACTATAATTGCAATACTTATTCTCATTATAACTCATCCACTTACAATGTTTTTAGCATATCTTAAGCTCTATTTGACCATTTTCAAGATCATCAACCACTTTAGCAATATATGTTTAAGGTACACCACATCTAGAATTGAATACAACACTTTCTCGTAATTTGTGACTACTCAACACTACTTATTCTATTTTCTACGACTCTTAATCCTCTACAAACAACATTTGTACTTTTATTTCATCTCATCATTCACCATCTCACTTCTAACCCTTCAATACAAGGGGGAAAATATTCAAGGGTATCCTATTACCCTCTTACAATGATTTAAGTAAAATACTTACATGAAACATACAACCACACACATGCACACTAACATGCTATTTTTAATTGATTGTGAGGAAATATTCAAATACTAAAAATATTTCTCACTCATAATCATAAACTTCAAGTATATTCCAAGTACGAAATCATCTCATGTTCTTTAATTTTATTTGTTTCTCACAACTTTCCACTCAAATGACTTAATCTAGTGGCAATATAACTCTTCAAAAATATTCCAAATCCAAATTCAAAGAGTATCAATATCCCTCCCATATCACCTAACTTGGGAGCAAATCAACACTTTTCATTTGGCCTTATTTAGATTCTTACATCGTAAAGTGATGGAAGTGAGATATCATTTCATTTCCTTGACTCTTAAATACATGTAATTTTAACTTTGGTTTGGGCATTGATCACTCCCAAAAATATTCATTCTCCATGTTATAAAGTCTCATATATCTCAAAAATATGTTTCCATTGAACAACTCATTTTTGACAACAAACTCACGTCACATAGATCAAAACTATGATCCATGGTTTTCCATGTTGAGATGCTTACTATCGATATACATCAAATAATATTCCTTTGGCCTACTATAGGTATGTTCTTCTTATATCCATTATACTATATAATTTCTTTCAAATAACATAAAGGAGGAAAATGTACAAATAAAACTTACTCTAATTACTATTACAATCATGCCTCTACTATGTTGTTATACACATAATTTTCAAGTATGAATATTAGACACTTTGGTGATGCATTTTCTTAACATTTCTATTTCCTCTTATTAATTTTGATTATGACATTGTCTTATTCTTATTGGATTTATATCTTTTGGTCAAGTCACAAGGATCCATGTCCCCGTTCTTGTTCTTGTTTCTATTTCTTGGATTTGGGATAATATAACCCATTAAGGACACTACCACTAGGGTGCTAGTGTCCCTTCTAGGAGATTTTTTATTTTCATTTTAGTTTTCCTAAATTATTATTTGCCACTTAAATTTGGGTATTGTTGATGCATAATTACAATGATCCCGAATGTCTACAACTCGGTGGGTTGAAACTCTAGTGTGTTTGCATAACATGAAGCTTTTCCCAAAGTGTGGGACTTTACAATAGGGAAAACTCTCTGGATGAAGGCTGGTTCCTATTCCTCTATTCAGATGCACACATACAATTTGCAAAGGATATACTCTAAAATCTAATCTAACTTGCCAAGGAGACAGGGTTAAGAAGATGCAAGGAATTAAACCTAAACTAACAAAGGTAATGCACAAAAGGAATGTTGAACACTTGCTTTACTATTAAACACAAACAATTAAAATGTAATACAACTACCTTACAGATAACCAATACTATAAAGAGAGATCAAATGAAGGAAATGAACACAAGAGAGGGTTGAAATCATCCACAAACTTATTTTATTGCTCCATAATTTTGATACGATCAAATTCTATAATGACGAAAAGCCAAAAACTTGGATTACAATTTTGATGGAAGGTTTGAACTCCAAAAATAACTTACAGAAATAAGAAGGGAGGGTGCAATGTCAAAAATGTCCAAATTTAGAAAAAAATTGCCCCTCCCTACAATATATAGGAAGAATGAGAGAAGGAGATGAGAATAATTTGAATATTGCTTCAACCACCCCAAAAGAGTAATAAATTTGCCTACAAAAATGATGGGTCCTACTTTGTAAAAACCATGCCTCCATGTGTTTTCCTTGATGGGAAAGAAAGAAAGCCCATACCTTCCATTATGGTGGTCAGTGAGAAACACAGGACACCTAAAAATAAAAGATGAACTATATTTTTACTTTTTTGTGTAAATCCGAGCTCCCAATCAAAAGTTATGGCCATCTGAAGGTCGAGTGTGTCTGTCTGCAACAATGGAGGAATGAGAGTTCCAAAACTATGAAACTTGAAAGTCTGAAATTTCTAACTTTTAGAATTTGAGATTTCAGACATTGAGTAACAATTTTCATGTTTTGGGGCTCAATACTTCCAAAACTATAAGTCTGAAATGTTGAAAAATCCAAAGTCTAAAATTTTAGACTTTGGACCATCATGATTTTGGAATTTTTTCTCAATTATTTCTGGCATGATTTCCAAAATTCTTAAAACCCTAAAAGTCTAAAATTTTATACTTTCAAACTTCGGGATTTCAGACATTTCCAGTACATTTCTGGAACACTTCCCAAGGTCTCTAAAACCATGAAATCCCAAAAGTCTAAATTTTGGACTTTTGGACTTCAGGATTTCAAAATTTTGGGGCCAATTTTCCATCTTCACACCTAAGAGTTTCAAACCCCAAAATCTTAAAGTTTGAAATTTTGGATTTTCGTGTTTTCGGGGTTGAACATTGCTAGCCAATTTTTTTCCTTGATTTTCTCCAAAGTGCCAAAATGTCAAAACTAAAAAAATTGAGCCTTTCTCTCTTTTTTCTTCTAGTTGAGATTGATATCCTTCATCATTCTCTTGGCCACCTTTTACTAATCTTGCATTTCATTGATGATCCCGTCGCAACTTGATTTTAAAAATCGGATGTGAGCTCGCATTACTGAACCAACCTCTCCATTTCTCCTATGCAAGGTCATGTTTGATAAATTTATCCTAACGGGAAAAATTGGATAAAAATTTGGTGACTCGTGGGATCACCTACATGCCTAGGTGGAAAGATAAGTTGCCTTGAAGTATCCATTGTCCACAGAGTCATGAATGGTATCATGATACTGATCTTGTTCTTGAAACTTTAACCTAATCTGCAGATTGTCAATTTTCATAAGAAAATATCGAAGATGATATTTGTGAGATTAGATAAATGTATTGACCTAGAGCTTCCAACTGCTTCTAGAATCGGTTGTTAAAACATTCACCTAGAGGCACACTAAATGACATAGTGATACAATCTTGGAGCAACAAGACCTATGCCGAAGCATTGAGGGAAAATGAAACCTAAACTATAACAAGATAGTGTGCATACACACTTATAGGAATTAAAATCCTAGGCTAATATTTACAAGGGTGAAACCTTTTCTCTTTAGTAGAAATGTTTAAGATAGATCCAATTAACCCGAATTAGAAGCTCCTCTCCATCCAATGTAGACAATTGGAAGGCATTACTAGTTTTACATCCTATGACCATGTAGGGGCCACTCAAAATGGCATCAAACTTGGAATTCCCTCCTAGTTTTTCCTAATGTGCATCCCATTTCATAACTAAGTCCCCATCCCGAAAGCTCCTTGCTCATTCTTTCCTATCTAACCATATTTTTACTAAGGATTGATTTTTTTCCATTTTTTGAACTACATGTTCTATGATATCCTCCAATTCCATCAGTTTTGCATACGTGGCCTCCATTTTTTAAACTCAGACAACTCCAACTGCTTCATGACCTCCAATGTAGGTAGTTATAATGATATAGGAAACAATGCATCTTTCCTGTAGACCATCTTGTAAGGGGAATCACCTATTGACATCTTCGTGTTATCCTGTCAGAGCACAAGACTAATTTGAGCTTAGTATGCCAAATTCTCTAATTTTCATCCAAAGTTCTCTTGATTATTCTTAGTAAATTCTTGTTCGCAGACTCTACTTGCCCATTACCCTATGGGTAATAATTTTAAGAGGTTATCAAGTAGATTCTATTCTTGACGAACCATTTGTAATCTTGGAACTTAAGAACACCAATGAATTTTCTAATATGATAGTGGTCAAGATCTCGAACCTAGTCATTATCCTTTGTAAAAGTCTAGTATGCTAGACTCATTTACTTCTTTGAGTGTTACCGCCTCGGTCCACTTGGTGAAATAGTTTGTTGCTATGAGAATCCACTTATGACCTTGGATTGAGTTTGGATTGATGACCCCAATGAAGTCCAATCCCCATTGCATGAATGGTTGGTCAATTGAAATTGGGCAGCAACGGAAGTGCTTCTACTTTTCTTTTCCTTTGAAGAATGCATTTTTACACCTTTTAATCCATGTATAAATTGTCACTTTGAACATTGTGGGTGAATAATAACCTACCTTCATTAACTTGAGATTTGTTTCCCATGGAGAAAAATGACCTCTAGATTATCCATAATGAAACTCTTATAACAATCCTCAATTTTTCCATTTCAACGCATCTTAGTACAACACCATTGATGTCCCTTTTGAATAATACACCATCAACAAGCACATATGGAATGACTTGTAATCTAAAGTATGTCCTCTTTTCTTTGATCATTTCTAGAGGGCATATGCCTATTCGTAGGAAGTGTATAATATTTTGATTCTAACAAGGGATACGTGCATTATCATTTGCTTGTTCTTTACCCTCTTGTAGTACCAAACCAACCCCATTTTTAGTACTTGCATCAACTTGCTGACTTGAGGCTAGTTGTTCACATATCCCCTTTCCACATAATAACTTAGTGACCTTAATTTCAATTTCATATTCCATTACATGAGTGATCCATCCTACACATTTCTCATTCCCGTATTTTTTAACATGAATTCCTTGACTCCCACATGAGAGACTAAAAATTGGATCTTGTTATTTGAAACTAGGTGTTTGAACTTCTTCAAAATATTGATCACTACAAGGACATGATTTTAAATGAAGGAATATCTCACTTCATATTCTTCCAAAATTTTATTGAAGAAGGAAACCAATTTATTGGAACCTTATTCATTTTGTTGCACTAGGATTTTAGAAAATGTGTCCCCACCACCAAAGGCATAGAGCATGAAGTCCTTAGAGAATTCTAGATTGACGAGGGTTGGAGCTTGAGATATGGCCTCTTTGATAGATTCAAAACTTTATTTTCCATAAGTTTTCCACTTAAATTCTATGCTCTTCTTCAACATCATCATTATTGGCTTCACAAGAGAGGAAACATTTGACACAAACCTATGAATAAAATTGATCCTTCCTAGAAATCTCTGAAGAGACTTCTTATGACTTAGCAATGGAAATGCTCTAATTTCCTCAACTATTTCTAGGTCATTTATCAATCCCTCCTTTGACATAGTATGGCCTAGGATATTTCCTTTGTGAGCCAAGAATATGCATTTTTGGGGATTCAATGATACCCCGAATCTCTTATATCTTTGAAAGACTTGTCTCATATGAAAGATGTGATCTCTGCGTTCTTAGAGAACACAAGTGATATGGTCAAGATATAGTACTATTTTGTTGATCAACCCCTTGAATACCATGGCCATCACCCTTTGGAAAGTGGCACAAGCATTTAACATTCCAAATGGATTTTTTTATAGGCATAGGTGGCCCACTTGGTGGTGAAAGATGTCTTGAACTAATCATCTCATTTCACCATTATCTGATTGTATCCTGAGTAGCCATCTAGGAGAGAGAATATTTCTGATCCAACTACTACCTGTAAGATTTGTTCCATTGAAGGAAGTGGATAGTGGAATTTGAGAGATGTCATGTTCATGTCTCAGAAGTCCATGCACAACCTGATTTCTTCATTCTTCTTCCTTATGGGAACCAAGTTTGTAACCCATCCCGAGTGATTGATTGGAAATATATTTCTTTCCTCTATCAGCTTATTTAGATCTTTCTTCATAAGAGGCTCAATGTGTGGGTTGAATGTTCTTCACTTCGATCTTAGCATCCATGTCCAATTCTATTTTAAGTTGTTCCTAACTTGGATTGAATTCTTGCAGTCTTCATAGCTCTAGCCAAGACATCTGGAAAATCCTAGAAAATTTATGTGAACTCATATCTTTCTTGCTCAGTAGCTACTTTTCCAATTTGGAGTGTCTTTCCTTCGCTAACCAAAATAGGTTCTAAATCTTCCCCTTTAACCTTTATGTTAGCCTTCTCTTTATGAAAATGGTCATTAGGATTGAATGTTGACTCAACATTACTAAACCGTTAGGAATCTTTTGGTCCAGTAACTAAACTATTTGATCCCTATACTCGCTGCTCTAATCTATCTTGATTCCTAGCTGAGAATTTAGCCTCTTCTTACAAGAAATTGATGATTTGTTGATCGTTCTCAAACACCTACCAACTTGTGTTATTGTCTGGAATGGTGGCCTTACTATCACATGGATATGTGGATTTTTTTCTCTTTTGATGTTGTCCACCACATCAAAAGTTTCTCTAATTGTTATGAGCCTATCTACAACTTGATTCTTCTTCCTAGGTATAGACACAATGTTGAAAGCTTCAAAATCCTTAATTAGGTCCGATACCTTATTTTTTAGCATTTGAGTAGGTCATTTTTTGTAACATGATGTCCCTTGATCTAATTAACAATCATCTCGCTATCTTCGAATACCTACAAATTATTTATGCCTCTCTTCCTTGCCTAATGAAGTCCATGAATCAAAGACTCATATTGAGTTGTGTTATTTGAACATGAAAACTAAAATTTGAAAGTTGAATAATACTTTATGTTATGTGGTGAAACTAACATTGCACCTCCTCCACCAAATTTTTTTTTGCTTCGTGAACCATCTAAAAATGCTTCCCAAAATTCATTGTCATCTTTATTTTTTGGCATGGTAATGCTAGGGATAGGTGAATTTTCTTCGTGTACACAATATACACCCAGTTTGGATTCTTCCATTTCCTTAAATGGGTCAAATGCATGCCTTTTTTTGCCAATTCATCAAGAGTTAAATTTGGAATGCCCTTGACATTGGTACTTATTTCTAGATCATTTAAACACTCTTCCTGATCAAAGGTTGGGAAATTTTTATTAATTGGGCTTGGAACATGAGGCTCAATGTGAAAGTTTACAATTGGTTGTTATCTGATGGTTTCCTTGGTCCCATACCTCATCATGAAAAGCATGTGGGTCCAATATGCTGACATTTATCCACTAGTTTTGGTAGTGAAATATCTTTACAAACATAGTGCAAAGAGTGGTGGTAAGTCAATAATAGATATATTCTACAGAACTATGACATTTAGACATGCATATAATGTAAAGATTAACCCTTTGATGATCCCAACCATTCCTACTAATGTCGCATCTAGTTGCACTATTCCTTTGATCACTTTGGCTCATACTTTAGTCCGAATCGATATGCTATTTTCTTGGCCATCAATGAACTACTTTCCATTGAATTGATCATGTAGTTGTGTACAAAGTGGTTCTTGACAATCAATGACACGTAGAATGGTAGAGGCTTCAAATTATTTCTTGGTTGACCCCTACCCTATTGTAATGCGTTAGTCATAAATTTCTCCTAACTTTGGTCTGATCTATTCGAGGTAGACCAATTAGCCATTGCAGCTTGCAACAAATCTCATTGTCCTAGGATTACTAGTGACTCCCACATGGAAATGTTCACATGTGTTTTATTCATCTGATCGATGATGTTGAAAGGGGATGAATTATCCTTTTATTTCCCTTTACTTGACATGACATTTTTAGAGCTTGAACATGCACATGTGCTTCTACAATGGGTGCCTTATGTTGATTTTGCAAATTCGGGGCTCCATTTTGTCTACTAACTCCTTGTTGTGTAGGAGTGGGATGAGAAAATAACATAGATTAGATAGTTGTCCCTCATCAATATTCATTTTATTTGATCGTGTATGGGTAGCTACACCTTGAAAAGGAGGTTGATTAACTTCACAGAAGCCTTATGTGTGCCAATTGACCAACATGGTTTCTGTTGGAGGTGCCTCTTGTTAAGTTTCTTGCTATTGATTTCCTCCTTGACTTGGTTCCTAGGAAACACCAATGGTCTGTACCATTAGAGCTTGATTTAGGGTACCGTTGAAAGACATTGATTGATTGTTAGGTATATTGCAGGGGTAACACCATTCGTACTCATGTACCATGTTGTTTTGATTTGGAACCAAGGCCCTTGATACTAAAGATGTGTTTGGATCATATGGTTGGAAGGCTTAGAAGCTTGAGGTTGTCCTTGGTTTTGGTTTTGATTTGGAGTCCGAGTTGGTGGTCTATTCTGCTGATATGGGGGCCTAGCTTGATATTGAGCTTAAGGCTGATACGGTCTAGAACTCTAAGCTTGTTGTCTCTTGATAGTCACTAGCTCATTTCCTAGGTTCGTAGTTGTTTCATAACCTCTTGTAATTCTTTTGAAGTGCTTGAAGAAGTAGAAGCCTCACTATTGATTTGATTTCTAGGGAGTGGAATGGGATTCAACTTTAGTGTTTGACTAGTTATAGGAGCTCCCATGTCTGGATAGAGAGGCATTGGTGGCCTTGGTGCTAGCTTACCAGCTTGAATCAAGTAGTTTTCAGCTCTAATAGCAATGTTATAGGCTCCTGGTAGTTTTTTCCTCTTGTTGGTACCCTAATTTACTCTTCTTCACAAACCAAACAACATCATGTATTTAATAGGACACTTAAAAGTAGTTAAATGATTATGTATGTCATTTCAGAGTGAAGAAGCAATTTATCTAAGTTTTTAGCACTCAAGCCTTTAAGAAGTGGGTAGCACCTTAAAAGGATGTGATCTTATCCTAACTATTTTAGGTTGTGCCTTTCAACCAAGGTAAGAGAACCTAATTTGTAACCTTCAATTATTGAAGGAGAAATAAATACCTTTCTTTCACACAAATTTTATAAAAAACCCCTAGGAAAATATGATCAACACACCAAATCTAACACTCACAAGTTGTCACTTCAAGATTATGGAGATATTTTCAACACAAGGCTAAGGTCACTGAGGACATTTGGAATCCGGATCTACGCTACATACTTTAGCAAATGGATTTTGTTCTTTTGTGGATATCTGAGTAAACCAAGGGTAGTTCGGGGTAGGATTGGTTATTTGAATAATTTTCTAGTGGGAGATCAACAAGATAGTTTGGACTTTGTGAGATCCTTGAGAAACTTCATAAAAATGGAGAACTTAATAATAGAAAGCATCAAAGATAGTTAAAAAATTCCCTCAACTAGAAGGTGTGCATCAATGGAGGCCCGAACATGCACTTTTTCACATAATTTTTGAGATTCTAGCATGAATGCTTGAGCTAGAAGACCCGATAAAACATAAAAATCTAAGATTAGTCATGCATGAGGTACACCTAGAGGCTTACAAACAATCTGTAAACAGATGGAAGAAAGTTATTTTAAATTTTTTATTTCATTCCCAGATGAAAGCTCTTTTGAAAAATGAAATTGTAGATGCCACTAAACTATCACAAGGATTGAGATCTATGTGATTCAAATAGATTTTGATACAAGATTGCAATAGGAACAAGAAAAAATACTTGGAGACATTCTGAAAGTGAAATAAACACAAAATTTTCCATAGATTTTACACGAATTAACGCAAATTTTATCAAAATTTCATCAGTAGGGGATAGTTATTTAAACAATCTCAGAGCTTGTTGATGGCTATACACTCATAACCAACTCAACTTGAATGAAAATATAACACAAAATAAGTTAACTTTGGCTCTCTCAAAAGATGAGCTTTTCTCAAAATTTTCTCATGAAAATGAAATCTTGACCTTTGCAAGAGTAATCTCATTACATTTATAATACACCCCTTACATCTAGTTTTCCACCCCACAAGAGGAATATTCGAATAACCTTTGTTGCACATATAAGATCATGATTTGTAGAAGGTCACATTCAATAGACTCACAAAAAGCTTGCCAGGTGTTTCTAAAAAGGTGAATCATTGCAAATATTTGCATCATTTCTCTAACTGGAGGCATATTCTTCATCCTTGGTGCCTGCAACACCTTTTTCCCTCAAAAAAGAGGAATATTCGAGGGACCTTTGCTTGCTACCAATTTGTTTCAGATAGACATTTAACAAATTCAGATCCAAAATATGTCAGGTGGCCCTCGACTACTGACTAGGATGCCATGCCACAACTTCTCGGGAGTCCCTTTAATCATTCTAATTATATCATGTGAGAAATCCCCTTTTTAATCATTTCTCGGAGCCTCTGCATAGCTGGTCTTGATAGGTCATCCATTTTTGCTCTCGTGGCAATGCCTTTTTCACCTTTCACACCTGTACCTTCATCATTTCATCCCTTTTCCTTTTCCTCTGAAATTTTATTCTGCAACTTCTGGATCTGGCATATTGCATTTCTGCACGAGCCCAAGTAAAAAATCCACTTCAAGAGTACTTCAAATCTATAAATTGAGCTCCCAAATTGATTCAATTAAACTTTGAAAACCCAAATGACACAAATTTGCCAAAAATTTGATGAATAATGATGCAAAAATGCATCTCCAAACATCCTGGAGCTTTAATTGTGGCAAAATCAAATGAAATGCACAACTACCATTGATTTTGTTTTAATCTAAGCCCTCGCATAGAAAAATGTGATTGGAAATGGGTCTGTAGGCACGTTTTAACATTTTATAATTTTTTTTGGAAAAAAGTAAAATGTTAACATTTTTTTCCATCCCTCCACCCTATGAAAACGGGCTTGACACATGTCCCAATGTGAGTCCCAAGCGGACTGCGCTTCAACATAAAATTTTATACCTATTTTATAAAAGGAAAAAGTTCCATATTTTCCCTGGGCCCGCACCTCCACTTCCCCGCCTACTACATGTCTCAATGGTGCACTTTGAGATGGTCCCGAAAAATAGAGACCCCAAAAAAGCATGGGCCCAACATGTTTCTTTGTCTGGCAAAGTCTCCAAGTGTCCTCCTAGTGCTTCTTCAAAATAAAACTCAAGGGTTGGTCCCCAAACATGTGCGGTCCCTCCACGTGTCCCAGGCCCCTTTAGGAAGTTGTGTGAAAATTCTAAGTACAGGAAATCCCAATGGAAACCTCCACATGGACATGTTTTCTATTGAAGTGAGCCTTAGAATTTTTAAAGTGCCCTACATAGCCGCATCCAACCAGAAAGGGCCACTTTTCAACTGATGCCAAGAAGTAATTTTGATCGGGAAATTACACCTACCAAACCGTAAAATGCGGGACAACCATCATTTGAGCTCGGGGAGATAGAAAACATAACAAAGGCCTTAATCGAAGAATTTTAATGAAAATGGGGTGAGAAAATTTGAGCACCAACAAAGGCTCCGACTCGGGGATGGGCACTCCTTGTGAGTGCCAAGAAAAAAATATAGTATACCAAGTGCCAAGAGAAGCAGACCGAGTACCAAAAACATACCATTGGGCAACAAATTAAAAGAATAACCCTATAGAGAAGAACAACCATAACCATCCTCCATAAAATGAACCGAGAAACTAGCAAAACCAGGTCACCAAGGACTAGAACGAACAAAACACAAAAGCAGATGAGAACAAAGAACTATACACTATATAATGGAGAGCATCCTGATTCAAAGAAAATAATCAAGGAAAAACTTCAAGTGCCTGCCATTCTGGATATGACCATGCTAAGAAGTTATGATATGTTTTTAACAATTGGTCATATGATTGCCTCTCTTTTCCATCCAAGTCGCTATCTGACCACATTTCTTTAGGCTTATCCTTTGTGTCTGGGTCAAGTTTTTTAACATCTTTCGGGGCTGCATCAAACATCAAAGTCTTAGGAAAATCATCCTGCTCATGATACCTGCATTGACCAATTTCATATTCCTTGAAAGAAACATAGCTCATAGAGTTATCAATATCAATATCTGCATGCAATACTTCATAAGAAGCATTGTTGGGGTCCTCAATAAGATATAACATTTTATTTTCACCAGGTAACTTGACAAGGCTGCCCTCAATCAAGATGGTGGCATAGGACATATCCATTTGAACACTCCCACCAACATTTGCAGCCCATTTTATGGACAACAACATACCCCATTTGGCAGGGAAATCCACAATAACAACATCAAGTTTTAGGTTCTTACCCGGATAAGATGCAAGTTGAGCCACAAAACCTTTCACACATCCAAAAATGGGTACCTCTCTAGAGTCCATGGTAGCGCATCTTCCATATGTTGCTATCGATTTGATGTCTATCTCATTCATGACTCAAGAGGCATGACATTGCATGATGCTCCAAAATCAAACATACAGTTGTGTAAGAACTTATACTTAATAATCAAAGTAGTATAAAATGGATCCACCTTCAGCTGAGACTCATTAAAGGATGTTCCCAAATATACTTTAGGTGGCTCACCTAGCTCTTCCAGTACTTGGGGTTTTTTCAATTCTGCAATGGTAGGAGGAATCTCAACATTTCTACCTTGGGTGACCTTTTCTTCTCTAAACCCCAAATATTTGAATGCTCTATTCCTATGCTCAGGGATTCTAAGAAATTCAACAATAGGAACAGAAATCTTGATCTGACTCAAGATTTGGGCAATGTCATATGGAACATTCTTTGGCAAGGCAGCATTGGAAAGGAGATTAGCAAACTCATCAGATGGCATGGGATTCTTGACAGTTTAGGCATGAGGAGAAGTATGAATCTTGTTTGGGATAGTGATGCCTTTGGAAGGTGTATCTTTCTTAGGATCCTCTTTAGGAATACTAATAAGAACTAGAATTTTTGTTTTGGCTTGAGGCCCTTCCCTTTGGAAACCTTACTCCTAGTATTCTATTATTTTTCATGGCCAACCATAACATTAATAAATAACTTCCTATCCTCCTCAGAAGGGATTCCTCCATCATATTTTTCAATCATTAAATATCTTAGGTACTCAAAATAATTATTAGGAAGTTCAAATTCTTATACCATATCTATCTCAGAAGTAAGAGTGGGAGGAAGAGGTAATACCCGAGGAATGCAATCCCAAAATATTTAGTAGTTCTGGAACTCATCAGCTTAGTTGAGGTTTCTCCCTATTGTGAACTCGTAATGGAATCCACCATGCATGCATCATCATCAGTACCATCATCATTATCAGCTTATTTCTCTTTCTGATTTACTTCACATGGAGGATGGGGTAGAAAGCATCTATCACACCAATCAATCTCATTGGCGACATCCACAGTAGTAACCCAGGTAGTCAGAGGATCAGAGACCATTCTACTTTCACGTGCTTAGGGATGTCTATTTGGAGATCCCATGGGTCTTTTACCACTGTCATCTCGACCTCTCGATCACAACTAAGATGATTGCAAAATCTCTCATGATTTTTGCCTTTTCTTGGCTTGTGGACTCTACCCAATTCCTTTCTCTTCTGGGCTAATTTCTAGGAGATTTCTTTATTAACCCCTGCCAGAGTTTTAATAACCTCCCCAAGATCCACACTCTTGCTTGCTTGAGGTTTTTCTAGGTTTATCAGTTTAACACCTTCCCTCTTAGGAGGTTTTCTAATGGCCTTGATGTTGTTCTCAATTTGTAGAGCCATAGTAAAGGCCTGCCTCAAAGTGTCAGGGTTTTTATCCCTCAAATAGTATGTAGCCTTCTTGTCAAATGCATCAACATACTTTATAAGACAAGATTCATCACATGGCCTCAAATTCATAGGTAGTATTCTCAATGTCTTATTGAATCTCATATTAAAGTCATGCACTAACTCATTAGGATTATTTTTAATATTCTCAAATTCTGACAAAAGAAACCTAGGGTTTTTTTTTCACCATACTGCAATCTAAATGCATTCTTCATTTCAGTCCAAGAATCAATAGAGTTATCAGGTAGAGATTTATAACAGTCCCTTGGATCCTCTTCTAATGTATGAATAAACAATTTAATGTATACATCTTTAAAGTCTATTTTGAAATCCTCCATCATATTGACAAATATTTTCAAGTGCTGATCACTAGTTATTGCATTATTTCCTAGAAACTTAGGCAATCTGTTTCTCACATCTTGTGGCATAGCATTTGGATAGCCATCCATACCTCTAAAACTGATGGGACCAAAATTATTAATGAAAAATGGAGGTTTGGGTGGAGGCTAAGCCATATTATTCTGAGGAGGTGATCTTACAAGAGAAATAAAGTGATGAGGAGTAAGGGGTTTGTGTGGTACAGGGATACATTTTTTAGAATGACTATCCCCTAATGGCTTTGTCTCTTTGAAAAATTTATTAGATTTTGAAAACATGAGGGTAGATCAAGAAGCAAATGTTTCAAATATAGATGATGGACCCTCTCCAGATGGAGAATTTGGATTTACAGAGATGCTACCTGATTCAGAAGTAGTTGAGGAAGTATTGCAATCTTCAACCATGTGCCAATCAATTTCACCAATGGAGATCTCTTTTCTTGATGTTTGATCTCCCACAACCTTCCAAATTTTCCTCCTTCTAAATTAGACTTTTCAAACTCTAGAAACAACCTTCTACTAGGGTCCACAGTGAAGAAATATCTTCTTCCTTCCATCTTTGCAAAGATTAGTAACAAATTCACAATTGACAGAGGTTAAGACACTGGAATTTATCAAAATCAAAACAACCCAGAGTCACCACTAAGTATTTTCACCCTAGTTGTGCAAATGCACTAAAATAATCTATCAAATGTTTGTCAGCACTAAAAATCATGCAAATATTTACAAATAAGACCCTCCTTGGTAAAATTTATCAATGGTAGGAAAACTTAGATACAATAACTACTAAAAAAATTGGATAAACAACATGCAAAACTTATAACTTTGTTTAATTCTTATAGATCTAATCAGAGAATGATGTTTACAAAATGTATTTGCACATAGAACTACAAGAAACATTACCAGTGTTTGAAAACTTTAAATTCTTCAAAGAAGTCCCTGATAATAGTGCCATTAGTGTTGGTACCTGGATTTACTCTTCTTCACAAATCGAGTGGCATCATGGATTTAATAGGACACTTAAAAGAAGATAATTGATTATGTATGTCATTTTGTAGAGTGGGAAGCAATTTATCTAGCTTTTAGCACTCATGCCTTGAAGAAGTTGGTAGCAACTTAAAAGGATGTGATCTTATCCTAAATATTTTAGGTTGTACCTTTTAACCAAGGTACGAGAACCTATTTTGTAACCTCTAATTATTGAAGGAGATGCAGATACATTTCTTTTGCACAAATTTTATAAATAAAATACTCAAAAATATGATCAACACACCAAATATGACTCTCACGAGTTGTCACTTCCAGATTATGGAGATATTTTCAGCACAAGGCTAAGGTTACTGAAGAAATTTGGAATCTTGATCTGTTATGCATACTTTAGCAAATGAATTTTGTTCTTTTGTGGATATAAAGAGCAAAACAAGGGTAGTTCAGGTAGGATTGGTTATTTAAATAATTTTTGGTGGGAGATCAACAAGATGGATTGGACTTTTCTAGATCCTTGAGAAACTTCACATCAAATGGAGAACTCAATAATAGATAGCTTCAAATATAGTTAAAAAAATTCCCTCAACTAGAAGGTGTGCATCAATGGAGCCCCAGGACATGCACTTTTTCACACAATCATCGAGATTCTAGAATGAAGGCTCGATTTAGAAGACCTAATAAAACATGAAAATCTAAGATCAATCATGCCCGAGGTACACCTGAGAGGCTTACAAAAATCTTTGTCAATAGATGAAAGAGTAGTGATTTTAAATCATTTATTTCATTCCCAAATGAAAGCTCTACTAAAAAATTAAATTGTAGATGCCACTAAACTATCACAAGGATTGAGATCTATGTGATTCAAAGATATTTTGATACAAGATTACAATAGGAATAAGAAAAATTACCTACGAAATTATGAAAGTGAAATAAACACAAAATTTTCCATAGATTTAACATGAATGAACTCAAATCTTATCATATTTCATTAGTAGGGGAGAGTTATTTAAACAATCTCAGAGCTTGTTGATGGCTATACACTCATAACCAACTCAACATGAATGAAAATATAACACAAAGGAAGTTAACCTGGTTTCTCATAAAGTTTTCTCATAAGATGAGGTTTTCTCAAAATTTTCACATGAAAATGAACTCGACCTTTCGCAAGAGTAATTTCATTGCATTTATAATACACCCTTTACATCCATTTCCCCCAAAAGAAGAATATTTGAAGAACCTTTATTGCACATATCAGATTAGGATTTACTGAAGGTGACATTCAACAGACTCACACAAAAAAATTTAGGTGTTTCCAATAACGTGAATCATTGCAAATATTTAGATCATTTCTCTAACCGGAGGCATATTCTTCATCCTTGGTTCCTACAGCACATTTTTCCCTCAAAAAAGAGGAATATTCGAGGGACCTTTTCTTGCTACCAATTTGTTTCAGACATAAATTTAACAAATTCAGATCTGAAATATGCAAGGTGGCCCTCGACTCACTCGACTACAATGCCATGCCACAACTTCTTGGGAGTACCTTTAATCATTCGATTTTGTTATGCAAGAAATCCTTTTTTAATCATTTCTTGGAGCCTCCACATAGCATTTGGTCTTGAAAGGTCATTTTTTTTCTCTTGGCAATGGATTTTTCACCTTTCGTGCTTGTACCTTCATCATTTCATCCCTTTTCCTTCCTTTTCCTCTGAAATTTTATTCGCAACTTCTGGATTTGGCATATTGTGTTTCTACACGAGCCCGAGCAAAAGATCCACTTCAAGAGTGCTTCAGATCTAAAAATTGAGCTCCCAAATTGATTCAACTAAACTTTGTAGACCCAAATGACACAAATTTTCCAAAAAATTGATGAAGAATGATGCTAAAATGCATCTCCAAAAATCTTGGATCTTAATGGTTGTAAAATCAAATGAAATGCATACTCTATTGATCCTGCATTTCAAATTTTAATCAGAGCCCTCCACATGGTAAAATGAGATTGGAAATGGAGTGCAGGGGAACCTTTTGACATTTTATAAATTTTTTTGGATAAAAGTAAAATGTTCACATTTTCTCTACCCTCCACCCTTTGAAAAATGCACTTGACACATGTCCCAATGTGGGTCCCAATGGACCTACACTTCAACTTACAAATTTTATTCCTATTTTCAAAAAAGAAAAAGTTCCATATTTTCCTCATGGGCCTGCACCTCCATTGCACTACCTACTATGTGTCTTAATGGCACACTTTGAGATGGTCACTGAAAGTAGAGACCCCAAATAAGCACGGCCCTACACATGTCTTAGTCAAAAAGTATCCAAGTGTCCTCTTGGTGCTTCTTCCAAATAATTTAAATCAAGGGCGAGTCCCCATACATGGGTGGTCCCTTCACAGTGCCCTAGACCCCTTTAGGAAGTTACGTGGAATGTATAAGTACAAGAAATCCCGATGGAAGCCTCCACGTGGACACGTTTTGTGTTAGAGTGAGCCTTAAAATTTTAAAGTGCCCAATAGAGCTGCATTAAACTAGAAAGGGCCACTTTTCAGCGATGCCAAGAAGTAATTTCACTAGGAAATTACACCCGTCAAACCATAAAATGTAGGACAACTACCATTTAAGCTTGGGGAGATAGAAAACAAAATAGAGGCCACAATCTAAAGAATTTTAATGACAAATGGGGCAAGAAAATTTGAATACCAACACCTCCCTTTGATTGGATCATCATGGATATATATGAATTTATAGCCTTCAAGAAATAGAGGAATGCTCCTTCAACTATTAATCTAATAGTTATCGAAATCCTATCTCATGTCCATTGGAAGAGGAAATTAAAATGTATCATTTTCTCATTAAGAGCCCTCTTGATTGTTGTCAATTGTTCCAATAAGGAAAATTATCTCCCTTTTCCAAAAATTAATTATGGAGGCTTGTGCATAAATGATCCCAATTCTAGATAGACCCTATTGTTAGGATCCTAAACAATTACAAATCTTTACCCTTAAAATATGAAGCTAACAACTTGACCGCAATATCCATTTCATTGATTTCATAAATTGCACAGACATTTGCAATGTCCTAGATGTGGTCAATCAAAGATTTCTGGTTCTCTCTAGTGAAATACAAGATGTTCTTCAATACTGCAATTAGAACTAGATTTTGAGCATTTATGGAAAGTGGGCTACTACCCATGAAGTTGACATACATATTGGGTTGTAGATGTGCCATCCTCACTTTGGTCAAACATCTCTTGTTGATTGATGAAAATTTCTACCAAGTGGAGGTGTAGACAAGGTCCTATTAGGCGAGAGATGGTGATCTTTGTGGTCTTCTTCCTCTCCTTCCTCTTCCTAGTGACAATTGCAAGTAGAGAAATAGTCCCTCTTCTCTTGTATCATACTTAGTTTGGATTTTGTCTTGTTCTTGGGAAACTGTCTTACTTTACTTATTGAATCCTATCAATTCGAGTCACTAGATGTGTTGGGAAATGAGCCAAAAATGGTTGGATTTTTCCAAGTTACACATGAAACTAGACAAAATTAAAATTTAAACCTTCAAGATTGTAGAGGTCAAAATTTGATTTGGGATGAGAGTCCCGAAAACCTAAAAATGCAAGACTTCCAAATGTCGAAACAAGAAACATGGAAATTTGGAGAAGTCTAAAATTCCAAAATCCCAAAACCTGAAGTTCAGAAAACCCAAAACCCAAAATCCTGAAATCCCGAAACGTGAAATTTGAAAAACTCCAAAATTTCAAAAATCAAAATTTCAAAAAAATAAAAATACCATTTTTAAGATTATCCCCTCATCTATTGACTGGAGAAATTTGGACTTGTGTTGAGAAAGTTAAGCCCTTGAAAATCAGTTTCAGAGTTTAGCCTAAGAGGTGAAATGTCTAAAATTGGAGAACCTACAATTTCTAAGTCTGAAAATGATGAAAATTCATTAAAATCTTATGGAATGACCTCTTAGTCCCACTAGGGATGCCAAAACTATTGATGTGTAATCACAACACCCCTGAATGTCTGCAACTCGATCGTTTGAAACTCTCGGTGTGATTTCATAACATGAAGCTTTTCCTAAAGTGTGTGACTTTGCAATCAGGAAAGCTCTCCGGATGAAGGCCAGTTCATATTCCTCTTTTAGGTGCACACATACAATTTGTAGATTATCTACTCTAAAATATAATCTAACTTGCCAAGGAGACATGGTTAAGAAGATGCAAGGAATTATACCTAAACTTAACAAGGTGATGCACCAAAGGAATGTTGAACACTTGCTTTGTTGTTAAACAAAATCCAGTAAAATGTTATACAACCACCATGCATAGATAACCAATACTATAATGAGAGATCAAATGAAGGTAATGAACATAAGAGAGGGTTGAAATCATCCACTGACTTATTTTATTGCTCTATAATTTTGATATCATCTATTACAATGGCGAAGAGGCACAAACTTGGATTACAATTTTGATGGAAGGTTTGAACTCCACAAAAAACTTACATATAAAGAAGAAGGAAGCTACAAATCAAAAAATGTCCAACCTTTAGAAAAATACCCCTCTTTACAATATATAGGAAGAAAGAGAGAAGGAGATGAGAATAATTTGAATTCTTTCTTCAACCACCCCAAAAGAGCAATGAATTCACCTACAACAATGATGGGTTCTACTACAAAACCCATGCCTCCATGTGTTTTTCCTTGATGGGTAAGAAAGGAAGCCTATACCTTCATTATGGTGGTAGGTGAGAAACACGGGACATCTAAAACAAAGGAAAACTATATTTTTAATTTTTAAGAACTTAGTCCCACTAATTGAACATATCCAATTTATTTGTGTAAAAACGCTGAGAGATTTCCAAATATTCATTTCTTGTGAAAATGAAAGCTCTAAGTAAAATTTATTTATGGCCATATGAATGTCAAGGTGTCATTCGCAACAATGGCGTAGACTAACGAGATCTGAAAGTTTGAAACCCAAAAGCCCGAAAGTCCTAAATTTTGGACTTTAAGAATTTGGGATTTTGGACATTGAGGAATGATTTACATGTTTTGGGACTTGATACTTCGAAAATATGAATTCTGAAATCCCAAAACTCTGAAGTCTGAAATTTTGAACTTGGACCTTTAGGATTTCATGATTTTTTCTCCCTCCTTTTCTGGCATGATTCACAAAATTCTGTTATATATATCTACCACCTAGGTAAATAAAACCCAACACAAAGGAAATATGTCGAGAGAGGTCTAAAAACCCGACACAAAGGAAATATGTCGGAGAGGTCCAAAAACCCATGACACAAAGGAAATATGTCGGAGAGGTCCAAAAAACTGACACAAAGGAAATATGTCGAGAGAGGTTCAAAAACCTGACACAAAGGAAAATATGTCGGAGAGGTCCAAAAACTCGACACAAAGGAAATATGTTGGAGAGGTCAAAAACCCAACACAAAGGATTTCGGGTTTCGGGTTTGGAAACATGAGACATGAAGCATGAAAATCGCAAGGCATGTCCCGATGCTTGGGAGTTCAAACCTGAAACACTACCTAGGAAAATCAGGTTTTGGAGTCGGAAAGCATGGGGTGAAAACATGTTGAGGCACCCTCCAAACCCAATGCAAATGCAAAGGAGAACCCCGAACTGACTGGAAATAGACCTTGACTTGGGGAATATTCAAATGGCCATAAATTTTCACAGGGAGCTCAGATTCACGCAAGGTTGGAATTTTCGGAAATCTTACAAGGTCCTCTATCCAACTATGACTGGATATATTTAATTGGGTGAGAAAAATTTCTTCAAAAATGTAAAATACAGTTCGCCATTTTTTGGGTTTGTTAGGGTTCTCACCTACCGCCATAATGAGATGAATTAAATACAACCTGGAGGTGGTTGGGGTAGATTTGGATTTCCTCTCTCTTCCCTCTCTCATTCTTCCTATAAATTGTAAGGAGGGGATTCTTTCTAAATGTTTGACATTCTTGTTTTCCCCTCCTTTCTTCTCTTTGGTAGGAAAATTTGTGGAGTTCAAACCTCCCATCTAAAACTATAATGCAACTTTTCCTCTTGGAATTTTGTAGTGTCTTTGTATCAATCTTTGGAGAAAATAATGCATTCTATGGATTATTCTCAACCCTCTTTGTATTTTTTGCATACTACTAATCTTTCACTAAAATTTGGTTATATGTGCATGATCTTGCATTACATTTTTATGGTTTGTGTTTATTGGTAGGAAAGGTGTTCTTCATTCCTTGGTGCATCACCTTTGTTAGTTTAGGTTTGTTTTTATACATATTCTTACCCTTTCTCCTTGGAAAGTTAGATTATATTTTTGAGTAAACCCTCTGCATTTTTATGCGTGCATCTAAATAGAGGAATAGTAAGCGGCCTTCATTCGGAGAGATTTTCTGATTCGCAAGGTACCACACTTGGGAAAAGCTCCATGTTATACAATCACACCGAGAGTCTCAACCTATCGAGTTGTAGACGTTTGAGGGTGTTATGATTTCCATCAACAATTCCTAAAACCTCGAAAGTATCAAAAGATTGGACTCTTGGAATTTGGGATTTTAGACATTTCAATCCATTTTTGGAACACTTCTCGAGGTCTCCAAAAGCCTAAAATGTTGAACATTTAAATTTTGTACTTTCAGACTTTGGGATTTTAGATTTTGTGGCTGATTTTCCAACTTTGTGCCTAAGATTTCTAAAACCTACGAAATCCAAAAGTCCAAAACTTCAGATCTTGGGATTTTAGGTTTGGACATTTCCTAACCATTTTTGCCATACTTTTCTCCGAAGTGCCAAAGACACAAAAACTAAAAACTTAGAGCCTTTCTCCATTTTTCTTCTAGTTGAGCTCTGATCTCCTTCATCATTCTCTTAGCCACCTTTTACTGATCTTACATTTCATTGACGATCCCATCCACAAGTTGATTTTTTAAATCGGGTATGAGCTCGCATGACTAAACCACCCTCTCCATTTTCTCGGTGCAAGGTTGTGTTTGATCAATTTTGGTTGAGGGGAAAAATTGGATAACATGTATTATGTAATTATTTTATCACCTTGTGGTTTAACTAAGTTTCAAAATTCAAATATGGAAGTCATATATACACACTACTTACTTACTATTGTTAGGCATTAGATAAATTTGGCTATTGCTTATTATCTCCTACATGGGAAAAGAGAAAAATCAATGACTACATTATTCAGTAATAACATGGGATATTTTTGAATTCCATCTCACACATTCATCTTGTGGATAATTTTTTATATATGACTATGTTTGTATGAATAGCACAAGGGAAACCTAGCTTCAAGAGGACATAGTACAATCACACATGTATTATAATTGCATAGAGTCTAAAATGTAGTACAACTCTTTGTGATAATAACATTGGAGTGACCGCCAAGGTTACTCTAACTTAAGAATATGCATTAGTTACGTCATCTACTTTTTCTTGAGCCTTTTTTAGGTAGGTCGAATTTTTTTATAGGTTCAGTGTGAAAAAATGCTATAGAAAAGCTAGTATGATAAAAAGATAATGGAAGAAGACAACATTAGACCTTGAAAAGATCATAAGAAAAGTTATTGTAAGGACAATAACACCCCATTTATCCAATAGTTAACGGGAATTACTATCCTCATATAGAATTTCCTTTCTAAATAGGTTTTGATCCCAATTCCTCAAGCATAGAATACCCAATTTAGATTCAACCTTGTCATCTTGTTTCCTAACCCAAAATCAGCCTAGATATTTAGATACAAGATAATTCATTAATATCTCAATATTTCTTACACTAGCTTATTTCTTTCATGATAGATCTTTTCTACGATAATTCTATTCATTTGATCTTAGTCCTCTAATAAATATGTAAATTTAATTAAATCACATGGTACCGATTGACCGAAAATTTACACTTCTTACACAAAAATGATTGAAATCTATAAAAAAATCTTGGCGTGATGAATTACTAATATGGCTCATTAAATAAAATCATCTATTCTTAGTCATGAAAATAATCCTTCACATTCTTGGGATCTATCATAACAAATGTGTCATCTAATCTACTTCGATTAAAAATCTAAATCAACTCATTGAAATACCCATAAAATGATACGAGCATGTCTTATTCCTCCACTACTATTACTACCATGATGATTAAACTAAGTCATAATAAACACTTATTGAAAAAATATGTATTTTGGTTAATGGAAGTGTCTTGAACCATTTTTAGTGAATCTAGTAGTTTCTAGAGGTTATATAATTGATCCTTAAATACTTGGATATAAAATTGGGTCTCGGGATTATTGTAAAATATAGTAAATTATATTATTATAGCTTAATTATAAGTAATTTAATAAACATTATATAAAATTAGTAATTATATTTGTAATGTATTAATTAATGTTAGTATTTATACTCATATTGAATTTAGATTATGGTCTTATTAGAATACATGCCAATATATAACATGAATTAAAAAAGAAAATTTACAAACCTCAAAGAGTTAAAAATCATGTGGAATAACAACCCGTAAAGATGGTGTGAACAAATTACATTTGTTAAATTGGCCAACTAGTTTTATAGTGTAATTTTTTTCATTTCTTTAAACTAAGCAAGAAAAATTAAATAAAAAATAGGAGGTGTATACGGATGAGGGAGGGAGAGGTGAATATATAGAGATAAGGGGAATTTGGAGACAAATATAATGATAAAGTGGGAGTGAGAGAGAGGTATGATAGGGAGAGGGGAGGGGGAAAATGAGAAATATGGATGGAGAGAGAGGTAGTAAGGGAGATGGGAGGAAAGAGGTAGAGAGAATGGGAGGAGTGAAAGAGAGGGAGGGACAAGAGCGAGGGTTGGGAGAGCGAGTGATGGGGTTGGAGGGAATGAACAATGGAGGGAAGGAGGGAGATGTGGATGGAGTAAGAGAGGTACGAGTGGGAGGAGAGAGAGAGAGGGAGGGAGGGAGATAGTGGGAGAGATATAGAAAAAGAGAGATGGAATTATGGAGGGATAGAGGGGGAGGTAGTGGTAAAAGAGGAGAGTTAGAGAGAGATGGAGAATGAGGAAGACAAAGGGAGAGAGAAAGAAAGATGGAGATAGATGGAGATGGAGATAGATTTAGAGGGTGGAGATAAGGGGGGAGGAGGAAAGAGAGTAATGGAGGGGGGAGAGAGGGGAATCGGGGGTGAGAGGTAGAGAGATATAAATTCCATTTTCCTCCACTCTAAGTCATGAAAACTTCTATAAAATAATTTTTCAACTTCCACTTGATTTGATCTATTGATTGGTACTATCTTTTATTTGATTTTCTCTCAAGTGTGTAAGGTATGAGAAATATATTTCACGTGGATCACATGAATATATACTTCACTAATGTACTATATAACACATATATGTGCACTATGAATGCTTATTTTCTCGATGAAGGTGCCTAATGTGTTTGTTGCACATGTCACAACCACATCAACATTCCATATATAAAAAAAATGAGTATGAAATTATGCTAATTTTTTTAATCCTAGAGGTATTGTATTGTTTTCATTCCTATCTCCTTTGAAAATAATGTTAGCACCCAAGATGGGCTACTCACCTTACTAGAATTTTGGGTTCATGTACATTCAACCTTGCACGTAGCATACATTAAGATCATACCTTATCAATTCATATTTTTATTTCTTCTTCAAATATCATTCCCACTACTCACACATGCATGGTACTCTATCACATCATTTCCATCTTCAATCCACACTATATTAGTAAGTGTTCTATGTCTGTAAAACCTCTAAGTTAAAACGCTTAATGAACATGGGGAACATATTTGTATGGTTACTCTCTTATGACATTCACCTTGATTACATAGGGAAATATTTAATGATCCTCAAATTTCTTGTGTTATCCACGTAATCCTCATACTTAGTCTGTGTTATACATCATATAAGTTGTGCTTGACTAAACTTCGGCAAAAATGAATGGAAAAATAATAAAATCTAGTAACTTTTCTCTATTAATGCTTGTACCATGCCATTACAAATATACCTTTCATATTTTACAAAAATTAAAAATATGGATAAATAAAATAACAAAAGAAATTTTTTTGTTTTGGGTTAGATCTTAGATATTTTTTTTCGGTAAGCATGGTATGGATTCATATTCTATCATTAAAATTTCCAAAAGTAGCTTTGAATTAAGTGCATGTAGCTTGCATGGTCCACTATATAAAGTTTTATGAATGATGTTTGCTTTGAACATTTTACTCTGTGCCATTCCTATGTGTTTAGAATAACATGATTAAAAGTGGAGGATGTACACTCTTCTCAATAATTTATTCTTGTTATGCTCATCTTTCCAAACCTTTTATCTTATCTTACGATTGTCTTGGTTCCAACATACAAGTGACATATTGTCATAAAGTTCATTTAGTATTTTAATCCTTAAGTTTATAGATTCTCGGTTATGGAAGTTCACTATAGGAACTATATGAATTGCGGGTACTAAAAATTCTATAGGTATTACTTCCTCTTTCCTAATTACTATTTTAAATTACATAATATTAGTGAGTAGGTTGTGTGTCTTTTTGATACAGTAACTTATAGTAGAGACACATTGATCCCAACCATTGTGTCCTACATTATAAATATTCGTCAAAATATTTCCCATGATTATTTTGAATACCTCAAAATATATTTTTTCAAAGATTATATAGATTATTCTTATTTTTATTGTCATGAATTTAACCAAAATGGTGTGCATGGTATATGTGACGAAGTGGCTTCCTCAGTCATTGGTTAAGCTTAGAGGAAACTATACATGTTGATGATGTCATCCTTTAATACCCTTGTATTTGACACAATAGGAAAATAAGTTTTGGGTGTTTTCTCTATCTGCGTAGTGAAATAATAAATGTCGAAAATGATATATGTCTCTTTGATCATGCACATAGTAGGAGTTATGTGTCACACAAAGTAAATTGAGCCAATATTTTAATAGAATCTACTGCACACAATGATAGTAGGTTCATCTCAAATATTCTATTAGCCATTCCTATCCCTCTATGTATATCACACTTTGTGTCATATTTCTTTTAATCCTTGAATACAATGGATACCACATTTTGGAGAATTAAATCTTGTCTATGGTAGCTTTCTAGTATAGTTTCCTACTTTTTAACTTTCATGAACTTCATGTAACTATTATACATGATAATATGCTAGAACATAATGGCGTACAACCTCATATCATCCAAACATATACAATTTTCTTTAATGAGATGATATTACGCACACCATGACTCATTTATTCTCTTTTGTAGTCCATCTAGAATTAGTTATATTCATGATGCAAGGAAGATGCAATGTCCTCTAATTCCTCGAGTACCATTTAAATTTTCTATAGTCTAGAGATATAGCATTTAATCTTAAATATTATGTGCAAGATCTCCAAAATTGATTCTTGATAGATGATATGTTTAATAATTTAGCCTTCCTAGCTATACCATATAAGAAAACTTAATCTCTTGGAATGGGATGATTCATCGACGATGAGTTCATATCCATGTAATATATGCTTATTAAAAACATACTCAAATGCCTAATGATATGTGAAAAAGATAAATTGGATGACCAACATGTATTGTTCAACATTTTGGACCACATAGATTGTGGCTAAAGTATTTTCATTAATGATTGTATGGTTTCTCTAAGCAAAAGATAGATTATTTATTGCAAAGTTAGTAGGATGAGATACCCAAAACTATCCTAGTAAGATGTGTGTGCTTTCCAATGTATCCTTAAAATTATCAAATCAAAATTAATATTACATGATTCATAAATAAGATCCTTTGTTCTTAACCAGTTCTTCCATGGCATGTGTTATCTTCACATAGTACTTATTGAATTATTACTAATCATCACAAAAGTCCCAAAAATATCTACATATGGAATTGTGTAGAATGTTCTTCTCGAGGAAATAATTTCTAAAATATTGGATGGATTTATGATCATCCCTTCCTTATAAATCACATTTCCCACAAGGACCTTGAATGGTGTTATGAATATGCACTTCTTAATATTTAAGGATTTTTATGTTTCCTATATGTCTCAAAAATGAGCCTCATGTTTGTAGCGTGGTCTCTCACTAAACCATGGATGGTCTAATCATAAAGTTACACCTATAGCAACTTGTGAATAAATATTTTAATGGTTCAATCAATATGCACAAGAAAATTTTAGGTGCATTCTTTAAACAAAATGGTATTAAACTATACGTAAATGAGTCCCATTATCTTCCTCATGTTTTTTATTCCTTATACTATTATGTAATATGGAATTGGTGGTATCAAAAAATATATTTATGAAATTATGGATCTTGTATTCTACCATGCCTTTAAGGATTTATTTAGTAAGGGGAATGATGACCTAACCCTAATTCATACATAGAAGTCCATGTAAACTCATGCGTTCTCATACTTATTTATGTTCTCTACCATATGACTTACCCAATTATATTCTTCTATAGGATATATGATGCCAACCTTAAACATCATTTCAATTTATTCCTTCATCATTATCCATAAGTTTAGATTCATGTAATACAATATTTTTACTTGACCACGTGATCATCAGATTTATGTTGGTATAAATTTTATGAAGGGATTCATGCACTTCATTTAACTAAAATCATCCCTTAGGAAATACATCCTTTAACTCTTTAAGAATTTCCATTATGGGAATTATTTGTTATATTTTCAAGCCTATTTTAATGTGTGAAAGTATTGAATATTATACAATAAAAGTATTGTATAGTCTCCAAAAATATCTCGGGAAATGTTCTCTTCTCATATCAGTGGGATATTTGAACCATAGGTTTATGGGGTGATTTTGGCCCATGGTTTTGGTACACACGGTATTGTAAAATTTATTAAGAAGTTTCCTATTTATGTGATTTTGATAAGGGAGACATATCATTGTAGATGTGTGTGAGTTCAAGTGTGAATTCAAGAGAGTTTGTTGAGCATGGCTCCAAACAGATCTTGGTATTGTACTAAGAGAGAGGTGAATTGTAATAAAAATAGGAGAAATTGATTTTCATTGGATGTAGCCCAAATTGGGTGAAACACATTAAATATTGTGTCTATGTTGTGTTATATTATTTTCTACACTTTTTTTTCAGATCTATAATATGTTTCTACATATTAGTTTCTACGCCATTGAGATTATGTTTGGGAATTTTCCACATATTTTATTTCTTATTCCTAACAATTGGTATCAGATCCAAGTTTTTTTAACTAAAGTTTTTAATCACAACAAATATTTTAGCTCAAGTGGGAGCTATGATGAGATGATGGAAAATCAAGGGTTGATAAATTCAACAGAAATATTTTAGTCTTTGGAAGATGTAGATGGAAGATTACCTTTATCAAAAGGATAATTATATTCCATTGTGCGAGAAAGTGAAAAAAATCTCAACCATGATGAATGCGAGAATGGGATTTGTTGGAAAGAAAGGCAAAGTATGGAAAATCCACATGTTTCTTAAGTCTTCGGTATTATTTGATGTCTCAAAGGAAAAGACTACAAAATAACTTATGGATGAATTAGGAAGTTGTATGAAAAACCCTCTACCTCTAACACCACATTTTTAATTTAATTTTTTTTTAATATGAAGATGTCTTAAAATAGCTTAGTAGAAGAAAATTTAAATTATTTTAATACATTTGTGAGTAAGCTAGCTTGATTCTAATATAATTTGATGAAGAATTAGGGATTTATTAATTATGTGCTCTTTAAGTGGTAGTCGAGAATAGTATGGTAATGAGGTAAGCAACTTGGTTCCAACTAACTTCAATTTGAAGTTTCAAGATTTTGTAGGGGTGATTCTAAGAAAATAAATGTGAAGAAAAATTTCTAGGAATCTTTCACTTCAAGGAATTCTTTATCGGTGGTAACTCAAGGGAGATAGAAGAATAGAATAAGTGTGGAAAATTTAAAGATCGAACAAGGTCAAAATCCAAAAGTAATATGGTATCTTTGGCACTATGGAAAGTATGGGTATGCAAAGAAATATTGTTGACAACTTTAGGATAAGAAGAAAAAATAAGAAGAAAACAAGGAGGAAAATGTTGCAACGGGTAATTAATGTCATGATGTTTTGATTCTTTCTTTGCATAATATTCTTGAATCTTGGGTTTTAGATTCCGTGGCTTCTTTTCATGAAATCCACAAAGGAATTTTTTTACTATGTTGAAGGGATTTTTGGCATTTTTTCTTAGTGATGATGAGCCTTACAACATAGTTGGAAAATTTTATTTTCAAGTTAAGATGTAGCATGGGAATACATGGTTGTTGAAGGATGTTAGACATGTGCCTACATTAACATGAAATTTGATATCGATGGGGCAAGTGGGAAGTGATGGTTATATTTTGATATTTATAATAGACTCTTGGAAGGTTAGCAAGGGTGCTCTTATGGTGGAAAGATGTAAGAAGGTTGGAGCCTTGTATTTAACCACTTAAAGTACTAATACTTATAATCTTGTTGATTTAGAAGAAGATACAACATTATGGCACTATTGTCTAGTCATATGAGCCATAAGGGCATGGCATTCATAAAGAAGAATTTTCCCATATATACAGAAAAATATTTAAAATTTTATGAGAATTACGAGATACATGAATAAAAGTGACTAAAGTTTCTCAAGGTTGGACCTACGAAGAAAGAGAGTAAGTTAGAGATGGTACATTTTGATGTGTGAGGTCACTTAGATATCATCTCTTGGGGTTAAAACTATTATGTTACTTTTATTATTGATGATACAATAAGGAAAGTTTGGGTATATTGTATTAGAAATAAATATTATGTATTTGACACTTTTTAAAATGGAAATACTTGGTAGAGAATGAAACATGTGTTATGTTAAAATGTCTCTCGGTTAGATAATAGAGGGGAGTATTGCGGTAATGAGTTTGATTATTATTGTTGTAAGAATTAAATTCATAGGTAAACGAAGGTTCAAGAAATCTATAATAGAATGGGGTGTTAGAAATGATGAAGCAGAACAATAATGGAACATGCTAAGAGCATGATATTACATGCGGGAGTGCCTCTTTATTTTTGTAGAGAAGTGGTGAGCACAAATGTGTACTTGATATCTGAAGACCCTCAATTTTCTTGGATGGAGGCATACATGAGGAGGCTTGGTATTGCAATAAAGTTGGTTAATCATTTCTTATAGTATTTAGAAGTGAGGTATTTTTCATATAGACAAGGATGATAGGACCAAACTAGAGGATAAATTAGAAAAATGTACTTTCATTGGTTATGGTGGTGATTCCTTTGGATATAAATGTTAGATTATTAAGGAAAAGAAAATAATTGGATCTAGGGATGTCTTTAATGAGAAAGTTATTTATAAGCAACAATTACAGGAAAACTAGGAGAATCAAGAAAGAATATGTAGTGATAGAGGATATTTTGGATGGGATAGTTACACATGAATAAATTCAGGAACCTACTAAATAGAAACACCAAAATACTATATTCAAGACATCTTATAGGGTAAGAATAAAAATTGAGTGTTTTTCTCATTCTCTTTATTATTTATTACTCACTAAAAGCGGAGAGGAAGAGAGCTTTGATTCAGCAATGTAGGTATATGCTAGGAAGAAGTGAGAGAAATCAAAGAATGAGGAGTATTTGTTTCTCATGGAGAACCAAAGTTGGGATTTTTAAGCTACCCAAAGGAAAAAGAGAATTATAGAACATGTGGGTGTACAAAGTTAAAGAGGAGAAGGAGGAAATAAAAGATACAAGACATAGTTAGTGGTCAAGTGGTTTTCACGAGAAAAAAAGGTATAGATTTTGATGATATTTTTTATCCTTTAGTAAAAATAACTTCTATTAAAACTCTTCTTGGAAATGTGGCATCAGAAGACTTGCACTTATATCAGCTAGATATAAAGACTACCTTTCTCCATGATGATTTCAAAGAGGATCTATATATGCAGCAAGCAGCCCAGAGGGCTACGAGATTACTGATGCTAAAGAGGGATGGTGTGTAAACTAAAGAAGAGTTTTTATGGCATGAAACAAGCTCCACGTCAATGGTAGAAGAATTTGATAGCTTTATGATGGAGCAAGGTTATATTAGATGTCATTTTCATTAATTTCATATATACAATTTTGTTTTAGGATGGAAGTTATATTATGTTGTGTTTATATGTGGATTGCATGTTAGTTGTATGAAAAAACATTCGGGAAATAAAAGTACTCAAGAAGCAACAAAATTAGTCCTTTGATATGAAGGATTTTATGGGAACCAAACAAATCCTTCATATGAGGATATATAGGTATAAGAAGGAATCAAATCTGATATTATCTAAGGAAGAGTATATTAGAAGGTCTTGGAGAGGTTTAATATACATGATGATAAATTGGTTAGAACTCTCTTGTCAAGCCATTTCAAGTTATAAGAGGAGTTGTGCCCCAAGGTAGAGAAAGAGAGAAACCGAATGTCCAAAGTACCTTGCTCACCAATGGTTGGTAATTTGATGTATTTCATGTTGTTCGATAAGCTTGATATTGCACATGTAGTGAGAGTAGTGATTTGATTTATGAGTGATATGGATAAAGATCACTAGCAGGGTAATAAATTGGATCCTACGGTACTTGTGAGGGGCCATGGGGACATTTTTGAGCTACAATGGATTGGACACCACTTTATGTGGTTATATTCACATATAGCTAGAGATGTAGAGAATAGGAGCAACATGAAAGGTTATATTCACACTATAGGTGGGACAATAGTGAGCTAGATTTCATGACTACAAAATTTGGTGGCTTTGTTAACCATGGAGGTCGAGTATGTTTGACATAGAGGCTAGCAAAGAGATGATTTTGTTACATCAATTTCTTGAGGTGTTGGGGCATAAGGAGGAGGAATGGAAGTTTCATCATACCGATAGTTAGATTTCTATACACCTGACTAAGAAATATTTTTACACTCTAGGATGAAGAATATATAGTTAAGGTACCATTTCGTTCTGACATCTTGAGAGAAAAATATGTTGAAGTTGGAGAAGATTCATACCAGTTAGAATCCACTGAAATGATGACCAAGGTGGTCACACGGGAGAAACTTAAGCTGTTGTGGAGCCCATTTTCTTGTGTGGAAGTGTTGAAGACATTGCACTAAAAGTATTTAACACTCTCAGAATAATTGTTACGGCATAAAAAAAAGTTCATGATATCTTGGGAAACGTGCTCTTCTTATATGGGTGTTGAACCTTTGTCATTGTCATATATGTTTTGGTGATTTCAAGTGACATTGGTGACCAAAGTATTTAATTTAAATGACATTGATGGAAAAAATAATGAATAAGTAAAGAAGATGAAGGATTGGTAGTATCAATTCACAAGAGAAAGCATTAGAATTAGAATGTGGCTAGGAAATCATGTGAATAAGTTTGATTAGTAGTGATAGCTATCATAGGCTTCAAGATGATCAATGATAAGTTAAAAGGGACTTAGTCATTTATATGGCAAGGCGCGAAGATAATGAGATATCCCGAGAAGTCAAGAAATGGCGCGAAAAGTCTTCAAGTAGTCGTCGATGACTTGTAGAAGGATGTGGAACTCTATAAGAACTTGTGGAAGGTATGTGAAGGCCATAGTAATGGAATGATTTCATAAAATCAAAAATATCTAAAGGACAAGAACAAATAGAAGAAAGAAAAAGACATTAAAGTTCAAAGATAGATGTGGAAGTTTTAGGATATTCATGAGATGTCTAGAAGATATCTCACAAAAGGATTCAAAGCCACAAACAAAGTGATTTAAGACCAAGAAGCCATGAGTGTAAATGGTAAATCCATAGAGTAAAAGAAGTCAAGGATAATGTCGTGTAGAAAAAGAAAAATCTAGGAAGGACAAATGATTCCAAAAATTATAGAAAAAGATGTAGAGTACTACAAAAATATATGAAAAGCCAAATATTCTTATTAAATCCATGTATATAAGAATAGATTCATGGACATTGAAAAAATTCACATAAATGAAACAAACAAGGATAAAATCCAATACATTATAAAATCCGCAAGAAGCATAGAAAATCCACATATAGCTAAATAGCCACCGAGAAAGGAGAAAAGATGCAGATCAAAGAAAATTTATGCGATACAATGGAAAAGTTGAAAAAGGCCAAGGAAAGCCATGGATTGAAAAATATGAACTAGAGATGAATCAAGGACAATTAGATAGAGTTTAAAATGGAAGAAGTAAGAGTCAGTATCCAAAATCAATGATGATTCGATTGATAGAAGATTACGGCTACATGTACAACTAGAACTCCACAAAGAATGATGAAATCCACTATTCCAGCTGCCATAATTTAATGCTTGTTGACTTTAAAGTAATTTAGTTACACTCTCCCTAAATATTCCTAATTCTAAGGTGCAAATTAAATACTAGAGAAGAAAGGGGCTCGTTTATTCCTGATCACGAGGAAATCCTAAAAATATAAAAATCTATTTTTAGGAGTTGGCTCATAAATAATTTCTGGAAGATGCATAGAAGAAGGTGAAATTAAGCCAAATATAGCAAGAAAAATATGGAGCTAGCAACATGCATTTAATAGCTCATATTCTCAAGCAAAAAAGTGGGAAGTGTAGATGACACGTAAATTGAAGAAATATAATGACTCAATTAGAATATAGAAAGGAATTGGAGCCAAGTAGAGTATTTTCCCATGTGGGAAAATGATACACTAGAACTAAAGGAGTGACAGAAGAAAGGGTATATCAAGAAATAAAATGATGCAATCAAGCTAAAGGAGAAAGAAAAGATGAGAGATCGAAGAAGTAATGTAAATATGAGAATAAAGTCTAAAAATTAATCAGATGCATTACAAATTCATAGACACATAAAAAAATCTTGTGAGTTGAAGAAAATATATTTGAAGATCAAAAGAATAGAAAATAAATAAAGTAGAGTCAATCCAAACAAACTTTCAGAGAAGGATATGACATAGAGTTGTAATTGAATATCTGATGTTGATAAAGGAGAGACGAAAACGAGATATTTTGGAAGGTAAGAAGATGGATTGCATGATACAAATTCACTAAATAGAAGAGCAAGGAGAAGTTGAGGACATAGTCACTACTAAGAGGAAGAAATAAGACATGGCAGAATAATGAAGATCTAGTGTAGAGAGAAAGAGAAGAGTTGTGTATAGAAGGAGACAACATTATCAGATGAAGAACTGATGTGCAGAGAAAAGTAGAAAGTATGATAAGTCAAATGTGAAGAAAGGAGAGACCAGAAAGAGGTAAATAAAACATTACATATCTAACTTTGAAGAGTGATTGTAAATGAATGAAATAGAAAAGTGATCATAATCAGTTGTGTATGCAACACAGAGACTAAGTGATCAAAATTTGTATGAAAAAAGTCAAAGTTGTAGCTTAGAATATTTAAGGGGTTGGTGCCTCACTAAAGAAATATCTTATGATGTTTAATAATCACTTGAATACTTTGTTGTGTTTAATGTCTACAAATTTGTAGGGTGGGTTCTCATCCTTTTGGGGTTTATGATTGACTAAAGAAATATCTTCGATTGCTAATATTCACTTTAGTTCTTTTTGTGCGTAATATTAGAAAAGGTGTTGGGGTGGGTGTTCTTTGTTGGGTTTGTGCCTCACTTAAAAATATTTTATGATGTCTAATAATATTACAAGTAATTGTTTTGAATAATCGAGAAATGGTTTTAGTGGTTTTTGTCTGAAAGGGTTTCCCACATTATATCTGGTCTCCTCATGTGAATGTGTGTGTATGCTTCTTATTTCTATAGTCTCATGGTTAATATTGCATGCTTGTGACAATCAATAATAGTTAACAACAACAAATATATAAAAATAAATTTGATTGTAAGTTCTATCAAAGACCGATTCACCCCCCTCTTAGTGCGAAATATTTAACAATTGGTATCAGAGCGATGGTTCTCCTGTGTAAAGCTTAACAACTTGGAGTTGATCCTAGAGAAAGATAAGCATGGAAAAATATACTTACATAAAGTATCAGGATGAAGCTCATAAAGAAAGGTTGATGATGGCAATGGAAAGTTGCAACAACTCCAGAAATGATTCAGATGATGAAGAAGTTGAGGTTAATCTAGAGGTGAGCTAGAATGTTCTCTAGAAGAATTGGACAAGATCAGGAAGAGAAACAAGAATTTGAAATCCTACATCAGTGCCTATGAAAATCACATCACTCTCCTTGAAAAGAAGTTGAGTAAAAAAGAACAAGAGGATGCTCAAGAATGTGCAGAAGATGATTCTCAATCAGATAAAGTATTGAACTCTCTCAAACTCAAAGATGAAGAAATCACCAAGCTGAAAATATTTGTGAAGGAACAAGAAGAGAAAATTAGACATCATGAAGTGGTGGTGATCAAATGGAGAAAAAAATACGAACAAAACATTGAGGAACAAGTCCATCTGATCTCTAAATCTCTCAAGGACAAAATTGAATAATGTGACAAACTCATCTCAGCCATGAAGATATTTGAGAAAGATATAGACCAGGAAAAGAAAGAAAATGTGAAGAACAACATGGATAAAGAAGATGCTTGCAAGAAGCTTGAAGATGAACTAAAAACTCGAAAACTAGAAATGGAACAAGTTACTAATACACATTATAACTTGTTAGATAAAAAAGTACATACTTGCGTAATAGAGGACTAGGAATGTAATTCATTAATTCATGCCAAGAGCAATGAGTGAGAAAGATGGAATGTTGATCGAATGGATCTTAGAGAAGAAATGGAACAAGTAAAGAAAAGAGGATTGAAAGATGAATCAAAGAAAATATGTTTTCAAAGATGCTCAGAAAATAAGGAGAATGAAAAGGATGGTTCCAGTATGTAACCAAACAAGAATCAAACCAAGGTGACTAACACTGGATGATTCAAGTTAATCAGACAACCGAACGCATCCAGGTATGAGAGAAAATTTAATGGATATTATTACTCATGTTATGGTTTTGGTCACAAGGCGCAGAGTGTAAATGGCTCAAGATAGACAAAGAACATCCATGGAGGGATAACAGATCTAATTTGAGAAGAATAAGATGTGTTTCAATTTTCATGAAAGAGGACACATTGCTAGGTATTTCTTAGAAAAATCCTTGAGACAGTTTAGCAATTATCACTCACATTAAGGTAAAAGGAAAAATCATGGAATGTGATATACCTATCGTAAAATTGGGCATTATTCAAAGAAATGTTATAAAAATGAATAGACTAAACACAAAAATTTACGTCATACCTTCAGATGGAAAGAAAATAAAGATTCTACCATAAATATGATTCCTAAGAATCATACAAAAATTTCAAGAGTCAAACAACTCTTGAAGAGAGTAAGATGAGAATTCAAAGGAAGAAAATAAGAAAATAAGGACAAGAAAAACAAGGAAGAAAAACAAGAATTCAAAGAAGAAAACAAGGACAAGAAAATAATATGGGTAGATAATGTTAAGAATCATATATCTAGAATAGATCAGGAAGCATTGAATAATGTCAAACGTAAGAAGAAGGAAGACAAGCCAAGCACAAGTAGTGAATAGTTTATTCCTCAAGCGTTGATAGAGAAAATATAGTATATGTGTCTAACAAACATACATTAAGGAAATATGAACTTAAGTAATGAGACAATGATAAAAAGGACACATCTAGAAATACTCACAAGAAAAAGGACCAGAAAATAAGAAACGGAGTCATCATATTGTTTTGATGACTTTATGCTATTTTAACCAAGCCTAAGAAGACATGATATACCTTCTCTAAGATTCTAGAAGGTATACCAAATCTAGAGGAAGCATAGTATAGAGTCCATCATGGTGAGGATGAACAAGAATGTCAAATATGCTAGTTGGTGGTGACACTCTTAGCTTAACTAAGAAATATGTCAGGTGTGCCATATATAATTTGCTCCATGTTATATAATGTTGTATACATTGAAGTCCTTGTGTATCCTCCTAAGCCAACATAGGAAGAGAAAGTTGTAAATTGTATACTGATCATGCATGTGTCTCCTTAACCTTATCATTGGTATAGTCAAGTGAGAAGTGGTTCCATGAGAGAAATCTTGAATCAATGAACAAGATGGTTGTATGGTAAAATCAAAATTAGAATAGTCTTGATACTCATTGAGTATGTATGGATGGTTGTTAGAAGTAGCGCATGTCCGTGGTTGAAAATGAGTCAAGTGGTCATAAAACCCTCATGCTTTGAGTCTTGAAAGAAAATTCTATCCTCTGTCAAAGTTTATCATGACCAAGTGAAATCAAGTAATGTCAAATTTGACTTTAGTGAGAGGAAAGGTGATAGGATTTGTATGAGTAACCAGTAATGAGAAAGTGATTATAGACTACAAGTATGGAAGATGGTGTCTTTATTCTTGAATGCCAAATAGACAGATTAAGCTCTCAAATATGTTGTTGAAAAGTATTAGATGATTTGATGGTGAAGATGTCTTCCAATGAGTACCCTTGCATAACAATTGATGTAATAGTTGGTATCTCATAACAATTGGTATCTCCAAACTATGCATACCGCATGCTCAAAAATATGTTTTTGAGCAGATTCAAGATGAGTTAATGACTATCTATGGATGATATTGGAGAAATCGGATAGGTTACAAGACTGATAAGACTAATGCAATCCGCAAGAGGAAACATGACACTAAGCAATGGATAAGGGTCAGGATGTTGGAGACCAAGAAATTAAAAGAGGACATTCACACCATAAGAAAAGTGTCTGAGACAAAAATATGTAACATACAAGATGAAATACAGCCTCAACAAGAGAAAATGGACAAAGAGAGCTTGGTGCCAGTTCAAGACAATTGGAGTGAATCACAACATGCAATAATTTTTTTAATAGTTAAAAACATTGTATTATGAAAGGGGGAGGCACTAGTGATCAAGCGGATCGGTCTCACTGCTAATCGGAGATAGAAAATATGGAATGTAGTTCTAGAGGGAGAATTCCAAGGTAAAATAAGCCCTTATTTAGTTCCAATTTTGCATTATTTACAATAGGGAGACAATATGTGAGCTCAAGATATGAATGTATGCATAAACTCAAGGGGAGCATTGTCGCATGAGCATATCAAATCATATGAATCATAAGCATGTGCCAAGGGGGAGCCTCTTAAGGTAAGAACATGATGAATCTATCTTACCACTAGTGTATTCAAATTTTTATAGTGTAGTTAGTCCTTTTCATTGTTGTCAAAGGGGGAGAAAAATTGGAGAACATAAACCATGATTGCAGTGTTTTTGTCATCAATGGTTATAGGTTTCTAGGTGTGTTTCCATCAATGAAAAAGGGGGAGATTATTGAACCTTTTTCATTGTCATATATGTTGTCATTGATGTCAAGAACATTGATGACATAAGTATTTAATGTGAAATGGAATTAAAGGAAAAAATAGTGAATACGTAAAGAAGATGACGGATTAGCGATATATCTCTCCCAAACAGAAAGCATCGAGAATCAAAAAGCAGATCGGGAAAGCATGTGAAGAATCTTGATTGGTTATGTCATCTATTAGAGGATTCAAGATGATCATTGTTAAGTTCTTAGGGAGTTAGTAAGTGTTTGTACAAGTAGCGGAGTTAAGGAGATATCTTCTAAAGTTAGAGATGGTTGCATAATTATTAAAGTAGTTGTTTATGACTTGTAGAAGGAAGAATAACTCTACAAGAATCCATGAAAGGTATGTGAATGCGACATGTAAATGAATGAATCGGCCAAATAAAAAGAAACCAATGGACAAGTGTAGATAGAAGAAGGATAAAGATGATGAAGTTAAAAGATAGTCGCCAAAGTCTAAGAATATTTGAAGATGTCACTGAGAGAAGATTGAAAGCCATAAACAAAGTGTGTAAGAATTAAAGAAGCCATGAGTGTAAGCGAGTGAAGCGTAGAGAAAAGGAAGTCAAGGGTAATCTTTGCACAAAACAAGAAAAATTTGTGATGGAAAGATGATGCTGAAAAAGAAGAAAAAGTTGTAGAGTACTAGAAAATGATTTTGAGAACTATAGATGCTTGTAAAAGCTGCGTATATAAGAATATAGTCATAGACATGGAAAAAATCCACATATAGGAAAAAAAAAGGATATAATCAGAATACATTGTAAATGCCATAAGAAGTATAGAAAATACACAGATAACTAAATAGACATCAAGAAAAGAGAAAATAGGAAGATAAAAGAAAATTTCCATGATACAAAGGAAAAGGTTACAAAAGCCAAGGGAAGCCATGGATTGAGAAAATATGAACTAAAGATGGATCAAGGACAATCATATAGATTTAAAAATGGAAGAAGTAAGAGTCAATAGCAAAAATCGATGATGATTCGATTGATAGAAGTGTTATCCCCAGATCATGGCACCCTTCCATTTGCACAAGTGTGTGTGCTTGAGCTCATGTTGTGACTGGATAACATGGGTACTATCTCCAAGTTGTGGGAATTTCTACTTGAGATAGACCTCCAGAAAAAGTTGGTTCTTTCTCCTAAACTACCTACCACAATCTACTGTAATGTAGAAAAAAATTTCCTGTCCTAAATTAACTTTCCAAGGGACCATGGAGAGATGGTGCATGAAAAAAAAACCTACACTAAAGTGGTGATACGCTTGAGAAAATGGGTGAGTGAGAATTGTTTTCTAATGTGTGAAAAATCAAAGAAAATCACATACTATAGAGGGTGACAATATTTCTCCATAATCTAGCAACTATATTCACAATAATATTTCATACACACATAATGGTAATGAACCCTAAAATAGCATAAAATAGACACCATGTATTTTCAATGAGGTTGAAGAGGTAAGAAGAATGCAAAAAAACATAGTAGGGAAGAAGCATCAAACAACTGGTATCTATTGCTTCATTGATATGCACAATTCAATCTATTACAAAATAAAGGCCTAGATCAACATGTAAGGAGTCTACTATAAGGGCCTACATCACATTGGATTCACAAAACTAGAATGAAAGAGTTTTTCTACTCAAAACCACCCCCTTTACAATGACCCCAACATTCTTATTTATAAAGTTCTTAGAGGAGAGAGAAAGGGAGAAATGAAAATCCTGAAATCTACCTTCCAACCACTTGAAAGATGTCATAAATGAGATGAAATGATGGTTTTTTTCTTTCAAATGGCTCTCCATTTTGTCCCATGACTTGCAACAGTGAAAAATGTCTTCCCATGCTTCATTTAATGCCACTCCAACCACCACCAAGTCTGCTTATTCTAAACTGGGCATGTTTTCTACAAAATCACCATCAATTTTTAATCAAATTATGTATTTCTTTATTTTGGTGCATTGGGATTGGATTTATGATTCCAATGGTACAAATTTTGTGCAATTTTGTTGGGAAATGCAAAAGTTATGGCATTCTCGGTGTGGGAAGTCATTTTGAGTTTGCAGGATTTCTTGCATTTTACGGGACATGGAATTCAATTTTGTGGAGTTGGAGCTAGATGTATTGTACTTTCTGAAAAGTTTTTTTTTCAAATAGAGTTCGGATGAAAACAAAAAAAACCTTTTCCCTTTTATGACATGTGCATGTGCAACAATAATACTCCTTTTTTTTTTAAATAATAAGGTAAATCTGTAAATTTTAAGGTAAGCATTAGCTCCTCCTTTGACTTTGAACATACACTTAACTAAATAATCGTTGTTTGAATCTAGATCCATTTGAATACATTATCTTTTTCTTCTTTGATTAACCTAATGCATGTTTCCTCCATCTTAATCATCAGTTACTTGATTAAAACATGGTGTATAATAATTGATTTTCCCTTAATTTTATGGACACATGGTCTCAGGCCCCTTTTTAAGTCACCATGCACATATAATAATCAAACATTAGTCTAAAGGTAATAATGTAAATTCAACATTGGTCCCCTATCAAGATAATTGACCATTTGTGATGTCAGTGGAGATTTGAATTTAAATATGGTTAGGATTTTCTATGGTTTTGACAGGTATGAGCCCGATAACTCGGTAGTTGAGTTTGAAATCATTGAATTCAAAGTCTTGAGTTTTCTTTGGGAGTGGTGATTTGATTTCCAACCAATTGATCTTTGTAACATTAAATCTCCACCGTTGATTGTTAACTTAATGGGTGGTTGGGCATGTAAAATTCGAACCCTAAATCATTTCTCATTATTCTTTGAGCTCCTTTGAGCTAGAAAATATTTGTCAAACGCTTTATGGCTTCCATTGTTTGTATTTTCCAGCTTGTTTTAACTTCTGTAGATCTCATGTGCATACTTCTCATGAAAAATGGTTAAGATCTTTAGCCATTTCTTCTCCTCTATAACTTATTTCAAAATCACCACCATCATTAACCCACTCGAGCTTCCGGTTTTGACCTTTGTGTTTAGATAGGAGGTGACTGTAGATGGAGAAGAGGGTAATTCCTTGGTTGCACATCCTTCATAACTTGCTTGGTTTCCTTCTTGCATCCCAAACACTGATGTTTTGAAACATTGTGTTTCCTTTGTATTTTTGTGCATGGTCGTCACTCTACAAACTTGAAACTCTATTTTCATTATTGATGGTTTAAAAGTAATGGACTAATGAACTCTGTCATTATTATTTTTATATGCTGAGGCTCGTCATGATAAAACCCTAGTATATGATGGATATTTGAGCATTTTCTTTCACAACGGTTGTTTCTTGGCAAGAGGGACTTCGCCATTTTACTGAAAATTTAGCTTTGGTTTTCTGGTGAGTTGTAACTTGGCCTCTGCATTACATAATATAATTAATTCACCATTTTTTTAAGGTTATGAGCTGTGTTCCATGCTTATATTCAATTCTCTCTTTCAGTTGATGATTTATAGTGATTTGCATTGTTTATGTTCTAGTTCCCATTTTCCTATTTTCTCATGATTTTCCACTGGTATTTGCTTCAAAATGGAAATGGTTATTTCCAGTTTTTCTCAAACCAAATATCTGGCATTTTCCTTGAAGTGGGTATTTGTAGCTTACTTAATATAAATTGTACCTTGCGTGATGGGATCTTCTATGCATTGTTGTAGCCGTTTGTTTTTTTCACTTGCGAAGGTAAGTTTTATTATTGGGAACAAATCCATATTTATGTATATATATGCCATGCTGTCATTTTCATTTTTCCTTTGACTATAAATTTATTAAGTTATACTATTATTATGAAATGGGTTTGTTTAAATACCCTAGTTATCGTTTCAATTTGGGAATTAAATCGTCGTGCTTTATGTATCTGCTTTTGCGTTGCCTAAGGTTTGTAATCCTCAGAGCTATTATTGACACCTAAGATGTTGTGATTTTTTCATTTCAAATCTTGGATTTGAAAATTTTGAGCTTTGTATCATGCTTATATCCAGTGATCTCGATTGTTGATTAAGATGTACATTTAGATCTGAGTTGGGTCCTTTGTGTCATTTGAGCATGTATTCTGCACTCTTTTGCTGAGCTCTATTGTTTGAATGGATTTAATTCTTACTTGTATGTCGTTTCAAACCAAGGTGTTCCACAAATCTATGTTCACCATTTTTTTACATTGTGTTAATCATGAGTTTGAGTCTTTCTATTATTTTGAGCTCTCTCATTTATGAGTTTGTTGTGAATCGATATAACCTACATTTGAGCATGTGGCTCCATTGCATTTGTTTTTGGAGCTATTTCTTCTTCATGGACTCCATCTTTGAGCATCCTGAGTATGGCTGAAATGTATTTTGCTTTGAAACAAAGTTCATTTCTCTTAACTACATTTTTGATCTTGATAGCACTTTTGATCCTGAAATGATCCATTTTGCATTTAAATAATGGTTTGCTGAAAGGATGTAAGTTGTCACATTGAAAAATTGTTATCACCACCCAGACAATAATGTTGAGATTCTTTTCACTTCATAGACAAAAATATAAACATCCTGAAACATTGTTACAAAGAAATAATGTATAATATTCTACAATGTTGCTGATAATACACCATTTTTGTCTCTTTCTTTTCATTCTGAATCAGGAACAATTCCAATTTTATGTATGGTTTATAACTTGTAATTACATTTAGAAAACAAAATCGTCATGTAGCTTGTTTTCAAAGCCATTATATTCAGATTTGCAATGTTTATGATTACTTCAAAATATTTTATCCAAAATCTATAGTTTGTATTCTTTGTCTTTTGAAGAGACATATAATCATGCAACTGACTTCTAGATCTGCTGCTTTCCCTAAATGAGTGTTTACTAGTACATGACTACTAAAACATGATGCAAAAATACTTGTACTTTCATACAAAACATAATCTTTCAATCATATAGAACTGTGCTTTATTTTCATGTGTTGTTCTTAACTAACACCAATCTCAATTAGATTCATTTATATGCAAGGGGGAAATGTAATAGTGTAGCTTGATAATTTTGAGAAGATATGGAATTTCTTTCTCTTTCAAAACTGAGCAAAAGTACCTGTAAAGTTCCTTGCATTCAAGATAATACATTTGATCCAAAACAGAGTAAGCCATCATGGAAAATTTAATTGAAAAGCTTCATATTGAAATTTGTATGATATTTGAGTGCTATAATTATGACTGTAACACAGTAAAATGTATTTTCCTTTTTGATTTGTGAAAGTTGTAACTTGCTTGCACATTAAGATGATAACTTGTGAAAACATGCCATGTTGTTTAATAGCTGAAACTCTTACAATCAAATTGATTTAAGGGGTGAATATAATTTGTCCTCATCATGCTGATTTAAAAACTGTCCTTTACTTGATAATTGAAAGTTATATAGCTATTTACTATAGTACCTTCCTTAATTAATCTACGTCATACTTTCTGTAAAAGTATATCAATCAGTCTCTCATAAACATGATATAATTTTTACTTGTTCCTGTAGAAAATTGTAAATACACGGATGAAAACATTCTGAAAATTTGCATTTGTATTCTCTATTTTATGTACTCTAGACAACTATACTTGCTATTTTAATTGATGTCTTTTTTTGAATCATGAAACTATGAGATCAAAATTACTAATTAAGTCATTAATTCTGTGATCCTTTGAAACTGGTAATACCACAAGAGTGTGTTGTAGCAACCTTTTATTCCTTTGATTATCATGAGATAGATTTCGTGTGGAAGATGATGTTTGATATATCAATTGTATTAGTTTTGTTGCTCCCTACACAAATGTGTCTACTTTACTCCACCCTTAACATGAAATATGCTTTATGCTTTATAGTTGAAACCTTATGAGGAATTCACATGGCTGTGAATTTAAATTTAGAACCTTTAATACAGATATCTTTGTTTGACCATCACTGTAGCATTTTTTTGTATGTATGATATATACCTCATGACTCTGAAGGTTGTCCTCATGATTAGCAAGCTTGATGTTCTTGCACTCTTGATCTATTGTATAATGAAATTTCATCTTCCTTTTTATTATTACTTCATGCATGAAACTATACCTTGGATTCACTATTATGCACTATATCATTCGTCTGTACTTGATCATCTATTTGATTCCTTTTTGTCATTCTGCATTTTAAGTGCATTTATTTAAAGTTGTGAATATAATATGATTGAAATCCAAAGCTCTAACATTTTTTTTCATTTCAGGTAAGAGGAAACAACTAATTTAGATGAAAAGGAGGAGCAAAGAGGACAAATGAGAGTCAAAACTTCAGAAAGCCATCCAATATAGGAAATGATGAATTTCCTTCCTCCTTTTGTCATAACTTTACATATGTGTACTTTCATTTATTCTCTTCTTCTTAGAGTTATTTCCACGCCTTGTGTGGGTTCACTTTATTTAATAATTATGAAATAAATGAGAATTTATTCATGTGATGAAGCTGTAATTAGGAACTTGATGTAAAATGAAAAATGTACAACTTATACATACTACAAACATTTCATTCAATCATAACTAATGAACCTAGTGTAACTCATAAAAATTAAAACTGAGCAAAGACAATCTAAATCCTACTTCATCCCTAAAGTGGACTATCCCTCTATAAGCTTTGGGTTATTCATATTTTTCATTTTGTGTCCTTCTCATTTGTGTTGAGATCTTGCCTTTGTCTTCTAAGGGATCTAGTGCATGATCATGATAAGAGATGTTGTGGAAAGACATACTAAGTATAAGATATGTATTCTCAAACTAGTAAAGTGAAATTTCACTTCTATTTCTCTCCCCTATATAGGTTCATTCAATCAATTATTCTCATTGAAAACAAAGTATCGAGTTTCCCATTTTTACAAAAATGTAAAAATGTCATAAGTACACCCTTGTTGAGAGATGACAGTAGGGTTTCTAATATTTCCTTATCTCTCACTTCCGTAGATATAATGGAAACACCCGATGTATGTGGGTATACCTATTATTGAGGTGAGTCTCTAGTATCAAGGTTGATTCCTTATTGATGTATCCTAAACTATTTTTTTGGTTTTGAGGGTAAAAATATTGTTGTATCTAAATTAAAAATGAGGTGATACACCAAATTGATTGAGGGCTTTTACTGAGTACATGCACAATAAAATTGATAACAAATTATAGATGCATGAGCTGATGGTTTTTGACATAATCTTAAGGAAAAACACTTATGTACTGAGGGATAAATCACAACACATCAAGTTAAACATGCACACTAATACTATGCATAAAATACCAAATTTGGAACACGGTAAGATAATTGAATATGAGAATTAACATTCAAAATAGATAATAGAAAGATACACACCAATGAAAATAATTGGAAAGGTAATAAGCGGTTCGATTTAAGGGAAAAACATGCAAAAAAATTCTTCAGCAATCCTACATCAAAAATTCCTCTTTGTGGCTTGCTAGTGCGCACAATCTATAGAAAAATATTTCACCCATCCCCTCATAAAAATAAACTGAAATCTGTACTTGCCCATGAATGGTAATTTTATAACGTTATCATGAATAAATAAAGGAATAAAAATAGACATACTAATTACAATGAGGAATTAAAATCCTTAGTTACAAAAAAAACTTAGTCAAAGTATAGTTTCTTGCTCTATTTTTAATTCGAATAATAAATAAGGTTAGGTGAATAAAATAGCCTACAATATCTCTTTCTTGGTGTGCAAGTATCCTCCAATGCAAGTTCATGATATTTTTATTCTTTGCATGATGTGACATGTGTGTATTCATCCACTTACAATGATAAATTTGTCTTTATTTGTAACTCTGTCATCTAGTGGATGATATGACAATTCCTTTGTCATTGTCCTAAATTCATGTGATCACATACAAAATAAAACCTTTTCCATTTGGTGACATGTTCATGTGCAATAATAATATCTACTTTTTTGAATATTAACGTAACTTTATAAATTTTAAGGCAAGCATTAGCTCCTTTTTGACTTTTGGAAAAACTCTTGACTAATGAATCATTTTCTGAATCTGGCGCCATTTGAATACATTATCTAAGTCTTCTTTGATTGATCTGATGCATGTGTCCTCCATCTTAATCATTGGTTACTTGATTAAAACATGGTGTATGATAATTTATTTTCCCTTCATTTTATTGAAACATTATTTTAGACCCCTTTTTAAGTCAACATGCACATATATTCATTAGACTTTATTCTAAAGGTAATTATCTAAATGTAATATTGGTCCCCTTTTCATGATACTCAATCCTTTATAATGTCGGTGGAGATTTTAATTTAACTCTGGTTAGGGTTTGTTGTGGTTTTGACAAATATGAGTTGGTATTTCCAAAAAGTAGCACATTACAAAACCCTACTATTGATTTACACGTGATTGTCTCAAGGTTTGGGACCCTTGCGATTTTTGAAAAACCTCCAAAGATAGATTATTCTTGACCTATTCTAATGCTAACCTACTTCTAAACTATCAATTCCAAGGGAGCAGAGAGAGAGAAATATCTAAAATGTAAATCCTAAACTAAAGGAGGTGATAACACCAAAACAAGACTAGAGAGATTCCTAGTGAGTGTAAGTGGAGGGAAATGGGGAAGAAGAGGGTAGATAAAATTCCACAATCCCAAAACACATTCAAACCTCCAATCTCATGGAGCACAAAAATTTAAGCCCTACAAAGGAACACAATATGCACAATATACCTATAAAATATAATAGAAGGCAAGAAATGCAATATAAATCAAGCTAGGGAAAGAAGAGCCACAAAACACTAATTTTATTTCTTAAAATGATGCACAATCCATTATAGTATAGGAAAAAGGAAATAATCCTTCACAAAATGCATAAATTTGAGGCCTGTAGCTCACAAAAGTGTTGGAACAATTTTGGTAGAGTTCCTTTACAATTTCAAAATATCTCTCCCTTTAAATGAGGGGAATTTACATATATATAGAGAAAAGGAGATACCAACCAACATCCTTCATTAATTACCTACATGGAGGTATGGGTGACCATGCTAGTTCACTTTCCAATGGTAATTTTCTTGCACAGCAAATAGGGGTGCCATACCTCATTAATCGACTATTGAGCTACCTTGTATGGTGTCATTGATGTCTATCCATATCTAAAACTCTTTTATGTCGCCCAATAGGAACCACTTGTTGACACTTGAAAGCAAACATGAAGATTCACCACTAACGAGGGAAATACTTGTCACATGACAAGAATAAATGTTGTAATATGAAAGCGAAAGGAGGTTTTCGTGCGACAAGAAGTTGTGTTATCGTGTGATAGGAGCTACATTGACGCACGATAGGAGCTTTATTGACACCCAACAAGATCTGCATTGATGTTTGATAGGAGATAGAATGATGCTCAATAGGAAATGTGTTGATACGGACAAAATATTACTTAACACATGATAGGAGCTTCATTTACGTCGATAGGAGTTGTGTTGATGTTCGACAACAAGGTGATAATCCTTACATTTTTATAGTTTTGAATATTAAATCAAACCCGGTGTAAACCTTCATTGCGGAGAGAAATCTCACTACGATATTCCCTATAAACTATAAATACCCAAACCTATAGGTTGATCCATTTACAAGGGGGTGAAAAAATGGATAAAAATTGGTGACTTATAGGATGATCTTCCTACTAGATCTAAAAGATAAGTGGTTTTTCATCCATTGGGCATGAATGCATTCTAATTGTTAACACTAAGCTGATTCTCGAATCCCCTTAAACCTCTAAAACACTCTTTGGGAATATATTCATCATTACATATTTCCCAAAACTAGAAAGTGAAACAACAACAAAGTAGAACCACTTAAAAATAACAAAATCATACATATCCAAAATAGAACATGTAGAGAGTGCACAAGAACTTATCTGAAAGAAAACCTAGCTACACGGAACAATGTGTTGCATGCACTTGGAGGAATTCTAACTCTTGGCTATTATGTACAAGAAAGATACTCCCATCAGTAATAATTCTTGAGATATATTCCATTGACTAGGATCTGCAATTCTTCTCCATCCAATTTTTTCAATTGGAAAGCATTGTTTTCTTTACACCTTGAAATCAAGTAAGGGCCACTCCATATTGCATCAAACATGGAGTGCCTTCCTGGTTTGGCTCTATCCGTATCCCACTTTAGAATCAGGTATCCTTCTTGAAAAGTTCTATCTTTGCCTTTCACAAATCTCATCTTTATTTGAGCTTGGTCTTTCTCCATTGTTTTTATGTTCTTGTTCCTTAACTCTTCCAAATTTATGAGCTTATCATACCCAAATTCCATAGCTGGAAACTTAAACAACTCTAGTTGCTAGATAAGCTCTAGGATGGTAATTCAAGGGATATTGGAAGCCTTGCTTCCCTTCCATAAACCAAATTGAAGGGGTAACAACCAGTTGACTTCTTGGGAGTGATTTTATCATCCCACAAGGCTGATTTCAATTTGGTATGTCAAGTCCTCTAATTTTCATCTAGGGTTCTTCTTATGATTCTCAACAAGTTCTTGTTCATGGACTTTGCTTTTCCGTTACCCTAGGGGTAGTAGTTAGAAGAATTTCTCAAGTAGATTCCATTTCTAACAACCCAATTAGGAATTTTCTAATATTATAGTGGAAGGAACACCATACCTTGTTGCAATACCTTCATACAAGTCCAAAATGTTAGCTTCATTTGATTCCTTAAGTGTCATTACTTCTGTCCACTTAGTGAAGTATTCGTGGCTATAAGAATCCATTTGTGGCCTAGGATAGAAATTGGATTGATCATCCCAATAAAATCAAGCCCCATTGCAAGAAAGGCTACTCAACTGAGATAAGATGTAGTGGGAGGGCTGATAGCTTCTCTTTACCTATGAAGAAGGCACACATCTTGCATTTATTGATCCTTGGATAACAATCATTGAAAATATTAGGCCAGTAATAACCAGCCCTCATGATTCTAATAGATGTTTTTTTTGGGGGAAAATTACCACCTTCCTCTCCATCATGAAACACATGCAATACCCTCTCTATATGATATTTATTAATGCACCTTAGGAGGACACCATTCACATCCCTTTTTAAAAAATATTATCTACAAGTACTAATGGGATGCAATGAAGTCTACAATACCTCCTTTTGGACTTACTCAATCGTTGAAGACTTTGACCTATTTGAAGTAAATGTATAATATCCCGAGTCGAATAAGGATTCGATATACCACCTGCATTTGTTCTTGACCATCTTACTGCAACACCATAACATCTTCTTCCTAATCTCTTGATTCAACATGCTAGGTAGAAGATAGCTTCTCACACAACCCTTTCCCCCTAACTAATTTGGTCACATTTATATTAATATCATAATCCCGACCTTGTTTATCCAACCAACTTTCTTTTCATTAAGGTCCTTGTTCAAAAGAAAATATTTTAAACTATAGGTGAAACTAATAGATGAATATTGTTATTTCACAATAGATGTCTGAATTTATTTAAACTTCTAATTAGAGCAAGGAAAATGTTTCTAAATTAATGAATATCACACCTCATAATCCTTAAGTATTTGGATGAAGAATGTGATAGGTTGTTCTACTTATTGTGTATTTGGTTGTACCAGACGGAAGATATTGCATATGTGCCTCCAAAAGCATATAAGATGAAGTCCTTCAATAAATATGGATTTATGAGGGTTAGAGCCTATGTAATGGCATGCTTTATAGCTTCAAATATTTATTTTCCTTTAGCATTCCATCTAAAAACCATGGTCTTTTTCAAGATCATCATTAGTGGTTTGACAAGATGGGAAAAGTTAGGAACAAACCTCCTAACAAAATTAATTTTCCCCAAAAATATTTGGAGAGCCTTCTTATGACTTGGTAATGGAAATGCTTGAATGGCTTCTACCCTTTCTAGATCAATTTCCAACCCTTCCTTAGACATGATGTGGCCTAAGATATTTCCTTCATGAGCTAAGAATATGAATTTTTTCAGATTCAAAGACACTCCAAATCTCTTGCATCTTTAGAACACTTGTCTGAGGTGAAAGAGATGACTTGCTGCATTTTTGGAGAATATAGTAATGTCATCTAGATACATAAGAACTATATTATTGATTTTCCATTTGAATTCCATATCCATTTCCCTTTGGAAAGTGGCTCTAACTTTAGACAATACAAATTACATCTTCCTATACGCATATGTGCCCCACTTCATAGTGAAGACTATCTTGAATTGATATTCATCCTTCACCATGATTTGATTGTAGCCCGATTAGCCATCTAGTAATGAGAACCTTTCTGAACTGGCTATTACTTTAAGGATTTGCTCCATGGAAGGGAGTGGGTAGTGGTCCTTCAAGAGAGACCCTATTCAAGTATTGGAAATCTACACATAACCTGATTTTCCCATTTTCTTCGTAACCGACATTAGTTTTTCTACCCATGAAGAGTCTTTGATCGGAAATATGATGCTTTCTTCAATGAGTTTGTTTAGTTCCCTTTTTATGAGAGGTTCGATATGAGGATTGATTGGCCTTTCCTTCTTCCTGATGGGTTTAGCTCCCGAAATCAATTCAATCATGTGTTGTGCTAGCTAAAGATTAAATCCTTTCAAAATTCATAGCTTCATGCAAATACATCTCAAAATTATTGGAAAATATGTATAAATTCATATTTTTCTTGTTCATCCTTACCTTGCCAATTTGAAGTGGTTTTCCTTCTACAACTAAAATTGGCTCTCGAATCCTCGACCTTTGACACTGAATGTTTGTTATTTCCCCTCGAATGATGTGATTGAATATTGACTCTAGAGTCACTAAACCCTTTGGTATCTTGTTTGTCCTTAGTTGAACAACTTGATCACCATATTGTTTCTCCAACTTCCCTTGATTTTTAACCGAGAATTTAGCCTCCTCCTATAAGAAATTAATGATCTATTGATCATTGTAAAATACCTACTAGCTCATGTTATTATCTGACACATCTGGCCTCACAATCAAATGAATATGTGGTTACCCTTTATCTCTTTCAATACTATCCACAACATCAAATGTTGCTCCAATTGTTGTAAGCCTATTATATACGCCTCATTATTCTTCCTCGGTATGGCTTGAATATTGAATGCTTCAAAATCATCAATTTGATCCCATACCTGATGCTTGTAGGATTTGAGTAGATCATTATTAGCAACATGTTTTCCCCTAACCTGGTTGAAAATTAATTCACTATCCCCAAACACTTGCAAGTTTTGTATACCTCTTTATTTCCCAATTCAATCATGTATCAAAGATTCATACTCAGTTATATTGTTTGAACAAGGAAACTGAAAATGGAAAGCTGAGTAGTAATTCATACCTTATGGTGACAAATGTATTGTTCCTCCTCTAGTTCCTCACCTACTCCTTGAGCCATAAAATAATAGCTGTAATACTTCATTATCACCCTTATCGTCTAGTTTGGTGAGGATAGAAGGGGTGTGTTTTCCTCATGCAAATAGTAAACTCCCAACTCGGCCTCCTCAATTTCTATGTGTGGATCATATCTATGAATTTTTTTTTCCCATTCATCAATAGTCAATTCAGGATGCCCCTAACATTTTTATCTACTTCGCAGTGTTTTGAAGTCCTCTTGGTCAAATGCTAAGAAATTTGCATTTATTGGACTCAGTACATGAGGCTCAATAAGGAAATTTGTAATATGTTTAGAAAATATTGTAGCCTTAGCTCTATAACTTGTTCTAAAGAGCATATGTTACTAATAAGTTGATAAGTAACCTCCAATTTTGGCGGTGAAGTCTCTTGACAAGCATAATGCAAAAAGTGGTAAAAGTCTATGAAAAACATCTTGCAAGATCATTACATTGGGACATGCATGCAACGTGAGGGTAAAATAATTTACTACTCCAACCATGGTTACTAATGCTATGTCTAATTACACAACACCTTTGGAAATGACTTCATATTAAAGGCCCACTTGATCGGATATTTGTTTTGGCATTACTAAGCTTCTTGCTCCCGAATCAATCATACAATTATGTAACAATTTATCTTTCATGATCAATGAGATATAAAATGGTGGGGGTTCAAATGTTTACCTTAGTGGTCTCTTTCATTTCCACCTCATTGAGTTGTATTGGTAAGCATATTTTCTTATTGATTGATGATTGATTTGGTGTCGACCAATTTGACATGGTTGCTGTAATAAGTCTCTTTATCCTGGGATAGCTAATTACTCCCACATTGATATGTTTACATATTTTTCTTGATATATTAAATGATTTTAAATGGATATGATCTATCTATCTTCTACTCCTTGCCCGCACAATCTTCTCTTGCACATGGGTTGTTATAACTGGTACTTGAGCTGGTCTAGAAGGTGGCTTATGTTGATCCTGCATGTTTGGAGCTACACATTGATTACAAATACCTTGTTGAGTGATAGAGGGTTGAGTATCATTTGAATTCAATGATTTTCACTCTCAATATTCCTTTTTTAGGTAGTGTATTAGCTACTACACTTTGAGAAAGGGCTTGGTTTATACCACAAAAAGCTTCATCCCGCCAAATGACAAGTGTGGTTTCATTTGAGGGTACATCTTGCTATGTTATTTCATGCCTACTAATTTCCTTCTTGGCATGTCTCTTGTTCCACACCCCTTTTTGTCACCATAAGGGCTTGATTAAAGCACCATTGAAACACATCAACTTGTTATGAGGTTGATTGCATGGGAAGAAATAATCACATTTTTGAGCCAAGTAATTTTTGAATGGTACCAAGGCTCTAGACATGGATGAAATATTGGGATTGTAAGGCTATAATTCCCTAAAAGTGGGAGGTTTAACTTGTTTCTAATTTACACTTTGAATGGGTGGCATATTAGGCTGATATGGAGGTCTATTGGGTTTAGTTTGAGGTTGATATGATCTGAAATTTTGAGCTTGTTACCTCTTAAGTTGCACCAAATCATTACCAACATTTTGTAGCCACTTAATAAATTCTTGGAGCTCACTTGTAGTACTAGAAGATGAGGTAGAAGCTTCATTAGAATTATGATTTATTTGAGTAGAAATGAGAGCTAATGTATATGCTTGACTAGTGCTTAGAGCCCCTATTTCTAGATAAAGAGGCATAGAGGGCTTAGGTGTAAGTTTACTAGCTTGAATTAAGAAATTTTCAGCTCTAATAGAAATGTTATAGGATGCGGGTAAAGTTATACCTCCCATGGATTGAATCATCATGGAAATATTAGAATTTAAATCTTTAAGGAGGTATAGAAAAATAATTTAGTTGTTGGTCTTCCGCCAACGAATCCTATCCATGTCTACTAGAATCTGAAATTTGAAATCCGGAATCTACTCATTAGGAGCCCTCTTGATTGTTGTCAATTGTTCCAATAAAGAGAGATATTCTCCTTTTTACCCAGATTGATTTTGAAGAACTATGTACAAATGGTCACAATTCTAATAAACCCTACTATTAGACTTCGAACCATTGCAAAGCTTTACCTTTAAAATAGGATGCTAACACCTTATATACAATGTCCATTTAAGAAATTTTGTGAATTGCACATATATTTACGATGTCGGGGATGTGGTAAATCGAGTTGTTTTGTTCTCTCCAATTAAATATGGAATGCTATTCAATGCTGCAATTTGGAACTGGATTTTATACATTGAGAGAAAGTTGGTTACTTCCCATAAAGTTGACATAAGGATTGGGGTGTGCCATCTGATTCGTTAGATAACTCTAGGTGATTGAATAAAAGGCCTACCAAGTGGAGGTGTTGATAAGGTTTTATTTATTGTAAATGGAGACCTTTTCCCTCTTCTTCCCCTTCTTGTTCTATCGGGGATAAGTGTAGATAGAAAATAGTCCCTCTTATCTAGTTATTGAACATGTTTTGATTATTCTCATGAATCTACCGAGTTTGAGTTACTTAAACTAGTGGATTCTACCTCTTAGAGTCACCAGATGTGCTATTTCAAAGCCTCTTACAAGATGGAATTTTACAACAAGTGCACATCAATCTTACTGTAATTAAAATGAAGATTTCTTCTAGTCCCACTAGGCGTTGCCATAACTGTTATGTCAAAAAAGTAGCACCCTAGGATTTGCACATTACAAAACCCTAATTTTGACTAACATGGGATTGTCTCAAGGTGTGGGACCCTCATGATTTGAGACAAACCTCCAAAGAAAGCTGGTTATTGACCTATTCTAATGTTAACATACTCCTAAAATATCAATTCCAAGGGAGCAGAGAGACAGAAATACATAAAATGTAAATCCTAAACTAAAGGATGAGATAACACCAAAACAAGTCTAGAGAGATTCCCAAATGAGTAAAGTGAAGGGAAATGGGGAAGAAGAGGAAAGATAAAATGGAACAATTTTAAAACACATTCAAACCTCCAATCTCATGGAGCACAACAAATTTAAGCCCTGCAAAGGAACACAATATGCATAATATACCTACAAAATATAATAGAAGGAAAGAAATGCAATATAAATCAAGATAGGGAAAGAAGATCCACAAAACACTAATTTTATTTCTTAAAATTATGCACAATCCATTATAGTATAGGAATAAGGAAATAATCCTTCACAAAATGGATAAATTTGAGGTCTGTAGCTCACAAAAGTGCTAGAACAATTTTGGCAGAGTTCCTTTATAATTTTGGAAATCCCTCTCCCTTCAAATGAGGGGAATTTACATATATATAGAGAAAAGGAGCTACCAACCAACATCCTTCATTAATTACCTACACAAAGGTATGGGTGACCATGTTGGTTCACTTTCCAATGGTACTTTTCTTACACGGTGAACAGGGGTGCCATACCTCATTAATTCGGTTGTTGAGCTACCCCCTATACGATGTCATTGATGTCTAGTTATATCTTAAACTATTTGATGTCATCCAATAGTAACCAATTGTTGATGCCTAATAGGAAACATGAAGGGTCACCACTAATGAGGGAAATACTTGTCACATGACAAGAAGAAATGCTATCGCACCACACACCAAAATGAGGTTGTCATGCAACAAGAAGTTGTGTTTTCACGCAACAGAGCGGCGAAACACCGACAAAGAGCTACGTTAATGACCCATAAGAGTTGTGTTGATGCCCGACAAGAGCTACATTGACACATAACAACAAGGTGAAAATCCATACATTTTCCCAATTTTTACTATTAAAGAAAACCTATCTCCAAACCTTTATGTGGGGGAGCAAGCTAGCCACACGATTCCTCGTAAACTACTCTATTAACTATAAATTTCGATACCTATAGGTTGATCCATTTTGCAAATGGGGTGAAAAAAAAGGATAACATGAACCTAATAACACGTTAGTTAAGTTTGAAATCACTGCAGTCAATTCTAGGGTTTACTTTGTGGGTGGTGATTTGGTTTCCAACCATTTATATTTTTACCATTAAATATCCATCATTGATTGCTAACTCGTTGGGGAGTTGGGCATGTAAAATTTAAACTCTAAATAGTTTCTCATTATCTAGTCGAGCTCCATCGACCTCACAAATATTTTCCAAAAAAGTTATGGCTTCCATTGTTGGTATTTTAAATCTCATTTTAACTTTTGAAGATCTCATATGCATCTTGCTCATGAAAAATGGTGAAGATCTTCAACCATTTCGCTCATCTCAGTAACTTATTTCAAAATGGCTGCCATCATTAACCCACTCTAGCTTTTGGTATTTACCTCTATTTTTTTCTATGAGGTGATTTGTAGATGGATAAGATGGTAAGTACTTGGTTGCACATCCTTTGTAACTTGTTTTGTTTCCTTCTTGCATCCCAAACACTAATGTTTTAAAAACACTATGTTTCATTTATGTTTTTGTGCATGGTCATCACTCTACAAATTTGAAACTCTATTTTTCTTTGTTGTGACAGCTTTTACAATTAATGGACTAAAAAATTTTCCATTAGTATTTTTGTATGATGAGGCTGGCCATGATAAAACCATGGTCTATCATTGGTATTTACACATTTTGCTTCGAAAGGTTATTTCTTGGCAAGATGGACTTCACCATTTTACTAAACATTTAGCTCTGGTTTTTGGTGAGTTGTAACTTGGCCTCTGCGTTGCCTAATATAATTAAGTTACAATTTTTGTTTAAAGGTTATGAGCTATGTTCCCTAATTATATTCAAGAGTGCTCTATGTGACTCGAGGGTTTTCTATGATTTTAGTTTTTATGTTCGGTTTCTATTTTCCTATTTTCTATGCATTTTCCAATGGGATTTTTTTGAAAATGGAAACGCTTATTTCCCATTTTCCTTAAAACATAAAGATCGGCATTTTTCTTGAAGTGGGTATTCATATCTTACTTAATACGATTTGCATCTTGCATTCTGGGATCTTCCATGCATTTTTGTAGGCATTTAGTTTCTTTTCATTTTCCAAGGTAAGTTGTATTTTTTGGAACAAATCCATATTTGTGTATACGTATGTCATGCCATCATTTTTCATTCTTCCATTGACTATATATTCCTTACGATCTACTGTCATTATGAAATGGGTTTGTTTAAATACCTAGTTGTCATTTAAATTTGGGCATAAAACCCTTGTGCTTTATGTATCTGGTTTTATGTTGCTTAGGTTTGTAATCCTCGAGCTATTATTGACACTTGGGTTATTGTGTTGTGTTTTTCATTTCAAAGATCTACTATGAAAATTTTGAGCTCGTTATCATGTTTATATTCAGTTATCTCAATTGTTAATTGAGCTGCACATTTACATCTGAGATGGGTTCTTTGTGTCATTTGATCATGGATTCTACATTCTTTCACCGAGCTCTCTTGTTTGAATGTAGTTCATTCTTCCTCTTTTTTTTTTTGAACCAAGGTGTTCCGCAAATCTACGTTCACCATTTTTTCAATTGTGTCTATCATGAGTTTGAGTCTTTCTATTATTTTGAACTCTCTCATTTATGAATTCGTTGTGAATGGAAATAACCTATGTTTGAGCATGTGGCTCTAATGCATTTATTGTTGGATCATGTCTTCTACATGGACTCTATCTTCGAGCATCTTGAGTATGGTTGAAATATCTTTTACATTTAAAAGAAGTTCACATTTATGTTAACTGTAATTTTGATCTTATTTCATCCTGAATTGATCACTTTTGAATTTAAATAATGCTTTTTTGAAAGGATGTAAGTTGTCACATTGGAAAACTATTTTCACGACCAAGATAGTAATGTTGAGAGTCTTTTTACTACCCCAAAAGAATATTGAACATCTTGAAATTTAGTTACTAAGACATAGTGTAAAATATTCTGCAATGTTATTGATAATACACACTTTCTGTCTCTTTCTTCTTAGTTTAAATTAGGCACAATTCCAATTATATGTATGGATTATAATCTATGATTACATTTTAAAAAAAAATATTTTGTACCTTGTTTTAAAAGCCATGAGATTCAAATTTGTATCGTTTATGATTCCTTCAAAATATTTTATCCAAAATCTATAGTTTATATTTATTTTTTTTAAAAGAGATATAATTGTGGAAATCACTTCCAAATCTGTTACTTTTGATTTCTCTCTAAATGAGTGTTTACTAATAGATGACCATTGAAATATGATGAGAAAATATTTATGCTTTCATACAAAGCATAAGCTTTCAGTCATATTGAATTGTGGTTTGTTGGCATGTGTTGTTCATAACTAACACCAATCTCGATTAGACTCATTGTTATGCAAGGGGGAGATGTAATAGTGTAGCTTCATAGTTTTGAGAAGATATGGACTTTCCTTCCTTTTCAAAAATGAGAAATAGTAACTGTAAAGTTCCTTGCATTAAAGATAATACATTTGATCAAAAACTAAGTAAGCCATCATGAAAAATTTAATTGAAAAAGCTTCATATTGAAATTTGTAGGCTATTTGAGTGCTATAATTATGACCTGTAACATACTAAAATGTCTCTTCCTTTATTATATGTGAAGGTTGTAACTTTCTTGAAGATGTAGATGATAACTTCTAAAAATATGCCATATTTTTTATAACATAAAATATGTTGCAATCAAATAACTTTAAGGGGTGACTATCATTTCATCCTCACCATGCTGATTTCAAAACTATCCTTTACTTGATAATTGAAAGTTGTATAGCTCTTTACTATTGTACCTTCTTGAATTCATTTGCTTCATACTTTCCCTACGGGTATATCAATAAATCTCTCATAAACATGATGTCGGTTTTACTTATTTCTTTAGAAACTTGTGAATACATGGCTAAAAACATTATTAAAATTTGCAGCTCCTCTAGAAAATTGTACTTATCTTTTTAGCTAATGTCTTTGTTTGAATCATGAAACTCTAAGCTCAAAATCATTGATTAAGTCATTAATTATGTGATCCTTTGAGACTGGTAATACCACAAGAGTGGGTTATAGAAATGTTTTATTCCTTTGATTTTTAGGAGATAGATGTCATATGGAAAATGATGTTTGATATATCATTTGTATCAGCTTTACTCCACTCTCGACATGAAATATTCTTTATGCTTTATAGTTGCAACCTTATAAGAAATTCACATGGTTATGACTTGAAAGTTAGAACTTTGAATACAGAGATCTTTATTTGAACATCACTATAGCATTTTATGTATATAACATATATACTTCATGACTCCTGAAGCTTGCCATTATGATTAGTAACCTTGATGTACTTGCACTTTTGATCTGTCTTGGGCTATCTCTTTTCTCTCTTTTTATTAGTACTTCATGAATGAAATTATACCTTGGATTCACTAGTATACAATGTATTATTTTATATATTTGATCATTTGTTTGATTTGTTTCGTATTTCTTATTTCAAGTGAATTACTTGAAAGTGCAATCATTTAAAGTTGTAAATACAATGTGATTGAAATCTAAATCTCTAACATTTTTTTCACTTTCAAGTATGATTCAATAGCTAATGGAGATTAAAAGGAGTACCAGCAAGTATAGTAGAGAGTAAAAATTGTGGTAAATCCATCTATTACATGAAATGATGGATAACCTTCCTCCTTTCTTCATAAATTTACATATGTGCACTTTCATTTATGATATTGTTCTCCAAGTTATTCCCACGGCTTGTGGGTTCATTGTACTTAATAATTATTAAATAAATGATAATTTCTTCATGTGATGAGTTGTAACTTTCTCTATTTTGCATTATTATTTTATTTACATGATGTAAAATGAAAAATGTACAACTCATACACACTAGGAACATTTCATTTAATCATAATTAATGAACTTAATATAATTAATAACAACCAAAAAGTGAGAAAAGATAAGCTAAAACCTACTTCATCCCTGAAGTGGACTGTCCCTCTGCAAGCTTTGGGATGTCCATATTTCTATTTTTCATTTCCTTTCATTTGTTTCAAGATCCTACATTGTTTCTTGAGGGATCTGGTGCATGATCATGACAGAGATGTGGTGGAAAAAAATTGAGCAAAAAATAGGCATTCCAAACTAGTAAAGTGACATTTCACTTCTATTTCACTCCCATAGCTAGGTTCATTCCATCAATTCCTCCCATCAAAAATAAAGTTTCAATTTACCCATTTTTGCACAAGTGCAACAATTGTCAACATTATTTTTTCTAGCTTCAAATTGGTCATCCAGATTGCATAATACCATATATGAAAATATGAGAAATGTGAAATTTTTGTCGAGTGTGGATAAATTAGCATTCAAGAGCACAAGTATATGTGGGGAGAAACATGTTTGGCATAAATGTGTAATATGCATTGTGAGGCACAAGGTAGATGCCATATCCATTTAGTTACTTGTCCCACCCATCATAAACAAGGTATTTATACAAATATACTCAATCATGGTTATAGGAATGAGACTAGAAAATATGGTCCTAATATTGATAATCCTAAAGATGAAATATCTCATGAGACACTGAAATATCCGAGATTTTCCAATCCTTGTCTACTGAGAAGATCAAAAGTAGTTTTCACTTTTTAATCACTACTATAGACTATATGGATTTAAAATAATTTCCTGTGTTTTCTTGTGGTCATCATGAACTCCTAGTCGATTCATCAATAAAACTAAATATTTTGTTATTCAAAATAAAGAAAGAGTCATGAGAGTGCGATAGGAAAAGAGATTGAGAGTGAGATTGATATATTGAGAGAGAGAGAGAGGAAGAAAACATGAGAGAGAGAGAGGGAGAGCGAGAGCAAGAGTTAATTAAAAGCTAGAGAATGATAAGGATATAGTGAGAGAGAGAGAGTGAGTGAGTCAAAAAGAGAGAAAGAGGGAGTGAGAGAGAGAGAGAGAGATACAACATTCAATAAGCCACTGAAATTAATCATCAAAGCACCAAAACATAGTATTTAAGTAAAAATATCTAATAATATAAAGAGTTCAATGGTTTCATGTTATTCGAGCATGGTGAAACAAAATAAAGAGTTGAAAGGAGAAAATGGAAGCAAAAAATTCCAAATTTGTTCTTGATTTGGAATTAGGACACTTAAATCTAGTGAGAGGAATAGAGTGGAAGTATGAGAAAATGAGGTTTTACAAGAAAATGACTCATTTTAATAGTTTATTGGGCTTTTGTACAAAATGTGAGAGCAAGATATGGGGGTTGGAAGGGTATATTTTAGGTTGATTTTCCTATTTATGCATATTTAAGCCTATAGAGCTTGTTGAAAAGATTTCTAAAAATAAGATAGTAATGAGAATGATTGAAACTGGTTATTATGAGTTTACGAATGCATGGAAATGTGTTGGAGCTTTGCATCACCTTATGATGTTTCAAATCCTTCACAAACCTTATGATGACCGTTTTTTTGATTATTTGAATCGATAAAAATTTGCATATGCCTTTTGATTTATTAAGTGTTATTAGGAGTTGCATGAGTCCATATATTTGAGAAAATGTTTCTACCTTTAGGAGTTGTGATGATTAAAATATATAGTTTTAACACAATTAACATTCCTAAAAATTTCAATAACAAATGAAAAAGGTCCTAAAACCTAAACAATGACTATATTCATTCGTAAAACTGATATCGATTGTATAAATTGCTCCCTTAAAGCTTGAAGGATAAATGTTGAAATCTTTGAAAAATACCTATGTAACGACTATATTAGACTATGAAAAACTATATTCTAAACTATAAAATATGGAGCTATGAGACTAGTTCTATAAGGTGTAGAATGACCCTAACATATTATATTTACTAAAATAAATTTAAAGTATAAATTTTCTTTTATTATTATTATTACTTATACTTTAAATTTGTTTTAGTAAATAAAAGCATGCCACAAGAAAATTTACCACATAACACATTGAAATGAGAGTGCGTTATGACTTAGATTTATCAAACCATAACGCACATGAGTTATAGTGCAACCTAAATTTCTTTTGTTGCGTAATAACGTGACCAAGCCATAAAATGAATGTGTTATGGCCAAAATGGTAAAAAATGGAATTGTGTTCACTTATTTGGCCCCCTTTCCATACACTTACACTAAGATTATATTCGATAGCTTCTCCACCATGTGTAAAAGCTCTCTCTTTTCCTTTTATAATTTACTTTCCTTCCAGTTGTTGCTAGAGATTTAATAATAGCTTTTGGGTTTGTGTATTTCACATTATCATTTTCTGGTTCTGTTTGTCTTGAGCTTGGGTTTGTGAGTTACTTGTGCTAGATATGTAAACATGGAGATAATTTTTTTAACCTTGTTCAGATCCTTGGACACCATTATTATTGGTTTAGTAAAAGAGGTTAAATGAATAACCCAAAATTTCTGTATTTTCAAGCTTATTGGTGAGTTTAAAACTACTTTTTCAAAATTTTAAGCTTAGATCTACAATTTTGGCTCGATCATTTGAAATTTTGCTTTGCATACTTTAAAAATATAGTTCATATTAGACCTGGGATTGTATATTTTTTCTAGAGGATTCTCTTTTTTGTGTTTTTTTGTGAATATTTTATTCAAATATGTGTTTTTATTTACCCATTATGGATTTGATTATTTTCCTATAACCTGCAATTGGAGGTTTTGCTTCTTAATTATGTTGTTTTAGATCTATCATTTTGTGTCGCATTATATTTTGTGATAGGTTACTTGTAAACGATGGCTCAATTTAAGTTCTTTCTCCCCTTTTTTAGAGTGTTTTTTTCATGGATCAAGGCTTTTGAGCTTATGTGCTAGACTTTGCTTTTACCACAATTTAGGGGTTTTAAGTTGATGGGTTTGGATATGGGGTAAGCCTTACAATAGTGGTAGATACCTTTCCTTCTTGGGTTTTTGATTCCAACCTTGTCACCTGTATTTTTAAGGTAGAACTATTTTGAATATTTCCTTGTTGTTATCCATAACTAGGTCGGGGTTATTCGTTGAGTTACTACATTAAAATTCAGATCTAGTTTCATTTTGTGTCTATAGCCCACCTTCTCACCTAGTTTTTACATGCAATATTTTGATGTTAACACATGTGATTGATTTTTTATTTGGAAAATCATCAAAGCTTAAATCAAATTCCTCTTCCCTATTTCTTAAACTTTGTCTTTTAATGCCTTCTTCAATTTGATCTGGAAAACTTTTGTTCCTTGTGAACATGCATCACCTCCATTTATTACAAATTTTAAGAATAAATTTATATAAAATTTATAACTCGTGTGAATATGTTATGAATTGAAATGAAACTCCATTTTATTTTATTTGATGCATTGTCTATGTTGATATCTTGAAATTTGCACTGCATATTCTAAATTGTATTCTCAAGTTACAAATTTATATTTGTGGCCTTCGATTAAACATTGCATTAATGAAAATTGGTGGAAATCAATGTGATTAATTCACTTTACTTCAAGATGAGTTCACGTTTGGTAGTTTATATTTTACCTTGATGTTACAATTTCATATTCATGCATTGTCTTAAAAGAAAAATTTAAGATCTTGGAAATGGAAACTGCGTACCTCACAATTTTACTTTTATTCATGTTCCTTGCTTCATATTATAATTGTTCTTGATTGTATTCAAAATTATGATTGATGGAATCATTTATTTACCTTGAAATATGAATTATTTACATCTCTAAACCTACAAAATCTCTACATTATCACCGTAACACATCCAATAACTCTATTTAATCTTCCGAATCTTATGAGATAATTGATGTGCATGATTACTTGAGCATGATGTATTTGTTGGAGATATTATTTTGGGATTGATCCCATAAATCTTACAATTCCATTAGCTCTACATATTTGATATGTAAAGGACCATTCTCAATCAACTCATGCTAATGTTATAAATCTAGGGCTAGTAGCTCGGGAGAGATATGAATTCTTTCCTCTCTTCCATAAACTAGTTTGTAGGAAAGTTCCAAATTGACCACTTAGGATTTACTCTATAAGCTAAAAGTGTTGCATTTAACCTTGTTTTCCATGCTCTTTGGTTTTCTTTGATCGATCTTTTGATTATAATTAACATATTTTTATTTGTAATTTCATTCAATTTGTTACCCTTAGGGTAATAATTGGATGATGTGCTCATGTAAATTCCATGCTTAATATTCAATTGGTTACCTTTTCTTTAAGAAAAGCTAGATCATTATCTAAAAATATTATGGTTGGAACACAAAATCTAGAAACAATACTTTCATAAAAGGAAAGCATTGAAGTCTCATTTGCTTCTTTGAGAGCTACAACTTTGTTCCAACGAGTGAAATAATATGTGGTTGTTAAATCCACTTGTGTTCTTGAGATGAATGAGGATTGGTCATGACTATTAAATCAAGACCCACTTCATGAAGTATTTTTAAACTAAAATAGGATGAAGGAGAATATTTTTAACCTTTCTTTACCCATAAATAGTTCACATTGTTTACACTTCTTAATCAATTAATAATAGTCCTTAAAAATGTTAGGCCAATATTACCCCAGCTCTCATGACTTTGAGGGTTATTGTTATTGCACAAGAATGGCCACTTGCAAACCCTTCATGAAACTATTTGAGAAGTTGTTGTACTTGATACCAAATCAAAACACTTCAACAATATTCCATTTATATATTTTATGAACATTATTTCATCAATGTAAACAAAAGGGACAACTTGCAAATGAAAATACCTTCTCTTTTTTTTTTCCATACATTCAAGGTATTTCCCATACTATAAATATATGATCCTATAATCCATCCACCATGAATCTAGGACTTCCCAATCATGTTCAGTTACCAATTTCTGGGTGCAATAAAACTACATCACTTTGAGCCTCCATATTTGCAATCAAATGTTCAAAAATTCCTTTCCATTGATTATTTTGGCTAATGTGATGTCAAAATCATACTCCATCACCTTCCCGATCCATCCATCCTTATTTTAATTCATTTATTTGTTCAATAATAAATACATCATACCTAGATGAGATACTAAGACTTGTATCTTGTTGTTTGATAGTAGGTACTATAAAAATTTAAGTCCTCTAACTATTGCAAAAATTATTTCTCAATAAATGTCTACCCGATTTGTAATCATGAAGACTTCACCAAAAAAATTAATTTGGATCCTCAAATATCATCATCATTGACTTGGGTATGAATGAATGATATAGTTTCAGCTCCGTAACAACTTACATAACGAAGTCCTTATGAAGATTTGGATATTTCAAATTAGGATCTTGAAAAATAACCACTTTGATGGATTTTAAACCTTTCTTCCCTTCGCTGGTTTGTGAGAAAGATTGACCTCTCTTTAGTGTATAAGTCAATGGTTTGACCAGAGAAAAAAACTGTACAAACCACCTTACCAAATTTATCTTCCCTAAGAAGCTTTGAAGATATTTATTTTAGTGTGGTAAAGAAAATAAAGAATTGAATCCACTCTTTGTGGGTCAATAACCAAACCTTTCGAAACAATGTGAGCTAACAATTTACATTCATGTACTAAAAAAATGATTTTTGGTATTTAAAGAGATTTGAAATTTCTAGAAATCTCAAAGGTATTGTTTAAATGTATAAGATGATTATCTTAGTTTTTTTGAAAACACAGTTACTCATTTAAAGACAAAACTATATACTTGTTCAATAGGATTTGAGAAGCCATGACCATTGCAAGTTGAAAGGTAACATCAACATTAGAGATACGAAAAGTAATCTTCTTATAAACGTAAGTCCTCCATTTTCTAGAGAAGGATACTTTATACATGTCCTCCTCCCGTACAAGAATCTGATTATATCCACTATACCCATCTAAAAGAGAAAATATATCAGAACCTAAAACTATCCTCAAAATCTTATCCATATGGGGCAGTGGATAGTGGTCTTTTAGTGAGGCCCTATTGAGGTCTCTGAAATCTACACACAAGTGGATTTCACCATTTTTCTTCCACACAAGCACAAGATTGGCTACCCAACTAGAATTCTTTATAAGGAAGATTATAGCATGATTTGATCAGCTTCGATAATTCATTTCTCATCAAAGGATCAATTTTATGCTTTATGTTCCTTTATTTCTACCTTACAGGATTTGAATCAAGTTGTAATTTAATTTTATGTTGAGATAAACTAGGGTCAAAACCTTTAAGGTCTTGGTATTTAAAAGAAAACACATCTATGAATTCTTTGTATAAATCAACAAATTCTTACTTTTAAGAAATAGATCACACCTTCCCAATTTGCAATGCTTTACCGTCTTTAACTGATATTTCTTCATAGTTATTAGTGTAAGTGGATAATTTTCCTTTATCTCTTCTCAACTAATCATCAATAATGACAATTTTCTCTAATGTAACAAGTACTTGAGGTAACTTGTTAGTTTTCAGCTCCATATAAATCTTATCAAAGATATTGATTTTATATCTTTAATTGATTAGTTGATGAAAACTCAGCTTCTTCTTGCATAAATCTACAAATATCCTTGCCATATCTTTATTATTAGGTACTGAAGGTCTGATAATAAGATTTATATTTGGTTACATTTTTCATTTTGAATCTACTCAAGGACATCAAAACTAACCCCAATCTGTAGCAAGCCTATCTCGCATGTTTATTCATTTTCCTTAGGACGTATTGAATGTTAAAAGTCTGAATTTTTTTATTAATTCCCAAACTCTATGTTTAAAATACTTTAGTAGTGGGTTCTTGGAAACATTCAAATCTCTAACTTGGTTAATGACCAGTTCTGAATCACCAAAAACTTGTAATGAACTGATTCCTCTTGTTCTTACCAATTGTAGGGCATGAATTAGACCTTCATATTCAACAACCTGACAAGTACAACCAAATTGTAGGCCTAAAGTTGAAAAGTACTCTTTCTTTTGATGGAAAAAAACACTAAAGCAACACCTACTTCTTTTTTTTGTTCTTTTCTCCATTGAAATATATCGACACATCCCTTCTTCAAAATTTTCTATTTTGGACAGCTTAAGGCATCGAGGTGCTTCTTACCTAAAGACAATATACTCTAGGTAGTTCCTCTTCTATTTCATTGTAAGGATCATTAGTATAATTTTATTTTGTTCTTTCATCCATGAAAAAATTAAAAACAACATCTAAAGAGGAAATATTAACATTTCTATCAAAATACACTTGATCTATTATAACATAATTAGCAACAAAATATGAAAAATGAGGCTCAATATGAAATCTTACAAATGGTTCCAAATTAACAGTAAATTTTGCACCATACCTTGTTGTGAAGAAAAGGTAGGACCAATCTAAAGAGAGGTACCCTTGAATCTCTTCTTAGAAATCCTTTGACAAGCAAAGTGCAAAGTAGGGAGGAAATCTGCAACTATTACATCTTTCCTTGCTTTGTTCGTCTAAAAGAGCATTTCTTTTAAATTTGGTCAAAATTACATAATGATCATCTTCCTCATAATTTACCATTTTTTTCTCTAACTACCTTTGACTCCACATTTCTTGTTGTCCACCCTCTATTTGAGGCATATTAGATGTTTCAAATTGAGGTTGGGAAACAAGTATTAGGTTCAAGTTTACATTTGGGAAAGAAAATTGAGTAGAGGGCTGACTGCAAAAAACCATTTTGATTATTGGGAAACATTGACTATCACAAGTGGATTAGAAGAGGATGGTTCTTAAGGATTAGATGAGTTAGCTTCTAAGGGATTCTATAGTTCTGATTTTGATGATAAGGGGGTCTACCAACTGATAAGGTGCTTGGTAAGGCTTGTTAGACTAATTTATTTGACTTTTCATTATTGTTACCTCATTTCCCAATGATTACAAGGTTCATTTTATTTTCATTAAGTCATTGGGATGAATAGAAACAACAAGTTTTATCTTGTGTAGTGGTGGTGGAATAGGAGATAAATTTGTAGTAATGGACATTGAGGGTCGTGGGTATATCTTTCCGGACTTAATGAGCTTGTGTTCATCCTTTATAGCTCTATCATAGGATGCGGGAAGTGTGGAACCACCCATTTACCGTATCATTATTGTAATATAAATGATTAGAGATCTTAGATAGTAAAGGAAAATATGATTAGCTAAGGGCATGATAGTTGGTGGTATTCTATCCCATGTTCTAGAAAACCTCAATTTGAGATTGGCCATAAATTCTTGTGGGGATATTTTAATTGTAGTCAATTTTTCTACCAATGACAATTTATTTGATGTCTTAAAACTATGTACTAAAGGTAGTTCCATATTGGTCCCATGTGGTAATGATTTCTATGGGAAGAATTCTATACCAAAAATGGTTTGTCCCTTAAAAGACACGAAAATAACCTCAATGCAACATTATCTAAAGTTATATTGTGAACAAAACATATGTTCTATAAGTCTCTTACATGCTCAAGAGGTGTTGTTTTGATTTACCCACTAAAATAAGGAAAATTTTTAAGGAAGCTAATGGTATAGGATAAAAATGAGCAAGTGCCAAGTGGTTATGACCAATGAAATTTATAAGTGGTAGCTTCCTTTGGAAATCCATTGGGGATATTAAAAATTTAATCACAAAAATTTGAGCAGGAATAGGAGAAATTGGCTTGATATAAGGAGAAGTATTCCTAAATCTTGCTCTTCTAGATGAATTAAGAGGTAATTGCAAGAATCCGGATGGAATACCTCTAATCAAGTCCTTGATATCACCTTAGGTATGGAACATGTATTATTGGTATGAAATCATATTTTTGGAGTCGCCAAATATTTTTTATCTGAATTTTTTATTTAGGACTGCATTTAATTCCTCCTAGTACCGACTATTCTTTGATATAACAATAATGATCTATTGAAATAGTCATCCGTAATAGTCAATGAAGAAAGTAGTTGGAACCGATTAAATGCTTCTTGAATGATTGTTACTCGTTGATCTTCCTTGATATCCTCTTGAGTGTTGATCAATTCTACAAAAACTAGATCATGATCGATCAGAAAAACTAGGATTTTAGGTAAATATATGAAAAAATCATCTTTGTCTACATGTGTGCCAAAAAATGTTATCTAGTAGAAGTGAACCATTTTTAATATTGACAAATTTGTTCTTTCTCTCTCCTCACTTCTGTGGATAGACAATGGAAACACCTCCCTGTGATATGGGTATCCCGAAAGTGAGGCGAATCTCTCGATTTGAAGGGTTAGTGCCCTTTAGTGTATCCCTAACTAGACTAAAATGGGGGTAAGGGTTAGAATAAAATATTGAAAATGATAAAAAATAAATGGTTGATACACCATATACTATTCGATATTTCTTATATAGAAATGTGCACAAATTAATAAAAAGAAATACTAAATTTGCACGATCCAGAGGGATTTGGGTGAATTTCAAGGCAAAGTAATGAAACTTGTGAAGGGATGACTCACAATACACAGCTTCCAATATGCATGCACACTAAAATTAACAAACAACACCTAGTTTGAAATGAAGAAAGAAAACATAATCATATAACTTAATGAATTCAGGGAAAAATCACAGGAATAAACTACCTTGAAAGCACAATACTATAAATATTTATGGAAAGGAATAACAGTTCTTCCCATTAATGGGTACTTCCTGGAGAAACATTTGTAGCACCTTGTTACATCAAAAATCTTATCCCATTCTTGTAAAATCATTTGAATAAATAGAAAATGTTGCACACCTTAACTCCCAAAATAGCTCCAACTAAGACTCAGTTAACCTGGAGTTAACTCCAAAGTTATCTTTACATGTAAAACTCTTTAGAAGAATACAAATACAATAAGAAAGGTTAAAAATACACTAGTGAAGCTCACATCTCCTTGGTCAAACTGTAATTGACCCTTTAATTCTGCATGGAGAATGACAGCTGTACAAGAATCTTAGCAGGAATTAAGGTAAGTTTAGAGATATTAAGGTAATATTCCAATTTTGTCTTATCGTTAAAAGTTGTTTTTGGCATATTTTGCATGCACTTAACTTGATTTATTTTTTTCTATCTCCAAGAATGAATAATTTAGTCTTACACGGATAATTATTTCAAAAGGGAGTAATTATTCTCTTAACTTTGGAAAATGAGCATGATCCATCCACACTCGGCCTCTTTTTCATATAATGACCCTTGGATAACCATGCATAGCGTGATATTTTGACCTACGTTTCTTTTAAAGATCAACCTATTACGTAATGAAAAAGGGTGTCCCCATGCAATTAATCATTATAAACATTAATGCTCCAACTTTTACCATCTGTGGCATATGAGTAAATGAACCCAAGTTATAATGAAGCTAATCACGGTTGAAAGTTGGTCAACCCATATACCTACGGCACGAACCCTAAGACAAAACTCATTCGAAATTTGTATCGGCAAAAGTTTGTGGGAGGGAAGGAGGGGAATGCTTCCAAAACATTTCTCAGCACCTACGGAGTTTTTCGAAGATTCTAGACCCATTTATCTGAGTGACCACATAGTAAGCTTGTATTCAATATCTTGGCACAGCATGTGTAAAAGCTTTGTTTTGTTCTTTTATAATTTAGTTCACTTCTGGCCACTGCTGGATGTTTGATAGTTACTTTTGTGTCTGCTTATTTCACATTGTCATTTTTCGGTTCTGTTTAGCTTGAACTCATGTTTGTGAGTTGCTTGTGTTGGATATGTAAACCTGGAGCTATTTGGTTGACCTGATTTAGATCTTCGGACGCCATTATGGATGCTTTAGTGCAAGGGGTTGACTAAGTAACCCAGAATTTTTGTATTTTCAAGCTTACGAGTGAGTTTAAAAATGATTTTTCAAAATTTTAAGCTCAAATCTAAAACTTATGGCTTGGCCTTTCGAAATTTTATTGTGCGTTGTTTCCAAAGATGGGGCATATTACATCTGGGCTCATATTTTTCTTGAAGGCCTTTTTTTGTTTTTTGTTCAAATATGAAGATACCAATTAATGGTTTTCTCTAAAATGGACTTGCTAAACATGTTTTTTATTTACCCATTCTGGGTTTGATTTGTTTCTTGTAACTGTCATTCGAAGTCTACTTCTTTATTGTGTTGTTTCAGATCTACTATTGAGAGTTGCATTGTATTTTGTGTTGGGTTACTTAAACCATGGCTCCATTTAAGTCCCTCCTCCCTAGTTTATGGAATGTTATTTTCATGGCTCAATGATTTTGAGCTAGTGAGCTTGAATTTTCTTTTATCACCGTTTAGAGGGTCTCCAGTTGATGGGTTTGGATCTGGGGTATGCCTTGCAATCCTGATAGATACCTTGCCTTCTAGGGTTTGTGATTCCAACCTTGCCACATGTCATTTTTCTTGGTAGATCTATTTTGAAGATTTCATTGTTGTTATCCATAACTAGGTTGGGGTTATTTATTAGGCTCAACATTTAAATTCAGATCTGGTTTAATTTTTCTTCTATAGCCTATCTTTCTTCCATAGTTTTTCCATGCAATATTTTGATGTTAACACTGTGATTGCTTTGTTTCTTTGGAATCTCATCAAAACTTAAAATGGAATCCCTCTTTCCTATTTCTTAAAATTTGTGCTTCAAATTGCCTTCTTCAATTTGATATAGAAATATTTTTTCCTTGTGCACATTCATCACTTCCATTTATTACAATTCGAAGAACAATTTTATCTAAAATTGATACTTTATCTAGAATTGATAACTCATGTGAATACGTTATGACTCCAAAAGAAACTACATTTTATTTGATCTCGTACATTGACTATGTTGATATATATTAAATCTACACTGCACATTCTAAAATGTATTCTCAAGTTACAAATTTATCTTTTGGCCTTGGTTTTAAGCATTCCAATCTTGAAACCTTGGTGGAAATAAATGTGATTGCTTCAATTTACTTCAAGATGAGTTCAATTTTGATAGTTGATAGTTTTACCTTATTGTTACAAATTCATACATGCATGGTCTTAAAACAAATATATAGGATCTTGGAAATGGAAATTATTCCTCAAAACTTTTCTTTTATTCATGTACCTTTGCAACATAAAATAACTTTATATGATTGTCTTCAAAAGTATGATTGATGAAATCATTGATTCACCTTAAAATGTGAAGTATCTCGCATCTCTACTACTGCAAAAATTCGCATTATCATTATAGCACCTCCTTCAACTCTTTTTAATCTTTTGACTATTATGAGAATTATTGATGCACATGACTGCTTGAGAATGATCCAGGGCTTATTTATTCAACCTACAAACCTACATTTGTTGGACGTCATTACCAATAAAGCTACATATTTGTTTTCTTATTCAGGTAACATTGGTTCTTATTATTGTAAAATGAGACATATTTCATATTTGTTTTCCTCAAATGTGTTCGGTATATGTGGAAACAAGGGCATTAACATTGTTTACAAATATCCTTTCCTTAAGCATGATTAAGTGTGGCCTCTTACTTAATCTTGAAGCTCTGTAATTTCATGAAAATAAATTCATCTTATCATTGTTTTGAAATTGACTTCATTCTATAATGACTATGACCCCTTCTAGAATTGAGTTGTGTAGTGTTGTGGCATACATTGGTTGACTGCTCATTACTTTGTATTAAATATTGATTCATCATAATATAATTCTCAAACCTTATAGATTTGCATTTTCTTGAAAGCTATGGGAACCTTAAGCTCTTTAAGATTTTTTTAAAGATCAGCTCTTAAATATTAAAAATTTTGCAATATGTGTCATGCATTTCATTTCCAGGTCCAAATTTTTAATGATACTTGATTTACTAAAAATCTAAACTTCTTGCAATATTTTGTTTCCAAATTTATATGTTAAAAGTGCATTGTTTGGATATTTGTCTAAAATTTGAAAATATTGATAATGTCTCATAAGAATCTATGTGACCATGCCTTTAAAATATTCCATTTTGATTTAGTATTGATGTTGATTATGTTTAAATATGTACCTACACATTAAGTAAACAAGTTATAAAATGGTGGAGGCCATAAGCCTCTCTTCTCTTACCTACTTATTTTATTTCTTCCTCTTGATATAGTTCTGAAATATTCTTCTTACTGCTCCAAGATAATGATATCCCGCATGTTCTTACTCCTTTTATGATCATGTCATGTATTATTTTATTTTCCTGATTTCTTCATACACATGAAAGAAAATACATATATTTGAAGCCATATAGTGCATGAGATTGATTAAAACCCAAAGTTGTAATCATTCTCTATTTTATGTTTATAGGTATACCAACTTTGGAAAGTAAGAACACGATAAAGACACAATCAACGCAAGCCAAAGAACCATGAACAAAATCCACCTTATTGAAGGGAATGATAGGTTTTATTCCTTTCTCATTCATTTATAGTTTGTTGTATATGCATTTTTCTTTGTATTTACTCTATTTGTTGAGTCATTTCCCATGGCTTGTTTAGGACCATTGTAAACTTAACTTATGAATTAAATGAAAGTTACTTATTGTGATGAGTTGTAAATATTTGTTTTACATTTATTTTCATTAACACAATGTTAAATGAACTATTTTCAACTCATCATACTAAGTAATCTCACCTAATCATAAGGGAATGAATCAATTGCACATTGATTAGAACATGAAACTAAAATGAATGAAATATAACAACATGAATTGATTAAAACCTACACATGGACAGATTACCTTTCTTGCTTTGGGATGTCCATCTTCAACTTATAGTGAATTTTGATAGCAGAGAATGAATGTTTTATTCAATGCGTTTGTAGAAACAAAACATGCGAGCCATATATAGGCTATGGAGAAGAGAGGAACAAATAGGAACAGTTAAATAATTGTTCACAACTAACACAGTTAACAATGTATTAAATTATTAACTAATGCACTAACATTCCCCCCCTTAATACATATTTCCTACATATGTACCCCCTAAACAAATCAAAATTCACCTCACGAGAGGCTCGGTGAGAATATCCACAACACGAAAATCAATAAGGTAGTACTTTGGAGTTGAATTTGGTGGTTCAATAGCTATTCACGAATGTAGTGACATTTGACCTCAATATGCTTTGTTTGTCCATGAAAAATAGGATTCTTCACAAGCTTCAACACACCTTGATTTTCGCATTGAATGACGGAGGTTTCTCTTCAGAATCACTATATCGGCAAAGAATGTGACATAACCAAATTTCTTCACACACATCTCCTCATATGACGTGATATTTAGCCTCGGTGGATGGGAGAGAGCAACAATAGTTTTCTTCTTTCTAATCCACGAGATAGGCCCATATCTAAGATGAAAAACATACCTGGAGTGGATTTCCTGTCATCAACGGATCTGCATAGTCAGGAGTCTTTATATCCTGTAAGAAGAACTGAGTGTTCTTCGATACTTAAGACCAAAGTCAAGTATACCTCGAGACATATCTCAACACATGCTTTGCTGCTATCCAATGACATTTATTTGGATCTTGCATAAATCAAGCGAGATAGCTCACTACAAAGCAAATATTTGTGTCCGGTATAAGTCAAGTAAATGAGACTCCCCATAAGTTACTCCGTAGTGAGTGCCATCTACTCTGCAGTGAATCCTAGAATCTAGATAATTGCAAACCTTTTTCCATAGGAGTGGAAATTGGTTTACAATCTAACATTCCATACTTTTCTAGGACTGTCTTTGCTTATTTCATCTAGGAGACGAAGATATGGTTCTTCTTCTGCCATATATCTAAGCCAAGATAGTAGTGAAGTAGCCCCAAATCTGTCATGTTGAAGGATTTCTTCAGATCATTCTTTACATCATCCACAAGACTGTCAGAACTTCTTGTGATCACAAGATCATCTACATACAAAACAAGAATGACAATATCTATTCCTACCTTCTTGATATACAAATTTGTATATGAGGGGCTACGAGTGAATCCATGATGTAATAGGTGATCATCAATTTTTATATACCATGCCCTAGGTGCTTGTTTGAGTCCATAAAGTGAATTTATCAGATGACATACCTTATGTGGTTGATGCTCATCTACAAACCCTTTAGGTTGGGCCATGTATACTTCTTCTTTTAGATCACCATTCAAAAAGTACTCTTGACATCCATCTACTTAAGTTTTCCATTTTGTGTTCTCCATTTCGATGGTTTTGATATTTCTCGTAAAGGTCTCATCATAGTCAATTCCTTCTTATAGAACATAATTCGATGGTTTTGATATTTTTGTAAACACAGACGATAATTTCCCATGTTTAAAAATCTAGCCATTTCTGGTCAAATGTCTTCTCTAAAGTGTCCCTCTCATCCATTTACTTGCTTAGGTAACCTAGGTAACCGGGGCACGTTTTACGTCACCAACTATCCCTTGGGATATTATCCAATTTGTGATTTAATCACTTATTCCAAATTTAATTCACCCCATCACATCTTACCCATGAGTGATTAAATATTAAATATTTGATTACGCTTCTTCCCATGCATCTTAATCACTTATCTACCCCAAATTTATTCTATCTATGTACCACATCTATTTTTCCTCTTCCCTAAGCGGGATATTTCCCGTATTCGGGATAAATCTTATCTTTCTTGAAATCGCTCATTTTGGCCATCTCGAGTCTATTCCGCGATCGGCGCCGACCCATATGGTCGGCGCCGATTTTCAGAGCGGCGCCGATTATAAAAGCGAGTCCGTAACTCGGCTCTGTGGACCGAAAAAGAGACCACGAACGAGCGAAAAGTGAATGCATTTAAAAAAGGAAGCACTTACGCACGAACAGAGAGCGAGAGAGATACAAAGTTGTGAGAAAGAGAGATCTTTTAAAGCATCAATCAGATCAAATTAGGCAGATCCTGTCCGAATCAATCCCTCGAGAGGAGCACCGCATTACTCGCCCTCGTCACATCAAGCATCGCACACCACCATCTATCATCCGGTGACTGCTCCAAAGTTGTCTCGCCAACTTCGGCACATCCAGCAGACCACATTCATCTTCTAATTCCCGAATCTTATCGCACAGTCCCTGATTGATCGATCTGTTTTAGTCGACGCCGATCTCACCCAGTCGACGCCGATTAGTCTCAATCGACGCCGACCACATACGGGCCGATTCGACGCCGATTCTACCTGGGCCGACGCCGATTTCCCTGCAGACAGGTAAAAGGACACAGGTAACACAAATTCAGCATTATTTCTTAGTTCCCTGTTTTCTGTGCTTTCTGTCTGCTGTTTAGATTCTGTCTTATTACTGCAATCAGAAGATCTAGCTTTTTACTTACATCTTTTATCATGTATGCTTCTTTTCTTAATTCAAAACGTGGATCGACATCCGCCGAGGAAGCTTATCGCTTCCCGACCCGCTTCTGGGCAAACCCACCTAAATATCTTTTAACGTGGTCTTTTTCTGTCAAGCATCGGTGTTTTGCAGGATACACGGATCTATTGTGCGAATTGCTCGTGTGCGCCCGTCTTATCTACATCGGCTTCCTCATTTGTCTACATCTTCGGATCTTATCCATCAGGTATCGATTTTATTGGAGTTTTTCAGGGTTTTTGTGTTTAGTTTGGTGCATTAACTGACAGTAAAAGCGCGAAATTCTTGATCTACATTTCGCACGACGGTGGGACCCAACCAAAGTCCCTTATTGGTAAGTTCATTTCTTTCCTAGTTTTGAACTTTGTTCCTTTTCTTCACTGATTTCTATCAGTCCTATTTGAGCATTTCTTTTCATCATTTCAATCTTGCTTTTTTAGGTGAAATCGTTATCTTCGAAATTTTTCTAGTTCCTTAAAAATAGAGATTTCTGTTTCACCGTTATCTGGATATATCTTTCTGGGTTTTCTTTGGTGTTTGCTTAACCTCTTCTTGGAGCACTTTGCTTGTTCGTGGGATTGTTTGGAGGGAAGAGCTCAACAACGCGCTTTTTGAAGTCCACACACCTCGAGAGCTAAATCTGTGTATTCCTCTTTACGGTGTTTCTCCTTTTTAGGATTTCTTTGTTTGATTGTCTATCACATCCAAACACTTCAATTTTTGGTGCTTAAAAAGAACTTAATCGCATTTGGGAAAGAATCTGTTTGACTTGTCTTCATCGAAATCAAACACTTCGTTTTTAAGTGCTTAAAAAGAACTTTTTCTTTGTCATTGCTGCATGTTTTTCATCTAGTTTTAATTAGGTGGAAAATTGATCAAAATCGGTAGTGACACTATTTGATTTTTATTTTTCACCCCGCACACAAAGCCAAAATCACTAGGTATAAAGCATTTAAACAAAATTCCTTCCTCGGCCTCGCCTACTGGAAGTGATATCCAAGAGGAAGAGCCTACGCGGTACTCGTGCCGCGCTATAAATTCACGGAAGATTTTGGTATATATTGGCAAAGCACCCGACTCCCTTTATCGCAGCGGTGTGTGAAGTGCGGGGTAGGCTCCCTATATCAAGCCACGACTGTCTTTTATCAAGTGCCTTCGACTCCTCACCAAACATTACCCAAACCATCCTTAGTTTGGCTATCTCGAGTAGTTCCTGTTCTAAAAGCCTTCCTAACATTTTCTTTTCTTAAAAGCATCAAAATTTAAAGGAGATAATCACTGCACGCTTGAATTGTCTCAGGCATTAGTTAGGTCAATCTTCTTTTCGCGTGTTTATGACGGTTATCACTGGTCACAATCTAGAAGAATGGCTCAACCGGTTCCTTCTTCCTCCGAGATCACCACTAGTGTGGAGGTTTCGCACTTCAATCTTCCTGACCGCCGTTAGTTGGTTCCCATCCCGGTCATATAATCCTTTCTATCAAGCCAAGGCAATCCCATCACGTCCAGCCTTCCCCTAGTCCTTCGGAAATATCATCTCTGCTTGAGTATGTTCCCTGGGGATCCCGAATTCCTGTGCATTCTCGACCGCAATCCGATAGCCCTCATGGACTACCTAGTACACAAATCTATTCAAATATCTCGATCAAGGACCACCAATCCAACAAGTGTACGATTATCCTCGTGGATCATCCAAGCCTTCAGAGAGCAGTTTGCATCATCCGCTCTTGCTCGAGTCACGGAGAAGAGCGAGGCCCCTATGCCTCCCTTTTCTCTTCCACCTACCATATCGACTAGTTCTCAAATAGTCTTACCTATTCCTAACACCGCAGTTACTTCGAGTATTCCACAACCTACTTCGAGAAGTCTTTCGCCTCAAGCTATAATGAATGCGTCTCGCACACCCGCATATTGTTGTTAATTCATCTATGCCTCCATCGTGTCCCAAGGTCAATACTCTTCATGAGCCAACCCTCCGAATAGTCAATTGGCTCCTACTTCGCCCTCTAGGGGTCTTTCTTCCAATATTCCAAAGAATCGTGACCTTCGCCCATCCTTTAACATCGGCACCCTTAATACCTAATCCGGCAAGAGAAGGCCCTTTCGTGTCTTGTTCCCAACATGTCCAATCCAACCAACACCCATGTTCCTCAATCTGTCTCCGATCCAATCAACAAACATAGGAGTCCACCAATCATGTGCTCCATCCGTCATCCAACCTTCATTTTCTCAACCACTTATTATCTCACACTCGCCTATACGCAAGCCACCTCACAAAGAAATACCCCACCCTGTCACCTGTAACACCGGTTATTCCTCTTATCATCCTATCCATCAAATGATGAATCCTCCATCGACACCTCAACAACATCCACCACTTACTTCTTATGTAGGACATACCAATGTACCTCCTCCTCAATCTGACGTGGTTCAAATTCTCTTCAAGAAAATCGCAGACTGGGAAGCCTCCTACAAAAGGGGCTCGCCCTTCATACTCCTTTCAAGAAGTGTGTAATGAACCCATTCACCCCTCGCAGCTTTCAAGCCTTATCCTCCCCAATGGGAACTTCCTAAATTTTCAAAATTTCATAGTCGGAAGACCTCAACAACATTTGCGAGCATTCAAACATGCTTGCTACCTCATAGTCCAGATCGTGGAGCTTATGCTCCGTACCTTTCCTATGTCTCTAGCAGACTCGCTTAGACCGGTACAATAACATTCCTCAACATTCCCTATTTTTTTCTCTCAATTGGCCCAAATGTTTGTTGAAAACTTTTCAATAAATATCGCGCATAAGATCTCGATCACGATCTTTATAACATTCGCCAATTCGATGATGAGTCTATCGCAGACTTTGTCGCCATTGGAGAGGGATAATCAACCAATTGTCTTTCTCCCTTCCTCAATCCCAACAAATCGAGTTGTTTACTCGATCTTGTGCTAATCACATTTCTTCTACTTTAAGGATCCAAACTTTTCATACCTTTCAAGAAGCCTTCACGATGGCACGCAAACTCAATCTCGCGCGCCATTCGAGCAAGGGAAGCTAAAACTTCGCTCTAAATCTAAACCAGATTTTTCTCGGTTTACCAAACCAAATTCTTCCCTTCTAAAGACAAAAATCAAGGATCCACCAACGCTATCGTATTAAAAGCATCACGAGCCGACAATACTTCTAATCAAACACCACGAAGAGACCCTCATCTCTCGAAAAGGGACTTCATCATCTCGATCCTTCGCTCCATCGGGGAATCATATGCCTCTATCTTAGAAAATGTTGGAAGTTCGCATGATCGAACTTCCCCATTAGGGATGTTGATGAAAGCCGAGAACGCCCATTCTCGTATAGGGAAAATGATTTCTGCCCTTATCATAACCAAGGGTCATGACATCGAACGATGTCGACTTTCAAAATCTTGTCCAAAATTCATCGATAAAGGCGAGCTCATTCTCGATAACCCAAATGCTCCCCAAATCAGGCACTCGATGTTTTTAAACAACCTTTTCCCAATCATGCCCCGAACCATAATGCTTCAGAGTCTCAAAAACCAAACACTCATACCATCAACTTCATCTCTACCAAGAATCTTCTTCTCGAAACCAAGCCATCTCGCAAACACATCAATCGAATCAGAACCTCCTTCCACTTCATCAATCACTGGAGTTCCACCATCTTCAGATGGCCCGCTCTTTGAATATTCCTACATTACTAAGCACGGAGTCATCTTTCTCCGCTCCTTTGTCTGACCTTCCATCCATACCCGAGACAGTATCATCCTCATCTGCCTCATCTTCGACATTCTTTCAATACTCGAGGCAATTACATCCCTTCGAGTTTCCACTACAGCACATCCACTTCGTTGCTCCCATTCCCGCCGCAACTATGTCCTGGTAAACGTATTCTATAATTGTGCCGACTTCGACGGAAGCATCTTCGATTTTGACCCTTCCTATCTCTTTTCCTACAGTAGTTTCACCCATGATTACCGCATCGAAGTAGTCCCTTCGCAAGGAACCGCTTCTTCATCACCCCTTCTTCCATCACCAATGTTACTTTGCCTATTAAGGAAAAAATCAAAAGAAGTAGCACTAACACCTATACACTGGTTCCGAACCTAAACCGAGACAACCAAAATCTAACATTACACCATCGCATTCTCCCCACCGCTTCCTCCGAAAAGGTTACAATCACCTTATGCCGTTGAAGTTGTCACCATCCTCGAAAAGGAAAGCCCATATTTCGACCATCAAGACTCTTGGTGCTCTTCCACAAAAATCTCTCTACGCCTCATAAACGATTGGATTTGCCCGCTGAGAAGGCATTTTCTTCTACACACTTATCAAAGCCATCGTCTTCTTCTACAACACATTCTTCACCAATACCCCGAAAAATAGACTTACCTACTAAAAAGACGTCACCTCTTCTATCAGGATCATCATCTTCATTACCAAAAACCAAGGCACCCTATGTCCCTCCGATTACACCTACTTTGGGAGCTTCTTCCTCTTCTAAACCGACATTATCTAAATCATCAGTAAATTCGACCAAGCAACCCCCTTTGTCTCCAAAGACCGCAAAATTTGTCACATCTCCATCATCTTCAAAATCTATTTTAGGGGCTCCTCCTCCACCAAAGTCAATCATGTCTCACTTACTCCCATCTCAAGTGCCCAAGACTGCTCCTCCAAATGTCCAAACAAATAAGAGGATCCCTAAAAAGACTGTTAAACCTAACATGCAAGTTCTTTTACCTCTAGCAATGTTAATGTAAAAGAACCACCTTCATCATCTCTATCCTCCTCTCTTCGCTCTACCGGATTCTATACCGAAATCCTTCATCAACTTATCCAATCTTCATCCATAACCCTTCCTCCGATTAAACCTTATAATTCCTAAAGGAGTTAAACCTACCGGTTTAACTCGATCCGATTTGTGCTTACCACCGCACTCTCGGTCATGATATCGAGGGATGTAAAGCTCTTCAAGCCGTTGTCAAGAACCTTTCGAAGAAAGTGACCTTTGTCGGAGGAGGAGGAACAAGTACCTCCCGTCATCTTAGCCCCATCTCGAGCCTCAACAATCCACTGCACTCGGTGGTCCCACTCCACTTGATCTTCCACCTTCCCAAATCGACACAATCCATATCGCCACTAGAACCCAACACTATGATAACCCATCTTCATCTTCAAAGATCTCGACCACGGTTGTCATTTCGCAGCCCCAAGGCGTTTCTCCTTCCTCATCGCCCCACGACCAGTGGTCTCTATTCGTGCCGCACTCGGGCTCAAGTTCCCGTGTCTCGCTGAGGAGAGTGTTATGAAACAACTCACCTGTGCTCCGGTCAAAATGTCTCTTTTGACCTCATCCAATCCTTCCACAACATCGCCAAGCTTTGATCGATAATCGTGGTCGCATCGCAGTTGAATTCGATGAGCCCTCACTCTTCGAGTGGGTTGTTGATCAATAGACTATCAACCACCATTTCTTTTGAAGATTCGAAATTCCTCTCTTTCTTCCGAGGATTCGAGGCTCCCTCTTTATCACAGCCCAAATCAATAACACTACCTTAAAACGTGTTATGATCGATAGTGGAGCTGCACTCAACGCCATCTCTCGCACACGCTTGAGCAACTTAAGTTACCAAAGAATGTAGTGTCATCCCCGCCTTTCGCCCCTTCGATCATTTAACGATCAGCTAGCAATACTTTAGAACCGTGGTCTTACCCATTCGAGTAGGTAAGAAGTCGCTTCATGAACTCTTCTACATCGTCAAGGAAAATTCCACTATAATATGATCCTGACGCTCCTCGGATTCGCGCAATGCATTCAGGTCCCATCCACCTCCATCGATGCTTAAAATATCAATATGAGGGCAAAATATATACTCATCCAGAGATCCTTTTCCTTCCGCACAATGCGACATGACCACAAGATCTCGCCCTTTAAAAGAAAATGCATGTTCTCCCGACGGGCCTCATCTTTCTTCCATACCGCAACCAAACTACCGGATTTACAAAATCTAGAAGAGACATTGCAGCGCTTCTCACTAGAGAGCTTCCTCTCTTTTCTTTCGATGCCCATCTCAAACCTAATGAGTATGGTAGACCTGCATAAACAACCCGAATATCAACCAGTCTCTGGCCGCATCGTCACCATTGGTCCGCCAATCAATGTACTAATTTCATCTACGGTGGTCTTGATACGCCTCACTATCGCCCCGTATTCTCCTCCTAAGACCAAACCTTACTTAACAGGTTTGATTATCTACGTAATCCCACGCTTGCAAAAACTTATCTATATCGATGCGCGTGGAAAGGTTTTGGCCCTGGGAAAATATGAACAAGGTATACATGACCTCAAGTCCATTCCTACTCTCATGCCACATCAGAAATTTGGTTTAGGGTTTAAACCCTTTCAAAAGCCACCGTCACTATTCTCGATGAGCCTCTTCCTACGGAAGAACCATCTTCCCCACTAAATCGAAGCATCACTTGATGTGGACGATGACATTTCCATCCCACCTAACTTTTTTTTTTTTTTGATCAATACCATTTCTTAGGGCCGTTAGTCTATGAGACTAACAATCGGTCCGCTTCTATACCATTAATCTTCCTCAAATAGTTGGAGACGATTCTCCCACTATCAACACTATCCACCTGGCGGATGATGATTCTCGCCTCACCTATCTCGGGGGCAAAGAGGATTCATATCTCCCCAAAACTATTCCTTCGACACGTCTACCCTTCTCAACGAGGCCACTATCGACCTTAATATAGGGACTTCAAGACCCTCGCATCATTAAGGTCGGCCAATCCTTTAATCCACAGGAGTTAGGGATTTTACCACTTTTCTTTCCAAACATCGCCAAGCCTTCGCTTGGTCATGAAGATATGCCAGATTTCGATCCCGATATTGTGGTCCACAATATCGTTACTCTTCCCAATATCAAACCAGCTTAAGCAAAAATTACGTAAAATGCACCTAGAGTAGCCCTTCTTGTTAAAGAAGAATTACAGCCGCTTGCTCTCGCTAACTTCATCCAACCCATCGATTATCCACAATGGGTGTCCAATGTAGTACCAAGAATTCAAGGCTACGGGAAAATTGAATTTGTACCGACTTCCGGATCTTAATCTTCGCTTGTCCAAAAGATGATTTTCCTCTACCTAATATCGACCAACTCGTAGATTTAATCAAGGGTCATGAGATGCTTTCTTATGGATGGTTTCTCCGGGTATAATCAAATCCTCATCGCACTGTAAGACCAACATAAGACTTCCTTCATAACTCCTCGGGGACCTTTGCTATCGTGGTCATGCCTTTTGGTCTTAAGAACGCAGAGCAACCTATCAACGAGCAATGACCTACATCTTCCATGATCTCTTGCACAAAATCGTGGAAGATTATGTTGACGATCTCCTCGCAAGTCCAAACGCCGTCAGATCATCTTTTCATCCTCGCACTCTCTTTCGAGAGGCTTATCCGCTTTTGTCTTCGCTAAATCCATCTAAATGCGTATTTGGCATGCTCTCACCGTAAACTTTTAGGTTTTATCATTTCCATCGTGGGTATTGAAGTCGACCCCGCAAAAATAAAAGCCATCCTTGAGATGCCTCCCCTTCTAACTCAAGCAACTCCGCAGCCTCCAAGGACGCTCTTCAATCGCAAGGCTGCTTTATCTCCCAATTGTCGGACCGTTGTCAACCTTTTCACCATCTCCTCCGTAAGAATGTTCATTTTGAATGGGATGAGCATTGCCAAAAGGCCTTTGATGATCTCAAAGCTTATCTTCTTTCTCCACCCGTGCTTACACCTCCACGCGAGGGGGAGCCTTTCTATCTTTTATATCTCGTGATCGACCATGCTCGGGAGCCATGATCTCGACGGACACTTGTGGTAAAGAACAAGCTGTCTATTACATCAGCCGCACCTCCATGAGTATGAGACACGCATTCAAGCTGAAAACTATGTTGCGCTCTCTTCTTTCGCAACTTCTAAGCTTCGCCATTATCTCCTTAATCATAAAACTTACATTGTCACAAGTGTCAATCCCCTCAAGACAATTCATGCAAAGCCTTATCACAATGATCGATCACTGTTGGCTTATGCTTATGACTGAATTTGACTCGAGTTTATCCCGCAAAAGGCTATCAAGGGTCAAAGTTATTGCAGTATCAATTAGCCGATGCTCCTCTTCCGACACTCTCGTGATCCCCCTTGCTCAATTCCCCGATGAATATATCCAACAAATTGATTTTGGTCTATCTCCATTTAAAGTAAAGCTCTTCTTCGATGGATCCAAATGCCAGCAAGGGGGAGGTGCGGGTTTCGTGATGATTCCTCCTGGGGTACGCTTATCCTGGGCTTGCACACAAATTAAACTTTGAGTGCACCAATAATGTGGCTGAGTATGAAGCTCTTGTCTTAGGTCTTCAAAATGCCATTAATCTCGCGCTCGCCATATTGACATCTTCGTGATTCTCAACTCATCGTTAATCGTGTCACGGTGTCTATCAATGCAAGAATGATATCCTTCAAAATATCGTGACATCGCTTTTGCTCAACTCCAATCTTTTGATAAGTTCACCATCCAAGCCATTCCTCGTGACCGCAAATCGATTCGCATGGATACCATGGCCTCATTAGCCTCACTTATCCCGCTTTACCAAGACTCGCCTTTATGTGGTCAGGCAACGATTAGATCAACCATCTTATCTTGGGCAACTAACTTCAATCAATGCTGTCACAACCCATACCCAGGATGAGTGGTATCAACAGATTGTTGATTATCTATCTCATTCGATCCTTCCTCCAGATCTGACTTCCAATGGTAGAAGGTCTTTTGTCCAACGCACCAATCGCTATACTATCCTAGGCGGGATTCTTTACAAACGCGGCTTTGATGGTATTTTGCTTCGATGCCTCAAAACCCATGAATCATCTAAAGCCATCCAGGAGGTCCATGACGGTATTCGTGGTGGACATTTTAGTGGTTTAGCCAGTAGCTAAGCGCATTTTACGCTTGGGGTATTATGGCTTCTCTTAATCGAGATTGTTGTGAATACACTAAGAAGTGCGTCAAGTGTCAAGAATATTCCAATCTCACGCACATCCCTAGTCAAGCTTTGCAAACTCGCGGCGGATTTGTGGCCTTTTTCGCAAGGGGGTCTTGATCTTATTGGTCTCATCAATCCTCGCTTCTTCACAACGCCATCATTCTATCATTCACCGCCAATCGAGTACTTTACTAAGTGGGTAGAAGCTATCCTCTTTCTTCAACAAAGGCTAAACCCATAGTTGATTTCGCCTATCAACACATCATTTGTCGCTTTCATGCTCCACATAAGCTAATCACGTATAATGGTAAGTCTTTCAAGAACGCTGATTTGCGTAATCTCTCGCAACGCTTTCAATATCAAACTCGCTTTTCTTCTCCATACTATCCTCAAGCTAATGGTCAGCCAAGTTGCCCAATAAAACTTTGCGTAGTATCCTCGCAAAGGTAACTAGTCGAGCCGGCAGGATTGGCATTTACATATCCCTTTGCTCTCGGGGCTTATCGGACTAGCATTCGTACTCCTACCGGTGCTACTCCCTTCTCTCTCGCCTATGGGTCCGAGGTCGTCCTTCCGGGAAGTCCAAATCCCATCTCTCCGTGTTTCTCTCAGAGAATTTGTCTCCGATGAGGATTATCACAAAATCGTCTAAAGCACAACTTGAATTATTAGATGAGCGGCGCCTTAACGCTTTGAGCATCATCGTCTATTGAGCGTGTCAAACGTGCTTACAACAAGCACTTGCAACACCGTGACTTCAAAATTGGTGACCTTGTTCTTAAGGAAAATCAAAATGTCACTACACTCAAAAAAGTCAACGTGGTAAGTTTGCTCCCAACCGATGGGCCCCTACATTATCACTCATAAATATGGGTCTCTGGGCTTATCGCTTATCTTCCATGGATGGTGTACCGAGGCGAACCTCTCAATGCCTTGCATCTACGGCCCTTCTATTGTTAAAATCTATCTTACACAAATCTAGTCGCAACTCGATCTTCCATCCGTCCTAATAACCACCATCTACTTTTGTGGTGATTTGAAATCGTGTGGTTCTCCGCCTATTGCCTCGCTACCTTAAATATGAGTATCGCGGCTCTACTCATCAGACGCTTTTGGATATGTTCCTCCTCATGGTAGGAATACCTTAATCACCACTTCATCCGTCCCAAGTACTTATCTTAATGGATCTACTGGGCATGAGTACATGTTCTTCTATGTTCTCTTCCTCCATCCGATCTATCTAGGTCTAAACTCAGCCTTCTTCCAAAGAGTTTCAAAAAAAAAAAAAAAAAAAAAAAAAAAGATGCTATCCAAAAGATAGACTCGATCCTCAAGGACAAAGCTATCCATACATTATCAAGTGAATCAAAAAGAAAATAGACCATACCTCAAGGATGGCTATCATTAAAATTCAAAATATGCATCGCTCCTCAAGGACGGCTGTTTTCAAAGAAATATTCAAGGCTTCTTGTAATCAATCAGCCTTCCAAATGGGCTTTATACACTTTTTAAGATCACCGAAAGACTTCCCGCATCGATCGCTTTTTTTCCATATCAAGCAAACTTCCCGCATTGATCGCTTTGCTTTTCTCACAAAGTCATGAAGCCGAGATTTAAGACCTTTTTGTCGATCATATGGAGAATCCTATTTTCCTATCATGGACATGTATCCGTCCCTTGTAAATTCCGACAAGATACTTACTTTTCTTTCCATTTCTATCCTAGATCCTGGTTTCATGACTAGTTAGTGTCAGTTTATTTTAATCTTATATAGGGCCTCAGTATGCTTGGTCTTTCGTTTCTTATCTGGATTTTATCTATGGTCGGTTGAAGTCCGACTTATCATTTCCTTCTTTTCCGAGTGTCTTCTTCTAAGTCACGGTTGTTTCCATTTACATCTTTGGCTCTCGTGATCCTCGTTAAATTGACATTTTCACATGTTAATTCAATCACAATTTATCTTCTATCAAAATTCCTCTTATCTATCAAAACATCTATCTTTATTCATTTCTCATTAAAATTACATCTATCTATACATCAAACACATCTATCTATTTATCCATCAAAATATTTAAAATATGTACATCTAAGGTACATTATATCTAATCTATACATCAATCACATCCATCAATCTATCCACCAAAATGTACATCCAAGGTACATTATATCTATCCATATCTAATCCAAACATCAAACACATGTACATCCAAGTTACATCACATCCATCTATCAAAGTTATATCCACATCACATATATTTCTATCATCTATCAATCTATATCTATCCAATCACATCTATTTTATCCACATATCAATCTATCTAATCACATCTATTTCTATATCTATCATCACATCTATACCTATCCAATCACATCTATTTTATCTATCTATTATCCAATCACATCTATTTTATCCTCTATCACCTATATCTATATCCATCTATCCATGTATATCCAAAATTAAAAGCATGAGTACAATTATATGACAAATAATGAATCTATATATACATATGTGTCCAGACAAAAATGGGTGGCTTTCAATCAAGCCATCTAAACAATGCCTTCCAATCGAGGCTACATCACTATACGTATACAAAATCTATCAAATCTCTATATAGTAAAATCAAGCGTGGAGGACACTATCTCCTCCACCCTCCTCTCGCACTCCGGGCCGTCTCTCCCGACCGCCGCCTATCGAGCTCGATGCACTCGCCGGGCCGGAGGTCTCGCCCACCTCGATCTCTCCCTGCTCCTCCGCCCGAGGCTCCGCCGCCGTAGCTGCCGCCGCCTCCTCCTCTCGCCCCGTACGAGGCACATCTGGGCATGCCGCGCTAGGGCATCTCGTAGTATCTCACCTCGCCGAGGAGAGACTCGGTACGTGCTCAGCTCACAGCATCGGTGCTCGTAACGATGCCGGTGCCGGCTGCCAAGCTGCTGGGGGCGCCGCGCTGGCGGTGGTGCCTCCTAGTGGTCGCACTCGCGTACTGCACTCGATGTGGCACCTGCCTCCCATACTTGGCCCCGAGGGCCTCCCTCGTGCCGAAAGTAGCGGTCCCTCTCGCTGATCGCCGTATCTCGCTCCCGCGAGCGTGTGTCTCTCCACAATCGTGGCATCCTCTCCTCCGTCAAAGCCCCGATCTCCTCCGTGAGCTACTCGATGTGTCTGTGTGAGGGTGGCATGCTCTCCTCTAATCTGGCCCAACAGAAGCAGCTATGTCCTCCTCACGCATCTATGAGGGCGGGAGATGTCGTGGAAGCTCGTGTCGTACCATGCCGCATGAGCCCTCATCCACCCCCGCATCATCACTGCTCATGAGGGTGGGGCTCTTCAATGGGTCTCGCCGATCAAAATCGGCAAACTGCTTTCTCGCTATCCCGCCTATATGGCGTGTAGGTAGGTGGCCGGCACTGCTCGTATTTAGGCCGAATCGCTCAATATCCGCATGAACGGACCCGCCCACATATCTCGGCCTCCGCCCTCGACCACGGCCCGCCTCAATGCTACCAAGTGCGCATCCCGACCGCCCATGTCTGGGAATGCCCGATATGGTCTCCAGATGACTCGATCTCGTGTAAGCGCCCCAAACGCTCGAGTACCACCCGGCCGGTCTACTCAGATCTCCCGCGCCATGCGCCCGCCATCTCCGAAATCCATAATCAATCCTCCCACTCGCCGCTGCATCCAAGGAAGCCTTGATGGCTCGACACCGCTATGTGCTCATATGCCCAAGAATGGAGCACAAAATCGACATCAATCCTCGTCCTCCGGCCGCTGGTGTACATCCATAGCTCATGGTAAATTCGAGCTATCGTGGCATCGGCTGAAGGCAAAAACTCGTCTCAGACCGCAAGATGTCGCACACACAGCCTAATAAGAATAATGGGAATCTCCCACCTCCTGAGTCTGGCAGGGCAAAATAGGATATCGCCATCTGAATCAAGGCTATCCGCCTGCTCCGAGGGCTATCTCGCTCGTAGATGTGAGGCTATCTCACGCCCCTGATACTATCTCGACTGTCATCTCGCCTCTCTCGTATAATCGCACCCAGGCTCTCGCCGCCGCTTCCCGGGTGTGATCTCAATCGGGTCCCCAGCAATCGGCAATCTCAGGATCCTGAATATATCCTCATGGGTGATAGTCATCTCACCCGTCCTGAACCAAAAAGTGCACGTGTGGCTGTCCCACCGTCGCACTAATGCCCGCATGAGCTCCACATCTCGTGGCACTCGTCTATAATATCGGAAACCCCCGAGCCCGGCTAGTTTCTAAATGCCGCCAGCCAGATTCGTCACATCAGGAAGAATCGTCTCCAATAGCTCAGGGATGGCATCCCTCATATGTAGTACCTCTCGTGCCTGCATCCACGACATCAAAAACATAATTAGTCTCTTATTTCCCCAAATCACATCTTCCAAAACCATAAAAAAATGAATATCTTTCAATCGCGCGCGATTTGGTAAAATCGGGCGCTGCTCATTTTAGTCGGGCGCCGATTAATACCAATCGACGCCGATCCAAAACCAATCGACGCCGATTAAACCAATCGGCGCCGACTGCCTGGCCGGACATAAACCGGACCCCGGCCTCCCATGCAAGAAAAAATCAAACAAAAAAAAAATAAATTAAGAAAAGTGGGTTCAAGAATGACCACTTACCCCAGGTCGTGTCCTCCTGCGCTTCTGACCGCTCCCAGAGGCTTCCATGATGCTCAAATCACAAATCTGTCTCTCTCTGAATCAATCGTCACGTTGAAAATAAATCGCTTACGTTTTTCGTCTCGCATATTTATATGTGCTCGATTGGTCGGGCGCCGATTTTTTGGGTCGACGCCGTTTGTTATAGTCGTCGCCGATTATTTTGGTCGCCGCCGATTTTCTATATCGCTTGCCATAGTGTTGATGCTTGGCTTACTTATCTATCTCGATCATTGTTGTGTGCTGAATTTTGCCTTTTGGGCACATTTTTTTTTAGATATCCTTGTCTATTTCGGTTTGTTCTTTCAAGGTGGGACACTGTGATTTTCGGCAGCCTTAGAGTTAAACGGTCTCTGTAGCACTAACGCTGCCTCGCTTGCACTGCCCTAGTTGTCCCTACCAATGTGTCTCTCTTTAGATGCCGACTATTTTGCAGCTTCTCCTTACCTCATGGGTCTCAGTAGGCACTAACGCTGCCTCATGAGGAGACCGCTAGTTTGCCCTACCAATGTGAGTTCCTTAGGTCGCCGCTTTTATTTATTTTTATGCGCTCATCAATGATCGATCTACCTGCATCCGATTGGGGCACCTTGCATTTTTCATCTACCTTTTTCAAACTTGGGATCGTCTGTTCTATCATCCATCCCATCCCTAGTTTGAGGGGGATCACATCATCACAAATTCTTCCCTTCTTCCATCCCTTTGTTTTTGTCTCATAACCTTGCTTATCGCAAGTTACTTGACAAAAAGGGGCAAAATGTAGACACTTAAAATTGGTTACTCAATTTAGTGTCCCTCTCATCCATTTACTTGCTTAGGTAACCTGGGGCACGTTTTACGTCACCAACTATCCCCTTGGGATATTATCCAATTTGTGATTTAATCACTTATTCCAAATTTAATTCACCCCATCACATCTTACCCATGAGTGATTAAATATTAAATATTTGATTACGCTTCTTCCCATGCATCTTAATCACTTATCTACCCCAAATTTATTCTATCTATGTATCACATCTATTTTTCCTCTTCCCTAAGCGGGATATTTCCCGTATTCGGGATAAATCTTATCTTTCTTGAAATCGCTCATTTTGGCCATCTCGGAGTCTATTCCGCGATCGGCGCCGACCCATATGGTCGGCGCCGATTTTCTAGGAGCGGCGCCGATTATAAAAGCGAGTCCAGAACTCAGTTCTAGGGACCGAAAAAGAGACCACGAACGAGCGAAAAGTGAACAGACGAAAAAAGGAAGCACTTACGCACGAACAGAGAGCGAGAGAGATACAGGTTGTGAGAAAGAGAGATCTTCTAAGATCAATCAGATCAAATTAGGCAGATCTCGTCCAATCAATCCTCGAGAGGAGCACCGCTACTCGTCCCCTCGCCACATCAAGATCGCACACCACCATCTATCATCTCGGTGACTCTGCTCCAAAGTTGTCTCGCCAACTTCGCACATCCAAGCAGACCACATTCATCTTCTAATTCCCAATCTTATCGCACAGCCCCGATTGATCGATCTTTTTAGTCGCCGACGCCGATTCACCTGGGCCGACGCCGATAGTCTCGGGCCGACGCGATTCACCACATCGGGCCGACGCCGATTCTACCTGGGCCGACGCCGATTTCCGGGCAGATAGGTAAAAGGACACAGTAACACAAATTCGCATTATTTCTTAGTTCCTGCTTTTTCGTGCTTTCTCGTCGCTGCTTAGATTCTCGTCTTATTACCGCAATCGTAAAGATCTAGCTTTTACTTACATCTTTATCATGTATGCTTCTTTTCTTAATTGAAAACGTGGATCGACATCCGCCGAGGAAGCTTATCGCTTCCCGACCCGCTTCTCGGGCAGTCCACCTAAATATCTTTTAACGTGGTCTTTTTCTCACAAGCATCGGTGTTTTGCAGATACACGGATCTATTGCAGCGAAGTTGCTCGTGTGCGCCCGCCTTATCTACATCGGCTTCCTCATTTGTCTACATCTTCGGATCTTATCCATCGTATCGATTTTATTGTCTAAAAATGATGAATACAAGGTTTACGACTAGTCCATACCTCTTATGGTGTCCTATTCTACAAGATCTTCATGAGCACCCACTTGAGTAGATACACTATTGTCCTGGATTTCTTCCTATCGCCCAAAACCGATCCTCCAACTGGGTGGTGAAAGCATACAACAGAGCCATCTCCATGATAGTCCCGTTGATCTAAGAAATCCCATTCATTGGGGTGTATAGGGTCTAGTCGATGTTGTTAAATGCCATGTTGCTTTCTTGGTATGCTAAGAAATTCTTCGATACAAATTCCCCCTCAATCTCGAGCTGAGGAGAAGGAGAGGCTTCAGACTACACCGTGGCGTGCTTGAAAAGGTTTGGAAATTGGCAAAAGGCCTCACTCTTCTTCCAAAGAAAATATACCCACATTTTCCATGAGTAATCATCAATGATGAGCTGAGAAGTATTCAAAACCTGGAAGCTAGCTAGTAGGGGTCACACAATTATGGTTTGTATAACTTGAAGATGCTCCGTAGAATGATAAGAGCTCTATTTGAACAATGGATTCCTCTGTTGTTTTCCCACAAGACATCCTTTGAGAAAATAGGTAAGGAATGGGAGAGTGGAGGAAGCCCTCTTACATTTCCTCTCGCACTAAGTTAATGTAGGAGCCCCTTAAAGCAGTAAAGATGACCATATCCGAAAGTGCCATGAAGATAGTGGACTCCGCCTTTCAAGCGAGAGAGCAATGTTAGATGAAGTGACCGCATCCAAGCTGTAAATAGATGCACCCTTCGTAAATGCTCGAGTAATAACTAAGTCTCCTTGGGAAATGATGGAGGACTTGACCCCTGTTCTCAACAAAGAATTGAACTCTACATTCGATGATTAAGAAGTTTGATCTCACAGAGTGCAAGAGATTTCAAGTCAAACGTGGAACATATAAGTACCTTCATGAGTGTACATCTTCGTGTCCTAAGAGGAATGATGACATCACCAATCCCTACTAAATATATTCCCGATTATTTACGATGGTGATCCACATCTCAAGTGGGCTGTCACTTAAGGTATGGAACAACTTCTTATTTTAGTCATGTGTTCACGAGGCACTGAATCAATCAACCTGCATTAACTTTTCGCATAGAACGTGAAGTCTGCGAGACTAGGACAATGTCTGGATGAGTTGTGTCTGGAACCTCTTCATGAAGGTGTCATCCTTTGAGTAGTAATGTGAGCCCTTCTCTTCCTATAATTACGAGCACGCCATCAAGATTTCTTGAATATCCATTTCGCGAAGTAAGTGCTATCTTGGCTAGAGTTTCCATACTGTGACCATCAGAATAACAGTTCACAGTCATGTACGTATCCATGGAGCAAATGTGGCACCATCGACCGGCCTTGTTGTTCGCTGCTATCGGGGGTGGCCACTCGAGAAGGTAACTCTTTGTGGATGTTGCTTCGATTCTAGGGGACTACCTTTCCGAGGCTTCATATGCTTTTTCCTCGTGATGAGAGCCTTGTCTTCAAGGAATTCTTGAACATTTTGAATGGCTTCTTTCTACTAGAGATAATTCACCAGTGTCATAAAACTCACCTCCTGTTAGTGGTGGTCAACATGGTGATCGTTTAAATCGGGAAGGAAGAGCTCACAACATGACCGAGACTACCAACTTGTCGTCTATGAGTTCACCAAGAGCAAAAATTTCTATGCGTAACTCGGCCACATGCCACAAGAAAGCTTTGATTGATTCGCCATCATGCATACTCATTATGTGAAGATTTTTCTGAAGATGCAACTTCGTTGTCATATTCTTGGCTTTAGAGATGGTACACAATGCATCCCATGCTATAGAGGAAGTGGTTGCTTTAGGAATGTGAGATGGTTCAACTCCGTAAAGGCTCAAGGTGATAAGCATTAGTGCTTTTGCAAGCCTTTCTACATAGCCAATGATCGATCACTTCATGGGAGGGGTGTCTTTACCAGAAATGATCCCCTAAAGATCTTCAAATTGAAGAATCATTCACATCTCGGTTTTCCATGTGGTGAAATTTGGCCCTTTGAGAAACTAGGCATCTGACAACAGAATGCGAGGTGCAGACATTTTCAAAAAATCAAAATTGTACTTTATTTATTTATTTTTAAAAAATGGTTACAATGCTTACTAAAGGAACCTATCACGAAGATGGGCGCTATAAGCTCATGCAGTGAGATGTGGATGCTTCTATGGGTGTTCTACTTCACATTCATCATCTACATCATAGCCACGCTCTACGATTCTTTGTGGATTCGGTGCGCTTGAGAACATACGTACGAACAAGAAATTGTTCAACAATCCTTGACACACCAATTCATCAAATAAGACATTGCTTTACATTCAATAATTCATTAAGAAAAGAAAATATATGCCAATGGTGTCCTAATTGGGCTCTCAACCAGGTGACACATTTAAGGGCTTTCTTGTAACACTCTCGACATCGTAGATGCATGTGCGACATGTACATGGCAAGGTAATGCTTCTTCCTCTTTGCAGGTTGTCTTCCACATGCTTACATAGGTTGTATGTCTCACAGAGAGATTTTCTGTGACTAAAGATATGCATGGACTCAACCTACGTGGATATGCCTCAAACTCTCCTTTATGGGCTAGTTTGATCAGGATGGGACCGAATGCAATGCCATTATCTTCCAAACAAAACCACATATGTTTTGTTCAAAGAAGAAGTTCAGTTGCAACACAAAACAGGGATGATGAACTCAAAATTTCGCTGGTCACTAGTCTATATGCCGAACAAGATCTTATTTTCACTTAGTCTTGCCCACATCCACGTGTCATCATATAAACAAAACAGGTTACTCCACCACGCACAGTTTAATGGAGACTTGCTGCCACATCCACAGGTCATAAGTTGCTCCACCACATATATTTTAATGGGGACTTGCTATGTTGGTTTTCCCGCCATGCAATGATTTTATTTCTCCCGCACCAACAAAGTGGAAAAACTACACATGCTTCCCCTTTTCCATGGCTTCCGGGTGCACGCCCTCCTTCCTTTCTTCTCTAAAGAATCTCGAATCATGCATGCTTCTTTTCTGTTGCTTTCAAACAAACTGATAAAATTTCTATGCACACGTAACACTTAGCAAGTTGGGATCTTACGCTGCAGGTGTTGCTTGCCTAGGCCTGAGAAAGGAAACAATTGAACTTACCAATGATAGTAGAGAATGAATGTTTTATTCAACGATGCCTCCCGTAAAAAACAAAAATACGCAAGCCATATATAAGCCGAGGAGAAGAGAGGAATGAACAGAATGAGCAGCTTAAATAACTTTTCACATAACCAACACAAGCTTAACAATGTATTAACTTATTAACTAATGCGCTAAAACTTTCCCATCTCGTATCAAGATCTGCATCGTGCATCAAGGATGATGCAAGATCATGATGGAGATGATAAATTTGGAAAAGGCATTTCAGGGGGAGGATAGAAATTATGAAACTAACACAGTGAGACCCATTCATCCTTTCTTTTTAGTTAGATCCCTCAACTCAACTCCTCAATATGAAAATCATAAATTTTCAATTTTGTCCTCAGCACATGTGCGAAAAATTCAACAATTTCTACACCGATAGAAAATCCTACTAGACACTATTATCTTACTCTTCCCGCTTTATCTATCATGACGATATGTTCCAAATTTATAACCTTGGATTTGTTAGTTGGTAAAATTACTCCCTAAATTGTACCTCTCATGTTCAGCTCTTTTTCTTCTTTAATGAAATACAATGATATGTGTCATGGGTGTTGGTTTCGACACCAAATATATATATAAACCTTAAACTAATCTTCTCTCTATAGTACTATAGTATAACTACACACAAAGGTTCTCATTATAGATTTTTAAATCCTTTATTTCAAAGAAGACACCTTTCCTTGGAAAAACTTTCTTTGTATTCCTCTCCATATGATAATAAAAAAACCATAGTCCTACGTGTTTCTAATACACACCACCAATAGTTAGGATTTTTTATTGTTTAACTATGTTAGATGTATGTTCCTCTAAAAAGATTAATCATATATCCTTGCTTCTTCCTACCTCTATCAATAACACTTCTTCTAATTCTCCTAATAGATCTACAAAATTATTCTTGATTACAAGGTGTTTTGTAATAATGTAAAAAATAACCCTACAAACCATTATGCATTTTGTACTAGATGAATGTCATAAGAGAGATTTGATATCATGGGTTTAAATCTCATATCATATCTACCCAAACACCGAGAATGGCCTTGCTTGATCTCAATTAAGACATACAGGTTCTATTTTTTGAACACTTGGATGTCAAACTCCTCTAAAAATTTGTGATTGAATTTTTTTAGGGAAACATACTTCCGGGCCCATGTATGGACATGGCCTAGAAGCATAGTGGGAAAAAAATTCTTCATCTTTTGAGATATGATTCATTTTACATGTCATATAATATCACATGAATGAAAAGAGTCTAGTTATTCTCCATAACTCTATATTATTGGATATTGATGGACACATTATAGAAATATGATTTTATGGGAGCCTTTAGAGGGTTACAAGTGGGGGTTATTTCTAAATTGGTCACTTGTAAAAATCCATCATTAATGGAGGGATTCTTTACATGTGGAATTTAAATTGGATTTTTTTCAGACATGGATTTCCTTAATTCAATGTTTGAAATTGATTTTCATAAGGTTGGTTGTAGATTCAATGCTCCCTCTAGTGATTTCTAACACTTAGTACATTATTCCTTATGTGCTTCGATCCAAAATCTTAATAATAGCCTATATACGAGCACCTATTTCAACATGATTTTTTTAATTAATCCTCGTGGATATAGTTTTTCTTCAATAATAAGTAATATTCTATGTTTTAGTATGTTCTAGATAGTTTGTAGAAAATACTTACGAGATATATTTTTATTTTATGACTGTAATATTCAATGTTCAAGGAGATACATTGTTCTATCATGTAGATACTTTTTTGGTGATCGTTAATGTATCCCATGTCTTCTCATATGAAAATTTAAAAACATGGGGTACAAAGTAATTTATATAGGTGGGGAAGACTCCCTTTTAGTGTATTGTGTGGTAATAAGCATACCTTCACATAATGTTCTTATGACAACCATGACATATTGATTCATCATGAAATCCAATAACATGATGTTTCCCTAGTTGTATATGCATGTTATGATTTATCTCACATCCTCCTCTTCTGTTATGGCTTATTTAAGAACCCATTTAATTTATTTTCATTTACATACTCTTTTAAAGTACCATACACCACCAATAAGCTAAGTTCTTAACCGCTCATGGGTAGTTTCTCAAGAAACCAATCGATTTTTTGGAAATAAGAGAATAGTGGGCATTTCGAAAGGACCTCATCATTTAAAAAATAATTCAAGGTAAGATATAGTAGCAAAGAATGTAGGAAGAGAAAATATCCATAGGTAGCAAAAACAAAATTCCAAAAAACCCACATCTAACAAGGGCCATTGTATACTATGGATATTATTTATAGTATTAGCTTCTTCGTTAGTTATAGAAGTAGCTTATTTTTCCACCAGCCCATCTCCTAACATGACAAGGTCCGTGAAATCTTCGCTTGAAACTTTTCTATGTCCTATTTATGTAGTTATTCCACTCTATGATGGAATAGAAGGCTTTATTGATTATCCCTAAAACGTGAACACAATATGTGCTTCATCAAGATCTTGTTAGGCAGGGGGTATTTTCTATATGATTCTTCGAAGCTACGTAAATATCGTAATCTGCCACAAAGATAGTAGGAAAATATAATTTTTCTATGGGAGGGGAGTCAGTGGTAAACAAAAGAGAGACATAAAATAGCATCAAGAATATCCTATCAATAACAATATCCACGGAGAAGAATGGTGGATCACCTCATGGAACTCGAGGTAATGAGCATAGATTCAATCTGAGCCATTGGCGACATCCGAGGAGATAAAGGAGAAACAAAAGTAGTGTTGACAAGAGTCAAAGATGAAAGAGAAGTCAAGTATGAAATTAGTTAGCGGAAACTAAGGAATGTTCATGCTGTGAATCGAGGTGATGAAATCCAAGAAAGAGGATGAGTGAGAGACATCAATGGAGAAAGTGGGGAAAGTAACCATACCACTTACTAATGATAAAAATATTTGAATCTCAGTTAAAAGTGAGACAAATCCTATGAAAAAGTCTATGAGAAGGAGAATACAAATAAAGGGGAATGGAGGGTGAAGGTGGGAAGGTGTAGTGTTGATACCAAGCTGATTTCTAAGCTTAGAGGGGAACATGAAAGATATTTTGGTAATCCACCGCTTTAAAGAGTAGGTATAAAAATATTTGATGAAGGGAAGGGCCTTCCTCTTCTCTAGATATATTCGGCCACTGCACTAGGTTTTTTTTTTGCTAGAGAAAAATGAGCCACTTTCTTCAATCTATCCACTGTGACCATGATGGCATCATGGTGGAATCTCAACATAAGTAGCCCTACAATGAAGTCCATGGAAATGGTGTCCCATTTCTAGTTTGGTATGTCATGAGGATATAGAAGGCCATCTGGATGCTGATGTTGATCCATTACATTCTGTAACTATAAACAACAAGACACAAAACAAACCACGTCTCTTTGTAGCCTTCTCTAATGGTATAATTGTTTCAATGAGCCATGCATCTTCTTCACCCCTGGATGGGTTGAATAGGGTACATGGTGTGCCTCAACAACGATATATTGCCTCAATCCTCCAGATCGGGAACATAGATCCAACCCTCGTACAAAGAATACCATCCACCTCTAAATAAATTCTATCAAACTACCCCTCAAGTGGTATCTCGAGACTTGATCTTTACTCTCACTAAAAGATAGAAGTCGGGCCATGTGGATACTACTATAAAATCCTACTCCTCGGGTCTATACCAACCATCGTATCCATAACCAAATGTCTTTGTCTACTCAAAGCATGAACAACAAAATTTTCCTTCCTCTTCACATGCTTTATCTCCATTTCGTACTCACAAATAAAATCTATCCAATGCTATCAAGAGCGTTAAGACTGCTACTCGAGTGAAGAGGTGACAGAGACTTGAGTGATTAGTGTTGAGAATAAATCTCGTACCTAAAAGAAAATGTCTAAACCGAACAAAAGCATGCACAAATACTATAAGGGAAAGGTCATGAGTGAGATAATTGAGCTCATAATCCTTGATTTTTGTAGACTCAAATGCTACCACTACCCCCTCCCGCATCAATACACTCCCTATTCATATGCCAAAAAGCATCCGAGAAAACGAATAACTCTCCTTACGGATATAACATTGTAAGAATGGGTGTTTTCGTAAGGAATTCCTTCAGTGTCCTGAAGGCCTACTCACATCTATCTGAAAAAATTAACTTCTTACCTTTCCATTGAAGGGAAGTGATGGGGTATGCAATCTAACAAAAGTCCTAAATAAATCTCCTATAAAGAACTCCACAATCCCATGAAATCAAGCTCACCTCGGTCACACTAGTAGGTGTTGGTCAATACATAATGTATCTAATATTAGAAGGATTGACTGTGATACCTACCCAAGAAATAATGTGACCCAAATACTACACATCTAACTTAAAGAATGCACACTTCTTCAAGTTACCGTAAAGCTAATACTCACAAAGACACTATAGAACATGACGAAGGTGCTCATGGTGCTCCTCATGCATACAAGAGTATATCAGAATTTCATCAAGAAGCATGAGCACAAATCAATCCAAAACATTCCTAAACACCCCATTCATCAGACTCATAAATACCTAGGGCATTTGTTAGACCAAATGGTACCACCGTGAACTCATAGTGCCCATATCTCAAACAGAAATCTAACTTGTAGATACATACCTACAATCCTTAGTTGATGGTATCCTGACTTAATATTTATCTTAGAAAATAATGTGGTCCCCTCATATGATCAAATAAATCATATATGTGATGAAAGGGGTAAGGATTCTTGATTATTACTTTGTTTAGTTGTCTGTAGTCCACACACAACCGCAAGGATCCGTCTATATTATTTACAAAATCACCAAAGGCACCCCAAGGAGATACACTAGGATGGATTAGGAATTTCAGAGAAGGCCCTCTAGCTATAATTTGAGCTCACATAGCTCGTGGGAGGTAATCCTATATGGAGAATGTGAGATAGGATCTGCTCTCGAAACCAAGTCAATGAGGAAATCTATCTCACGTGGAGGAGGAAACCTTAAAAATCACTAGCAAATACATCTTAAAATTCTTGTAAGGTGGGTAATCATAAAGTGGAAGTCCACTAACCCCATCTTCCAACCTATCACTAACAAGCACTATCATCTAACTCGACACCCATTTCATGCACATCTCTTAATCTACATAGCAGAAATAATACGAAGAGGGATGGGTCTCCTAACTCCATATATTACCAAATCAATCCCAAATCATCTATACAAGAAATAACATTCCTATAATAGTCAAATATGGCTCTATGTGTAGATAACCAATCCATGCCCAAGATCACTCCATAATAACCCAAAGGAATAATATGAATATCCACAGTAGTGGTGAATGTTCTTATGTCCACTAAGCACTCTTTGACTAAGGAATCTACTGAGATCTTGGCTCTAGAATCCTTCTTGAAATCTCGACTAAGGCCTTACCTAACTACCACCATCCTGGAACACTCTACTAAAGATGGTGAAATAAAAGAATCGACGATCCATAATCAAACAGAATAAAGCTAGAAATACCACCAATGCTACCTATACTCTCAATCACCATGTAATGATGCTCTGTATGGTGGTTCTTGACCGCTGCATAGATCCGATGGGTATGCTCCATGTCGCACACTATAAGATCGAAAATCAGTGCCTTACCCTTTTTATTAGGGTTCTTATGGAACTCTTTCCAATGATGCCCAAGTAAAATGCATCAATAGAAACTACCTTGTCCCCTCCAATGAGATGTGGCTCAAAGCAGGTACTCTAGTGTTCTGTGTCATGGATCCTAATGATCCTACTATGGAATGTTGTGGTCACTATCGATGAGATCATGCTGCCTAATCCCTAGGTGATCCTTGTGTCATGATGGGAACCCTAGGGGGAGGCCCAATAATCCATCCCTTTGACTGTCAAACCTCTATGGAGTTCTAAACGATGGGTGAGTCTGCTTATTGCTACACGAGGTGGCTACTGTGGTGTCCAGAATGAAGAATGTGTAGAACCATGTCCGCCATGATGAGGAGGAGCTTACCCATCAATTTTATATCCTCGCATCTATTAGATATGGCTCCACACTTTATATTTGGCCTACGTCATCTTCCCCTTTGTCTCCTCTCAGTAATCTAGGCCATTTCAATGATATCTCGCTAAGGTTTATGAGAAATGAATGCATACTACACCTCCATAATCTAAGTTCAAACCCCGATGAACTTGTGAATCCTGACCTTCTCATTGTACATGTAGTTGACGTACTAAAGCATGTTCTAAACCGACTCTCATACTCTACCACTATCATGGATGCCTGACGTAAGTCATAGAACTCATCTATCCTCTACTAAATAAACCTCCCGAGATAAGTATCTACTCTTGAAATGCTCATCAAAGATCTCTCAAGTGATTGTCTCTAAGTCTACATGGATCTTCTTCTCCCGTGTCCTCCCCTCAGATACCTGCACCATCCCTTAGAAAATGAATTGAAACATGATCTTTGTGTTTCCAAGATGTGGGAAAATCTAGAAGCACCCGCTCAAGCTCACTAACCAATCCTCTTCCTGAAAACCTCATGTATCACGAGAATAATAAGATGTGAATATCTTCAGGATCTCCTAATATGATTGGGAGCTGATGACTATCAATCCCTAGGTCTCTTTGCATGCTCATCCCTTGGCCTAGGCTCAGAGATCAATCTGCGTGTGTCCTAAAACCATATCTCCATGTCCCCTCTAAGGTGAATCCTCTATAGCTGACTCCATATGGAAGTTCTCTTACCTATGCTCATCACCGTGTCATGGAGGTGCATGAGGCTCTATTGATATATCTTTATCCTATCTGTTAGGTTTCCTTTTAAAGATCCCTCCGTGTATAGTGGCATTAACATCCTACGTTGTCTACAATATCTAAGGAAATATGGCATGCTACTATCCGATATGTGGGTGGTAAGTCTAGATCCACATGTAAGAACCCCTCTTCCAGCCTCAGGCATCTTGCATAAACTAAGGCGAGATTTAGTTTATCATTCTAGATTTTGTTCTTGTTTTCTAGGGTTTTCTACATTTCAAAAAAATCATGCAATGTTGCGTGATCTAGTTCTAGGTCAGACTTAGGTTAATTTTTTTGTTTACAAGTGTGCCCAAGGGTCCAAACGTTGAACCCAGGATCTAATACCAAGTGAAACACCCACAAAATCCCGCAAAAACCCCCAATACAACCCAATGGTTGGATTGGAAAAATTTACGATAATTTTTTTTCATTGTTTAAAGCCGCTTAAAAGGGGTAACCTTAAGCTTGGTTTAGTTATTTCTTTCTTAATAATTGATTCATTTTAATTAAAAACTAATTTATATTATTTAATCTCCACTCGGATTTGAAAATATTCCTCGTTACAATCTCTATTGAGTTTAGTAACAAATTTCTAATGTCATTTATTAATTGAACATTCTAGGTTAAGCCTAAACTCACCCTCTCGCTAAATTAAATACAAATAAATTTAATCCATAGTAAAATTATTTTCTAACCACCCGAGGGGGTAAATTTAATTTATTTTTAAAAATGTCATAGGATTTTATTTTAAGAGTCACCACTAAACCTTAAGGTTACAAGATACATTCATCTCCTACACCACTTAAGTGGCCCCATTCAAAAAAATACCCATGCATTTTATTTTAAAACTAAACCCACCTAATTATCACCTAACTTTTGTAGGGATGAATCTCATGCATTACATGGATTCATTTAGAGCCGCTGGAGTTAGGGATCCAACTAACCCTAAGCATGCTTTGACGAAAATCATTTTTTTCATTTCGTTGACATATTGGTATATTTTCATTTTACGATTTGGACGAAAGAGAGTGGAGGCCATGAAAGAATGCTCAAGCTCATGGAGGGACTTTTTATTTAATATTCCATTCATACCCTCTTCTAGGGTTTGTATGTATTGTATTATTTATTGCAATATTATCTTTTGTATTTGCCTTATTTGGGTATTGGCATTTTTCCCCATTTTGATATATTTTAAAATAATTATAAACACAAATAGTTGGGGCATATATATATATATATATATATTGAAATAATTTATAAGCTGCCACGACTAAGTTTCTTTTTACACACCACATATAACAACAAATAATGGTTTTGATTTATATTAGTTTTTAATTGTATTAAAAAGTGGCATGGTGGGGGCAAGGGGGTTGGGACTCCCATCCTATATATATATATATATATATATATATATATATATATATATATATATATATATTGAAATAATTTTTGCAGACAGACTAAGCTTTTTTTTTACACAATCCACATATAACAACAAATAATGGTTTTGGTTTATATTAGTTTTTGATTATATTAAAATTGGGGCGTGGGAGGGAGGAAGGTGAGGTCGCCTAACCCCACCTCCATCCCATATTAATATGGGGTGGGCGGGGTTGGTGATCTCTTCCCTCATTCCCTTTAATTTAACAATGTAAAATCTTGGCCACCGTCCCATCGCCTCTTACAAACTCATTTAATACTATTTATTTTAATCTTTTATTTTATTTTAATAATATAAATAATAATATATATGTATATATATGTATGTATGTGTGTGTGTGTGTGTGTTTGTGTGTGTGTGTGTGTCAATTTATATTGTATAATATAATTACATCAATTTATTTTTAATAAATAAATATTTGTAATACATATAAATTTAATAATAAATTAATATAATTACATAAATTTTTAATTATAAATGTGTAGATATATTCTTATAATTTTGATTTATTTAAATAATAAAAATAAGTCATTTAGAGTAGGGTAAGACACAATAAGAACAATAAAAATTTGGAGCCATTCATAAGAATGATAATCGAACAAACTAACAAGATTGATTATTCATTTTTAAAAATTTGCATGGACGATATTTTTCCTTCATTCCAAAATTTTAATCAACTACTTCCTTTCCTTCAAAATAACAAGGAATGTAACTATAGTTTTTTAATAGTTTCAACATTTCTCGCTTTAATAAAACAAGAATTATTTCCCTTTTCATCTAAAAGGAATAGAGAGAACCAATTAAAACAACAAGTGCATTATAAAATTTTCTCAATACTTTCAAAATGAAATCTATCACGCTTTGGAAATAATGAACCCACTTAAATTAAAAGAGATGCATTTCCATTTCAACCCATTTCAAGGTTTCTACTTTACCAAACAATGTAATTTTTTTAAGAACTTGATTCATTATAGAATATAATAGTCTCTCTCTTTTAACCAAACAAGGAAGTAATTTTCAAGCTTTCTACTTTCATTTACATTAAGGAATAATATCACAAATTTTATAAACAAAATAACTAAGAGCTTTACTTTTAAAATGAAATTTTACAAGCCCTCCATACATAATGGAGACAATATGGTAAAATATTTACAAGAGGGTTCTTGATTCTTTTCTCCAAACGCTACAAGAACTCATTCTTCATTTAAGACCAACCTTCATTCCAAGATTAAACAAAAAAACCGAAATGTGGGACTAGGAAACACTCTCCACCAAAATAATAATCCAATGAGGAAGTGAATCCTTCTTCCTTATTGGCCCCTTAGCCCCAATAATGATAAATATGGGGTATTTGAAAACCATTAGCAATATAACAAGGCTTACACATTCACATTCAAACCAAACATTCACACAAAAAGAACAACATCAAAAATCACTTCCACACACATAAGTTTCCCAAAACAATGGATCTAAACTCAAGACAAGAAGAGAAACCAACATGGGGATTCCACTTGTGTCTCCCAAGGGTTTAGGTTCCCACCTTAAAACCTCCAAAACTCATTCAAGACCAAAAAAATCCGATGCCTCCCTATAATAAAAATAACTCTTATGCCTCCCTCACCCTTATACCTCCCACAATGAACAAAACAAAAGATAAGCGCAAGTGCTTCTCATCACACATCGGGACACCCCAACCCAACTCCTCCTAAATAACTAATAAAAATCTTATGCCTCCCAAAAAAAATTATCCCCAATTCACTTTATCTTACAAAATCTCAAGCCATTCTAATTTCCAAATTAAAACATGCAATAACCATTCATGCAAAAACATATGAAACCAAAATAGTAAAAGAAAAAAAGGTGAAGACCCTACCTTTCCATTTGCAAGAGTTGAAATCAATAAGCAAGTTCCAATCTTTCCAATCCCAAGTATTCACAAGCTATCTTCAACTCCAACAAGAACTCCTAAAAGCAAGCACCTCAAAATGCTAGAGCCCAAAACAAAACAAGTAACCCCCGAATTCTCAAACAAATTGGAATAAATAGAAAAGAGAAGAAGGAGATGTGATGTGGCTCCATGTACAATGTCACATCCTTTCTCCTCCATTCCTAATCACAAGGTCAAACCCAAACCCCAAAGCATAATAAATTATTGGTTGATGGAATGAAAACCCTCTTACAAACTCAAACCCAAACCCACACCCCTAAAGGACACAATTAAATACCATTGTAAGAAAAGAGCAATTAATTGCTCTTTTTTCTCCATTAAAATACACAAAAATCCCTAAAATAATCCCCTCACATCATAGGCCTAGTGGGTGGGTGACTTTAATAGGTGTGGGACAAGCTTAACTTGTCCCATAAGTCTCCAAAATAGCTGAATAAGTCAAAACTGAAATCCCCAAGAAATAATGAGTACATACCACTCAATGTTAATTAAATTCTTTCAACAAAAATCAACACACACACACACACACACACAAGTATATGTATATATATATCGAAATAATTTGTAATTGCCCACAACTAAGTTTCTTTTTACAGAGTCCACATATAACAACAAATAATGGTTTTGGTTTATATTAGTTTTCGATTGTATTAAATAGTGAGCAAGGTGGAGAGTGGGGGGGAGGTTGCTGACCCCATCTCCCATCCCATATATGTGTGTGTGTGTGTGTGTGTGTGTGTGTGTGGGGCCGCGACTAAGTTTTTTTACACAATGCACATATAACAACAAATAATGGTTTTGGTTGATATTAGTTTTTGATTGTATTAAAAAGTGGGTAAGGGGGAGGTCATGACCCCACCCCGCATCCCATATTAATACAGATGAGGGTGGAGATGGCGATCTACCCCGATTCCCCTTTAACTTAGCAATGTGAAACCTTGGTCGTGGATCCACTGCCCCGATAAACTCATTTAATACTTTTTTCAATGTTTTATGTTATTTTAATAATATAAATATCAATATATATATATATATATATATATGTATGTATGTATGTATGTATATATATATATATGTATGTATGTATGTATATACGTATGTATGTTGTCTATATATATATATATTAATATTAAGATTTATATTATATAATATAATTACAGCAATTTATTTTTTAATAAATAAATATTTCTAATATATATAAATTTAATAATAAATTCATATAATTAAATACATGTTTAATTATAAATGTTTATATTTGTTCTTATAATTTTTATTTATTTAAATAAATAAAAACAAGTCATTCTGAGTAGGGTAAGACAAAGAAAGAACTATAAAAATTTCTACCCATTCATAGAAGAATGATAATGGAAAAACTAACAAGATTGCTTATTCATTTCAAAATAATTTGCAAGGAGGACACTTTTCCTTCATTTTAAAATTTTAATCAACTACTTCCTTTCCTTGAAAATAACAAGGAATGTAACTATAGTTTTTAATAGTTTCAACGCTTTCTCGCTTCAATAAAAAAGAATTAGTTCCTTTTCTTCTCACAAGGAATAAGAGACAACAAATTAAAACAAGTGCATTAAAAATGTTTCTCACTACTTTGAAAATGAAACCTATCACACTTTGGATATAATGAACCTACTTAAATTAAAAGAGATGCATTTCCATCTCAACCCATTTCAAGGTTTCTACTTTACCAAACAATGTAAAATATTCTAAGAACTTGATTCATTCAAGAATATAATAAGATTCTCTTTTCAACAAACAAGGAAGTAATTTTCAATCTTTCTAATTTCATTTACAATGAGGAATAATATCACAAATTTGATAAAATAAAAAAAGATCTTTACTTTTAAAATGCAAGTTTACAAGCCCTCGTGATACACAATGGAGACCACATTGTAAAATATTTACAAGATTATTATTGATTCTTTTCTCCAAATGATACATGAACTTATTCTTTATTTAAGATCCACCTTCATTCCAAGATCAAACACCACAATTAAAATGTGGGAGTAGGAAACACTCTCCACCCAAACAATAATCCAGTGAGGAAGTGAAGCCTTCTTCCTCATTAGCCCCCTAGCCCCAACAATGAAATTGTTGGTGCTCAATTTTGTCTCGCCATGTTTTTCCTTGAAATTATTTAGTTTACAGGATTTTTCGCGTTTTCTATCTCTCCATATTGATGCATGAAAACTCTATCCTCCACTTGGTTGCCATGATGAGTCATTTATTTTGGTCGAGGATCACTTTAAATCCGAGAATTTATTTTTTCCTCCCCATGTAAAAGATATAGAACTTTTCAGTTTTTCCCATCCTTCATTTTAATCACGTTTTGTTTCCCTATTATTTTTGTCCCAAATATATGTGGAAACATGATTGGATGATCATATTTAGGCCTTATATCATTTCCAAATTATATGTCCTTGAAGAAGGATTCAAGTGAAATGGTGATTTTTACATTTTACGGTTGAAATGGTGTATTTTCGGTCAAATTCATCTATGGAAACATGTCCATTTTCTAGTTTGATGCATCTCGACGAGGCACTTTCAAAAAACTCTAAGTCCCACTTCATACTCAAAACTTGTCCACGTGGAGGGTCTGACACTCATATGAAAACTCGTCCTTTTGGTTTGGCCTTGGAGTTCTTCGGGGAGACACATGGAGCTTTCCATTGCCCTGCACAGACTTAGATTTTTTTTTCATGTGGTAAGTACAATTTTGGCAGACCATGGACACGTGGAGGGCAAGCTATCATTTGAGGATTCACCTCAGGGTCCCACCTTAACAATTATGACAGGAAGACATGTGGAGGCTTCCATCGGCTCCGCTCTATACTTAAAATTTTCAAAGCAATTTTAAAAGGCCTGGGACACATGGAGGGACCGTGCCTATTTGGGAACTAGACCCTAAGTTTTATTTTGAAGAAGTGTCAAAGAGGACACTTGAGGCTTCTACTCACTCGCCCTTTCTTGGACTTTTAAATGGCCAAGGGAAACTATCTCAGACCCTAGACACATGGCATCTTCCACAAATCCTTCAACCTTTTTAACAACTCTTCCAGAATGAGACACGTGGTGATCCCGTGCTTGTTCGAGTGCCTCTGCTTTTGAGGACCATACCAAAGGTGCACTAAGGCAGCACGTGGAGGCTTCCACCGACTCCTTTTCCGATACTTTTTCAAAGGCCAAAAGGAATTTTTCTTGGGCCTAGGGCATGTGGAAGGCTCGTGCTTGTTTGGAAACTTTCCCCTGTACTTCTTCTTTGTAGTTGCGCCAAGGAAACATGTGGATGACTATGATATAAAGTATAAAAGGGGAAAAATCAATGGTTGTGTCTTTCATCTGTTTTTCCACCTTTTTTGCTCCAAGACAATTGGAGATGCGAATACACATGATTTTTCATCATTTTTTGATGAAATTCCTTGTCGTTTTTGTTTACAAAGTTCCATTGAATGGATTCAGAACTTAATTTGTGAGTCCAAGGATTGTTAAGGTCGATATTTTGAAGTTGGAATTGCTTGGGCACTTGCAAAAATAGGAATTACCAGAGAAGATGGATGCGGGGTAGAATTACAGAGGAAAAAGAGGGAAAAGGATGAAATGATGAAGGTTACAGAGGTGCAAAATATGGAAAAGGTGTTGCCTCGAGAGAAAAAGGATTTCTTGTCAGATCCAGCTATGTAGAGCCTCCGAAAAATGATTAAAATGGGGCTTTCTCGCATGACAAAATCAGAATGAGTAAAAGGAATGTAAAAAGGTTTTAGCATGGCATCCTAGTCATTAGTCGAGGGCCCAAGAAATGTGATCAATTCATAATTGGTCCACCTGGCAGCTTTCGGATGTGATTTTGTTAAATGTCACTTTCTAAGGCAAATTGGTAACAAACAAAGGTCCCGAATATTATTCTATTTTGGGGGGAATATTTTAGATGAGTGAGTAAGTGAAATGTATAAATGCAATGAGAATAATCTTGCAAATGGTTAGGGGTAGAATTCATAAGAGAAATTTTGAGAAAAGCCTTCTTACTAAGAGACCAATCTGAGATAACCTGTTAATTTCTTCTGTGTTAGATTTTATATCATGTCAATTTGGTTGCAGATGTATAGCCATTGACGAACAATGAGATTACTCTAGAAGCTTTCCCCCCTATTGATGAATCTAAACAACTGAAACTAATTTGTGTCAATCTGAGCAATTAGGTTCTTCTTTGTTTCAAAATGTCTCGTAAATGTAGTTTTACTTGTTCCTATTGAAATCTTACATTGAAATCTTTGTGAAATCACACATGATCTCATCCCTATGATAATTTAGTGGCATTTTAAATTTCATTTCAAGAAGAGCCTTCATCTTGTGATGAGATAAACAAATTTAAAATCATTTCACTATCATTTGTTGATAAAGATTGTTTGTAAGTCTTTGGGTGTACCTTAGGCGTGATTGATCAAAGATTTTGGTGTTTAATTGAGTCTTTTAACTCAAGCCTTTGTGTTAGATTCTCAAAGATTGTGTGAAAACGTGTTGATCTTGGGCCTCCATTGAAGCACACCTTCTGGTTGAAGGAACGTCTTAACTATTTTGAAGCTTTCTGTTGTTGAGTTGTCCATTATTGTGAAGTTTCTCAAAGATTTGGTATAATCAACTTTATCCTGCTTAATCTCCCACAAAAATAATTCAAAACCATGAATCCATCCTAAACTACCCCTATTTTCCTTGTATATCCACAAAGGAACAAAATCTATTTACTAAAATATGTAGAACAATCAGGATTTAATAATGTCTTCAGTAACCTTAGCCTTGTTTTGAAAGTATCTCCATATTTTATAAGTGACAACTATTGAGAGTTAAATTATGGAGTATTGACCGTACTTTCCCAAGGTTTTCTTCATGAAATTTGTACAAAAGAAGGATATCTCCATCTCCTTCATTAAACAGAGGTTACATTAAGGGTCTCTCACCCTGGTTGAAGAGGCACAACCTAAAGTAGTGAGGACAGGTCAAATCCTCCTAAAATTTCTATCCATATCTTCACAAATTTGAGTGACAAAGGGCTAGTTAGATCTCATCCCGGCTACAAAATGACATACACTATGATCTATCTATCTCTAAGCTCCATGTCCAATCTGTTCTTGCTCGACTTGAAACAGGAGAAAAAATTTGGATATGAACATGTCTATTCTTGAAGGTGGTTTAGTATAAATATGGAGAACAATCAAGATTTAATAATGTCTTCAAGAACCTTAGCCTTGTTTTCAAATTATCTCCATATTTTATAAGTGAGAATCTGTTGAGAGTTAAATTATGGATTATTGACCATATTTTCCCAAGGTTTTCTTCATGAAATTTGTACAAAAGAAGGATATCTCCATCTCCTTCATTAAACAAAGGTTACATTAAGGGTCTTCTCACCCCGGTCAAGAGGCACAACCTAAAGTAGTGAGGAAATGTCAAATCCTCCTAAAAGTTCTATCCATCTCTTCACAAATTTGAGTGAAAAGGGCGCGTTAGATCTCATCCCTGCTACAAAATGACATACACTATGATCTATCTATCTCTAAGCTCCATGTCCAACTCGTGTTGTTTGCTCGACTTGAAAAGGAGAAAAATTGGATATCTGGTGAACATGTCTATTCTTGAAGGTGGTTTAGTATAAATATTGAGAACAATCAGATTTAATAATGTCTCAAGTAACCTTAGCCTTGTTTTCAAATTATCTCCATATTTTATAAGTGAGAGAATCTGTTGAGAGTTAAATTATGGAGTATTGACCGTATTTTCCCAAGGTTTTCTTCATGGAAATTTTACAAAATAAGGATATCTCCATCTCCTTCATTAAAAGAGGTTACATTAAGGGTCTCTCACCCTTGTTGAAGATGCACAACCTAAAGTAGTGAGGACAGTCAAATCCTCCTAAAATTTCTATCCATCTCTTCACAAATTTGAGTGACAAAGGGCCGTTAGATCTCATCCCGGCTACAAAGTGACACATACACTATGATCTATCTATCTCTAAGCTCCATGTCCAACTGTGTTCTTGCTCGACTTGAAAAGAGGATAAAAAATGTCTATAAATTAAGGTGGGAGTATAAATATGGAGAACAATGATTTAATAATGTCTTCAAGGTGGTTTACATATTTTATAAGTATAAATATGGAGAACAATCGGAGTAAGGCTTCTACCCAAGGAAGATGTCTTGAATCTTGATTATTTAGCTTCTAGGTTGATGTTCTTGCATCCAAATTTGAGTGACAACATGGAAACCTCTCTCCAAGCGTGGGGACTTGTAAACCGAGAGAGGAATTCCATTTTGTTTGGGCTCCTAAACTACCCAAGGTGGCCACAAACTATTCCATTTTAATCCTTGGGGCAAGCTAATCTAATCCTATCTCTAACAATGCCAAGGAGACAAAAGAGAGAGAGAAAGGAGAAGAACAAAAGTCTACACTAAAATGGTGATACTGTGAGAAGGAGATAAAGTGTGACATCTATCAAATCCTCCATGGGACAAAAGAGGTGATCCAATGGGAAGGATGGATAGAAGCATCACAAACCCAAGGATAAATTCACAATGTAAAATGTCCCATACACTATGATCTATCTATCTCAGAGCTGCATGAACATTCAAACATTTGCACAAATACCGCAATGAAGAGAGGCAAGAAAGAACAAGAACATGATTCTGGAAGTTTTGTCCCTATAAATATGGAAAAATCAGATTTAATAATGCAAAAAGTAATTTTGCATCCTTCTTGCTCCATTTTACACGTAACATCATTCCATTAGTAAAAGGCTCCGCCATTACAAAGCAAGGGAGGAGGTTCGAACTCCATTTTCAACCCCAGAGAAGAAAAGAAGGAGGGTTAGAGCCGAAGGAATGAACAATACTTTTCAAAATGAGGTTTTTTACATGAAATTTGTACAAAAGAAGGATATCTCCATCAAGCTTCATTAAATGACATTAAGGGCATTAAATCGCAAGAGGCACAAACCTAAATAGTGAGTTACTTTGTCAAATCGGATTAAAATTTCTATCCATCTCCATTTGAGTGTGAAAGGGCCGCTTAGATCTCATCCCGAATGTCAATTTTGCCATGACATACACTATGATCTATCTATCTCTGTTTCTCAAGCTTTTCTTCTCGAGATTGAAAAGGAGAAAAAAAATTGATCGAACATGTCTATTCTTGAATCGTATAAATATGGAGAATTTCACCGCTTTAAGTTGATCTTCAAGTAACCTTAGCCTTGTTTATAAAGTATCTCCATATTTTATAAGTGAGAACGTTTGAAAGTTAAATTATGAGTATTGACCGTATTTTCCCAAGGTTTTCTTCATGAATTTTTGAAAAGAAGGATATCTCCATCAGCCCCTTCATTAAAGCAATTCTCTTCCATTTCAAGCTTTCCTTTGAAATTACTTCAGGCCCATTTAAACTTAAGAGGACACGTGGCGCCATTTCAGTGGTTGTTCAAGTCAAACCTTCCACTTTGACTTTTTGACTTTTCACAAATTTGAGTGACACGGGCGTGATTTCATTGGTTCTGACATACGCTATGATCTATCTATTTTCGCGCTCCATTCGCAATCTTTTTTTCCGGATGAAAATGAAAAAAGTGCTGGATAATTTAACATGTCTATTCTTGAAGGTGTCCATTTGTCCCAAATGTCCCACTTTGATTTTAATGTGCCTCGACCTTTTCGCCTTGTTTTCAAAAAGTATCTCCATATTTTATAAGTGAGAAGTTGCCCGAGCTTGTCCCAAGGTTTTCTTCATGAAATTTGACAAAAGATTCAAGGATTTCTCCATCTCCTTCATTCACACCTTTTCGTTACATGTCCCGAAGGGTCTCTCACTTTAGCCAAGAGGCACGAAACCGGCAAGTAGTGAGGACAGCGCTTCTCCTAAAAAATTGCTATCCATCTCTGTCCAAAGGCGACAAAGGGCCGACTTAGCCAATTTTCACGATTTTAGGGAAAATGACAACACTATGATCCTATCTATCTCTAACCTTTTCCCACATTTTCAATAGAGTTGTTCCTAACGGGACTTGACAGAGAGTTAGAAAAATATCTCGAGAGAACCTCGAAACATGATGTTTTCTCTAAATCAATATAAATGTGGACTTGAATATTCGATGCATGTTTAATAAATTACCTGGGGGGTGAAATTTGGATAACAATAACCTTAGCCTTGTTTTCAAAGTATCTCCATATATTATAAGTTATAACTGTTGAGAGTTAAATTTTGGAGTATTGATCGTATTTTCCAAAGGTTTTCTTCATGAAATTTGTACAAAAGAAGGATATCTCCATCTCCTTCATTAAACAGAGCTTACATTAAGGGTCTTCTCACCCTGGTTAAAGAGGCACAACCTAAAGTAGTGAGGACAGTGAAATCCTCCTAAATGTTATATCCATCTCTTCACAAATTTGAGTGACAAAGGCCGAGTTAGATCTCATCCCCGGCTACAAAATGAAATACACTATGATCTATCTATCTCTAATCTCCATGTCCAATGTGTTGTTGCTCGACTTGAAAAGGAGAAAAAATTTGGATACGAACATGCCTATTCTTGAAGGTGTTTTAGTATAAATATGGAGAACAATCAGATTTAATAATGTCTTGAAACCTTAGCCTTGTTTTCAAAGTATCTCCATATTTTATAAGTGAGAACTGCTTGAGAGTTAAATTATGGAGTATTGACCGTATTTTCCCAAGGTTTTCTTCATGAAATTTGTACAAAAGAAGGATATTCCATCTCCTTCATTAAACAAGAGGTTACATTAAGGGTCTTCTCACCTGGTCAAGAGGCACAACCTAAAGTAATGAGGACAGGTCAAATCCTCCTAAAAGTTCTATCCATCTCTTCACAAATTTGAGTGACAAAGGGCCGCTTAGATCTCATCCCCGCTACAAAATGACATACACTATGATCTATCTATCTCTAAGCTCCATGTCCAACCCGTGTTGTTGCTCGACTTGAAAAGGATAAAAATTTGGATACAAACATGTCTATTCTTGAAGGTGGTTTAGTATAAATATGGAGAAGAATAAGGATTTAATAATGTCTTCACTAACCTTAGCCTTGTTTTCAAAGTATCTCCATATTTTATAAGTGAGAAATTTTGAGAATTAAATTATGGAGTATTGACCGTATTTTCCCAAGGTTTTCTTCATGAAATTTGTACAAAAGAAGGATATCTCCATCTCCTTCATTAAAAAGAGGTTACATTAAGGGTCTTCTCACCCTGGTTGAAGAGGCACAACCTAAAGTAGTGAGGACAGGTCAAATCCTCCTAAAAGTTCTATCCATCTCTTCAAAAATTTGAGTGACAAAGGGCCAGTTAGATCTCATCCCCGGCTACAAAATGACATACACTATGATCTATCTATCTCTAAGCTCCATGTCCAATTTGTGTTGTTGCTCGACTTGAAAAGGAGAAAAAAATTTGGATACGAACATGTCTATTCTTGAAGGTGGTTTAGTATAAATATGGAGAACAATCAGGATTTAATAATGTCTTAAGTAACCTTAGCCTTGTTTTCAAAGTATCTCCATATTTTATAAGTGAGAACTGTTGAGAGTTAAATTATGGAGTATTGACCGTATTTTCCCAAGGTTTTCTTCATGAAATTTGTACAAAAGAAGGATATCTCCATCTCCTTCATTAAACAGAGGTTACATTAAGGGTCTTCTCACCCTGGTTGAAGAGGCACAACCTAAAGTAGTGAGGACAGGTCAAATCCTCCTAAAAGTTCTATCCATCTCTTCACAAATTTGAGTGACAAAGGGCCAGTTAGATCTCATCCCCGGCTACAAAATGACATACACTATGATCTATCTATCTCTAAGCTCCATGTCCAATCTGTGTTGTTGCTCGACTTGAAAAGGAGAAAAAATTTGGATACGAACATGTCTATTCTTGAAGGTGGTTTAGTATAAATATGGAGAACAATCAGGATTTAATAATGTCTTAAGTAACCTTAGCCTTGTTTTCAAAGTATCTCCATATTTTATAAGTGAGAACTGTTGAGAGTTAAATTATGGAGTATTGACCGTATTTTCCCAAGGTTTTCTTCATGAAATTTGTACAAAAGAAGGATATCTCCATCTCCTTCATTAAACAAAGGTTACATTAAGGGTCTTCTCACCCTGGTTGAAGAGGCACAACCTAAAGTAGTGAGGACAGGTCAAATCCTCCTAAAAGTTCTATCCATCTCTTCACAAATTTGAGTGACAAAGGGCCAGTTAGATCTCATCCCCGGCTACAAAATGACATACACTATGATCTATCTATCTCTAAGCTCAACCTTAGCCATTCTACTTTCCAAATTCACACATGTAATAATCATTAATGCCCAAACATATGTAACCAAAATAGTAAAAGAAAACAAGGTGAAGACCCTACCTTGCCATTTTCAAGAAATACAATCCACAAGAAAGTTCCAATCTTTCCAAGCCAGACAGTAATCACAAGTTATCTTCAACTCCAACAAGTACTCCTAAAATCAAGTACCTCAAAATGCTAGAGCCCAAAAACAAAGTAACCCCCAAATTCTCAAACAAATTGGAATAAATAGAAAAGAAAGGAAGGAGAGGTGATATGGATCCATGTAAGATGTCACATCCTTTCTCCTTCATTCCACATCACAAGGTCAAACCCAAACTGCAAATCATAATAAATTATTGGTTGAGGGAATGACAACCCTCTTACACACTCAAACCCAAACCCACACCCTAAAAGACACAATTTAATACTCTTGTACAAAAAGTGCAATTAATTGATCTTTTTATCTTTTAAAACACACAAAAATGCCTAAAATAATCCCCTCACATCATAGGCCTAGTGGGCCGGTAACTTTAAGAGGTGTGTGTAATGCCCTCTGCTCGGCATCGACTTTCACTATTATGTCTTTGTTCTTTTGCGTGTCATTGAATGCTGAATTGAACTCCCCTTTCTATCGTTAGGTGACTCTTACCCTGTCCTGCGCTGAAGAAGTGGTTACCCATCTTGGTGCCATGGTCGTTCCCTACTTCGTGTTCACTTTGGAATGTCAACCTCTAGTTTTCTTCGCTTGATTGCTTAAGCCTGTTCGCAAGTTGTTTTAATCATTGGGAGTAATGGATAATTCGACTCTTTCTTCCTCTTGCTTGCTCGTCTGCATGCGATTTAATCTTCTCAGGTTGAATAGTAAATCATACAAAATTTCTTATACCTCTTAGCTTATGAGAATTTTATGGAGAAAACTATTGTAATAAATTCATGTCGGTTATATTTGTTTTATTTGTGTAAATAAATTATAAAATTTTGTGTTCAATTATTAAAGCCTTTTAGGCCACATTTTAATGCTTTTTCCCATCGTTGAATATATGCCCCCCGAGTTTTCTCGGGCCACGTCGAGCTGATTAAGATGCAACCTATTCTAGGAACGCCTAAAAGTGAGGTCTGAATGGCTGCAACATTGTAATCTTCTCATGTACTTAGGATTTCAACTATAGCTCTCTTCCTTGATATTCCCTTTTATCTGAAAGGATAAAATTTCCTAAGGCATATATGATTCCCTTCCTGAGCTATAGATGATTATTATTACCCATATCAATTTCTCGCTGAGATGTTGCTCTTAAACCTGGGATGTTTCATGGAATCATCTTACTCCTTCTGTGCTTCTTGTTTTGTGAAATCATTCATGCATGAAAACTGATGATGAATTATTAACTGCATCTCCTAAATGTCACAAACTTGTGCTTGATAAAGCTCTTTGTTCTTTTACGCATATGAGTATAGTCTCATCCTTTGTGGTACAACTTTTAAACATTAGACACCTACTTAGAGTTTGAACATTTTTTTTCCAGTTGATATTCCTTTCAAAACGTGGAGTTTGTTAGCTGTCCCTCATTGCAGATTCTTGAATACTTGCTTTCAGTTAATAGAAGTTGCAATTGAATTATTGTGCAATACCCCAAAGATGAACTGTAGACCAACATTTTCCCCGTTGCTTTGATTTGCGAATGATTCCTTATGAAATGTATATCTCTTTCTTATGTGCAAGCATGCTCTAAAATATGAAAGTGAACCCGTAGCTACAAGTCCATGATTTGGCTATAACCTTTGTTGTATATGAGTGATCCTTCTGGAAATCTCATAGACTTGTAGTTGTCACGGTCAGCTTCACCTCCTTCTTGGCATGGAGGGTGGAGTTATTAAAGTCTGACGTGATGGAGTCTTCTGGCTGGTGGCTGCACTGCATTTACTAACCCTGATTTACAAATCTTCCTTGCTCCTTGTTTGACTGCTTGCTTATCCTCTCGGACCGCGTGAGATCTCCCTTGGTTAGTCTGCGTGTGGAGTGGTTGAGAAGGCATCGAAATCTTGTCTGTCAAGTTCTTTTTCTCACGGTTTCTCCTAGACGCCTCCTTCTTCCTGCCCTAAACCACGAATGCTTGTTTGCGCTCCATCAAATGTTGCAACAGATGAATTGCTACAGCGTGTTCTGGATAGTGGATTCATTGATGGTGAAATGAAGGTCTATCACCCTGATGTTGCGAGGGTGGGTGTGGGTTCTCAAAATCATGCCGCAGCCGATGTGCAAGATCTTAATGGAGCGAGGAACTGAAATTCTCCCAGGAAAGTGCCAGGAGGAAGTAATTGGCTATATGTCTAGACTACATGTGGTAGTAGAAGTAAACTTATCTCGAGAAAATCGCTGGCCTCCAGAGAGTTAAGTGCGACAGTAGCTGTCACAGGCGATCCCAAGCGAACTGCTGGTGCTGATCCCGATGTTCTAGCTACACGCGACTCTCGGCCATGACTCACTGTTGTAAAATATTACAGTCGTAGTAGAAGAACGAGATAAAGTTTTAGTTGAGTCAGTCTTGCCTTTTCATTTTGGAAAGTCACTTCCATCCTGGTGGTGAAAAGAATAGAGAATACAGAGAGTCTGGGCAGGACTTTCAAGGCTCCCATACTGCCATAGAAATATCTGCTAACATAGAGGAAGGTAATGTGAAGAGCGTATCTCAAGATGGACTTTCTAGTCACCAAGGTGGATTCATTTTAGAAGAAAATCCAACCGAAAAGGAAAAAAAGTTAAATGAGGCTTCATTGAGTGAAAAAGTAATGTCAGGATGGAGTGAAAATCATGATTTACACCCACCAGTACTAAAGGTGAGTACTGATTCCCAGATACCTGAAGAGAATGCAAATCCTGATTCTGATTCACATCCAATACCTTCAGAAAATGAAGCATTTTTAAGTGCTTCCAACAAGCAGGTCATCCAACTATGATGTTATCTGTTCTGTATTGACTGCATCCTCAATTCAGGATTCTCCTTCAAGGTATTTTTTTTTATCAAAATCGACTATGTGACAGTGAGAGTGTTACCAGGAGACCTGATGAAGTTTATTGCAAAGATCCTATTCATTGAAACCTTCTCGCTTGTTGCACGATGTAACTCATGGAAGAGAACCTCATAAAGGTCAACCTCGTTTCATACTGAGAATATTCATGAAACACAATTTGCTTTGCCATTATATGAGCTTTTTCAACGAGAAGTCACCACGTTGGTAGGCATAAAGTTTTCTGTTGGAATTATCACACCTTACAAGCTACACTGTAATGTTTGCACCGAGAGTTTGATGCTATCCCCAACCCGATGGAGGAAAAGGTTATTTATCATTACTGGCAGATGCCTTTCAAAGATCAAGAACGTGATTTAATCTTTATGTCTCTTGTGTTTGAGCTTCAAATCATGAGGTTGGCTTTGTAGCTATTTTTCATCGCATGAATGTGGTGCTAGCTGGCCAAGCTCATTGTGAGCACTTTGAGGTTAAGGGAAAGAAGTGGTTATGCATTGAAACAATCTTATGCATATGGAGATGGTTTAAAACCAAACAAGGAAGTGCATGTTAAACTGCCTCTTACAATCTCACATCTCGCTACCCTTTTATTATGTCATGAATTGAAATGTCCTTCCTATTTGTTTTTATCCGTTAAAAGCATTTAGAATGGGCTTCGCTTTTCCTTGTGAATCGACCTAGATCAAGGAAAAGGAAAGGATTGTTGGGAGTTGTTTGTTTTTTTCATACCTTTGCAGAAGTATCTTATGTGATAAAGATGTATACACTCTAACTCATGCCTCGTTTTTTTCTTTTAAAATAAAAGGAGTTCAAGTTCGAACTCTGTAGTAGAAGATGTTTTCTTTTAGAGCGAGCTATGAGGATAGTTGGCTTCTAGTAGGCCGTGGAAATAGATGGGTATGCCTAAACTATTCATATGTTGTTTTAGAGATTGAAGAGAAGGCATAGTTCATAGAAGAGTATTTTTCTTTGTATTCCTTCTTCGAGTTTTGACTATTAACCTTGTTATCGTGACCTCGAGTTGGGTCACAAGAGAGGATCTTAAAATCGATATTCACTTATATTTTCAACAGACTATCCCTTGCTTGTTTAAATTCAAGTATCGAATGAAATGGGTTTCTATTAAATCCATTTTGTAGCTTAGCAAACCTTCATATAGTTTAGGTAGGTGGACGTCGAGTAAGTGTTGGAGTTGAGGCATATGCTGAAAATAGAATGGTTATCTTTCTTCGAATTGGAGTTAGACTTGTATGAAAATGGAAAAGGTAGGAATCGAAAGAAGTCCACATATTTTAGTGAGCTAAGTTCTTAACTCTTGCAATGACTAGCGAGTGGTGGATTACGGGTTTATTAATGACATTATATGATGTAAGATAATCCAACAACCTTGTAAAAGACATGTTCTTGATTTTGCTCTTTGTAATCCAACTATAGTTGCTGAATGTAATTTAGCGTTGGGATACAATCTAATTTATTTAATCCTTGAAAAATAATAATTAGGTTCGGTGAGAATTACCATTTGTATATTCAATCTTTGTGACTGATTCGCCAGTGTGCACGCTTGGTAATTTTAGAGTATTATATGTATGTTGGTTTATTCAATGAGTGTTTAATCTTAACCTTTGACTCTCATTTGTGTTCATATATGGTTAGCCTCATATTTTCCTAAAACAAGGACGTAGTCAATGAAGTATTATTACCAAGCGATTTTCAATATGTGAAGTCATCTAACCGATCTTTATCCTTTTGGTTAATAATAATAGAATGATGTTAGTGTTAGATTTCAATCACGTAACTCCATAGGATTACATGACTAGAAATCTCAACACTCCACCTTTGTTGTCTTCACCAATAAGGTCTCACCTGAGTTTGTCTTTGGAATATCTCTCTGATCCAATATTGGGGTTCCTCTCCTGTGTATAGCTGGGTATGCAAATCTCTTCATCTTGTGAAACATATTGATTAGTGGTTTGTGATTTGATCCATTCTTGAGTTTAGAATTTTATTTTCATGATATTATAAAATGTTAGCTTATCATCGTAATGGGTAGTTTATTTTATGTTCTAGGGCTTCTAGCTTTCGAACTCGACTCTAGTTAATATTTCAGAGATGGGATTATCTGAGTAGACTAGGAGGAAAAGAGCAAGAAGGTTCATCGTCGTACAATTTATGAATTTCCTTGTAAAAATGTCCAATGTGTCAAGTTAAATTGTGTAACATCAAGCTTGTAAAGAGAGTTTATACACCTGCTGAATGCCTGGAATTTGTTCGGGAGAATTACTTAAGTAGTAGTTTTGTCCTTTTTTTGTATTTCTGGCTGGGTAACTCCCTTCTTAGTGAGAAATAATATTCCACTGCTTCGAATCACCGGCATAAGCATTGTAAAACTTTGATCTTGAGATTTCCAAAGATGTTAATTTAAATCTTTCTAAGACCTCAGTACATGATGGGGCTATATGTAAGCTTTCATGGGTGGCTTTTCCTTACGATTATACTCAAAAGTTTTATTCAAAGAAATATGTTGTGGTTTATGGATCCCCTTGTAAAACAAACAATACCTCTAAGGTAATCAAGAGTGACCATCCTTGCAAGAAGTTATTTTACATAATGTAATTTATCCCTAATGGGAACTAGTAAACACTACTCTTTGTGAATGCTAAAGACAAGCTTAAAGGAACCAAAACAATGGTTAGTTTCTAATAAGATTTTACAAGTAAGAGAAGATAATCTTTGAAACCACTCAATTTATCTCTAAGACTATTTAAAAAGTAAGTGGCTTCCTCTTGATGAGCTTCCTTTCTATGAAGCCCAAGTCAAGAGCGCCTAATACTTATCTGCATAAAACCTCAAGCTTCAATTAAACCCTCAGCAAGAACTAATGAAGTCCTAAGGGTGAATTCATTTGACCTTCTTCCTTTAACTTTATCCAAGGTGTCTTATCAAAATAAATAACCTCCAATCATTTGGACCTCAATCGTGGCTTGCCCTAAAATGAGAGTGCCAGTGTGGTCGGGCCAACGAATTGTTCTGTCATCCATAAAAAATATTGTCCTTTGATAGGTGTGGACGCTTCGCATAGGCTTTTATGGCCATCCAATGTATCGGGAAAGTTGTTCACAGAGTTAGCTGTATCCTTGGTGATGACATGTTAGGCCATGTTATGTGTCACAAGTCAAAAAAATATCCCTGTCTTTTACCGTGCTGTTCGTGTGTGTGATTTTTTGCAGAAAGTCATGCCACGTTGTGGGACAACCTTAACTTATCCTCACAAGTCTCCAAAATGTCCTAGAAAAAATAAAAAAATCCTAAATCCCCAAGCAAGAATGAGTACACACTCCACTCAAATTTAATTAAATTCTTTCAAATCCAACACAGAACTGCAAGAATACCTACTCATATTTAATTCGCAAGAGTTTCAAGACATGAACATCCTAATAAACATTAACTAATTAAATTTAATTAACTTAAAAGAGTACTTAACAACAATAATAAAGTTACACAATTTACTAACATAATACAATTATCTTGTAAAATAATGAAAATAAAAGACAGAAAAGCACAAAATTACTAAAGGTCACATTTGAGGTCACCCCCAATGGGGACCAAGTTCTTAACAACTACCAATAAAACATCAAACATAATCACTAGTTTCCAAGGTGACCGATGCTGCCAATACCCCAAAACTAGCCTTCACTATTGGTCTCCGGTCCCCCTTTGGTTTGTTGTTTTGTAAATTAGCTGCAAAATTCAAAAGAATACCTTTCTAAATTTCATGTCCATCAATGACATCGTCAAGATAATAAACAACATACACATCTACATATCAAATTCATATCATGAAATATCATAACTAAATCATCAAAAAGTAATTTACCAATTGTTCATAATTAACATATTTCAATTTTATCAATTTAACAATTAGCAATAAGATCAAGAATCAAATAAACTCTATAGCATAATATATATATATCTCAAGTCGAATGTGTCAATACAATAGTAGCTCAAGATCAAATTTCGATCTATGTCAAACCATGTCGTAATCGTCCGCTGCAAGATACTAAACACATACAACACAAAGAAATACAGAAAACTTTTTTTTTTTTTGACTGACTTGACACACATAACATGACGCAACATGTCTGCCACCAAGGATACCACTAACATCAGGAATGCCTTTGTTACAGTGGATGACCACAAGCTCAAAGACTTTGAAACGTTTCATACACTCAAAAGGACAATACACTTTTTTTTATGAAATGACAAACATAGAGGTCCATCCACAGCTAACACACTAATGCTTAGTGGGCCATCCACAATGAGATATTCTTTGAGGATTATTTATTTTAAAATACATCTTGCAATTCTTAGTTTACGTTTTAAGGATACTCAAGGTATGATTCATATAATTCATCTTACCAAGCTAAGTTTATTCTTTTACATCGAGTAATCATCTTTAATCTTCTCTCTAATATGAAATTCATTCATGGTTTAATTCGCTTGTTTAGAGAAAGGGGTAACTTAATTTCACAAGGTCACCCATTAGCACTTACGCTACTAGAACTTGTTCAAGCCTCCAGTATGACAACAGCCGGTTTTGCCATTGCCATACAATCCAGAGAAAATTACTTATGGTATCCTTTGAATAGTTATAAGTGAGATTAGGTCGATAATTACAGAGTTCATCCTTGAGACATCTATTAATTTTTACATTTGAGGTTCAATTTGAGCTTGATAGATTTTATACATGTGAATTATTAATTATTTTTACTTAGGCTTCACTCAATGATTTTATCAAAAGAAAACAATTTACCTTTCAAATAGGTCTTGGTGGCTTATCATTGTGTGGTTTCTAAACCTGATCGCTTCTTACTTATTAAATCTTGTTAACTTCATATCAATCTAAATATTTTTTTCATTTTCAGGATCATTCTCTAATAGGCGTCACTCATACAAAAAGAGTAATGTTTGCTAGTGAGCTTAGGATATCAATTTATAAAAACCTACTATACAAAGACAGGTTTCACCTTTGACTACTTCAAGGAAATTCTCTTGATTCTCAAGTGCAGATCACCTCTTACATTTATTTGTCTCGAAGAGTAAAAATTATTATTTTGTTTAGCTTCTATAAGGGTTAACCGATTCCATTTTATTTTACTTATATCAAATCATTGCCACTAAGGTCTTAGAAAGACTTAACTTGATTTAACACTCTTTATTCTCAAGATCAAAGTTTCATAACACTCATGCCAATGTAAAGATCTAATACCCATTCCTCACCCAAGGATAAGTGATACTAGTCTTACTCACAAAAGTGATGTAATACATACAACATAATCTACGAATATTTTCCTCGAATATCCTCAGGCAAGAGGTTCTTCTAAACTCTGTGCAAGCAAAGTTGCAAAATTTACAACGTGATTGAACTTTCTACAAAGAACTCTTGCTACACAATTTTTTTTTTTTTTTTTGGAACTGAATGGAAAACTTTACACTCTTTTCCTTTTAATCTACTCTCGGCATAATCCATCTCAAGACAAATATTTACTGTAGCCGTCATTTCACTAGTAACTCCAGCATGATAAGATATAAAACTCTACCTAATAATTTATGCCATCTAGTATTTAAATAAATGAAAGTTTGCAATACTCCTTATCAAATAAATTCCTAAATATTGTACATTTAAAACCTAAATCGCACATCTCATGATAATACATTTCCTTCCACTCATTACTGTTCACTTCTTAAGATCTCGCTTTGTCACCTACAGACATAATCTCCGGGTGACTAGATATACAATCTTAACTGCCATGCAATCAATCATACTCAAATTACGGGAAGAATAATAATGACGCTCACTCTAATATCTTCGACCTAATTTACTCGCATATTTAAGTACTCCAAATAACATTATCTTCTGTGAATTAAATAAAAAGCACCAAATGGCATTGCTTATATAATATTGTCACAAGTACCAACCTTATAATATTCATCGATATTGACCGCAATATCAAAACCTTCATAAAAACTCACAGATATGAAGTATAATTTGGATATTTATTTCACAATTTTTAAGGGATATACTTATGTTAACAAAGATTCCACTAATCCACAAGTTCAGCAATACGTAAATTGAACGAAGCATACTG